>OY757911.1:30206381-30323494 GCA_963585895.1 Sepioteuthis lessoniana | reverse complement strand
CCCTGAGGCTAAATATAGAAACTATACACACATTGTGTATGTTATACGCACGTGCAAAATCGACAGGTACTCAGTGAACACACACACACACACACACACTGCGTGTACATTACGCACATGACTACACACCCACGGAAAATACAAAAATAAGACTTACGCATACAATAAACACTGAATTGAGGAGAAAAAACAGTCACCTGGTTAAAAGAAAATGGCTCGTAAATTATTTACAGTAAAAAGAAAAGACCTCATGGGTTATAGAAATGAGGACTTCTTTTTCCTTTGAACTCTCAAGGTATTAAAGCAATCTGATTTTATATTGGCACAAGGTTATTTTTACTGAGCACTGAGACACGAACAAACGGCACTGATTATGCGCGCAATAGATCATAGTTTGACTGAAAACATCCGGTTTAATTTGAATTAAAGAATCTAATCTAAGAATTCTTACACTCAACACACACACACACACACACACACACACACTCGTACACACAGTGCATTTTGACTGTTATTTTCTCGCATATGCCATCATCAGACTAACTGCTGTCGGACTTACGATTGCATTGGCGAAAAAATGACAACGAGCAACCACCGTTCATTCTGTGTCTTCGATAACCACACAAACAAACACACACGCACTTGTATACACGGTGCTTCTTGACTGTTAGTTACTCCTCGTATATGCCATCATTAGACTAACAGGCTCTCGGCCTCATGATTGCATCTGCCAGAAACTGACAACCAGCAACCATCGTTGACTCTGTGTCTACGATCACCACACACACACACACTCGTACACACGGTGTTTATTGACTCTTATTTTCTTGTATATGCCATCATCAGACTAACAGCCTCTCGGCCTCATGATTGCATTGGCGAGAAACTGACAACCAGCAACCAAGGTTGACTCTGTGTCTACGATAACCACACACACACATCACGTGCATATATATATATATATATATATATATATATATATATATATATATATATATATATATATATATATATATACGCGTGCATGCACGGTTAAACACGCACGGTCACTCACGTACGTATACACATATTCTTAGGGATCAAGTATAAGAGGTCATTTAGGAATTAACTCTAAAAGCTTAAGATATCGCGTAATTCTTTTACGTTTGAAAAAAGAACATTCAACTAAAATGCTTCTTTGACTTCGGGTGGCCTGTTGAAAATACACACCTTTGATTAGACACTTTCTCAGTATAACTAGCCATCTACTCTCAGTATATCGAAGAACTCCTTTTTTTCTTCCTTATGATGCTTGACAGGAGCCACTGTCGAGAGAAAAGCCCTCATCGCTAAGTATCGGCTCTGATGGCATTTTTCCCTAGCGTATCCTGAAGCATCTCTTCGGCATCTGTTTATTTTCTTTTAGTAGACGTTTTCTCTGCTAATAAACCTTCCGAACTCCCTTTCAAGATATAATTAAATGTATCCCGAGGTAAAATCGTTACATGGAATTAAAAAAAGAAAACAATAAACGTAATAAATCAATGAACTAGATGTGGCTGAGAGTGCATATTCCCACTAATATAATTGGTGCTTAAAACTGCCCAACCAGTTCACAGATAAAATAATGTAATGATTATACATATCAGAACCAGACAGAAAAACACGAGTTACAGATAATCTCTCTCCAACTGTACTATGGGAGATAAAAATTTGAGTTAGTTTGGTTTCTTTGTTTAATAGCAGATCAACCTTTGTAGATTACTTAATACCAAAGCCATGCTTGTAGAATTTAACCCATAGTTGGGGGAATAAGGGGAATTCATACCTTTCCCCAGGATATAAATCTGAAATTGAATGTAATAACGTGACTGGAGTTTGAACTCTCAATATCAGTATTGCACATTAACCACAGGGATTTGCCCATGTAAGAATTTGATGATAAAACTTTAATACCATCATCATCATCATCATCATCAAGGCGCGCCTAATGCACAGATTGCTTTCACTCACTTACTCACTCACTCACTCTTCCTCTCTCTCTCTCTCTCTAAGACATTGTTCATGATGTCCTATAGATGGTATCCAGTGTCAACTCAGAGTTGATGAATGTTTTTGCTGATGGGCCAACTCATTTATGACTATATGTAGAAGTCCATTGGAGAATACCGTTTATAAGTTCGTCTTTACTTCTCCAGCAGTGTCCTGCATATCTTGCTTGTATTACTTTGATGAGTTGAGACAGGAAGTATGTGGCCGTACAACTGCTCTTTTGTTTGTTGCAGAGTCCAGTATTTATTCAAAACGACACGCAGCATGGTCTGCTATTGACAGGGAAATGACCACACGAAAATCTGATCCCTCTAATCAAATAAAACGGAAATTCTTCCAAGCTGTAGCTGTGTCATTACTACTGTATAGTTGCATCTTTAGCCTTTAAGGAAACACTTGGAGAAAAAGAGAGATTGGAGCAAGAAAAAGGATGCCGTGGGCTGTTTTGAACAAATCCTGGAAGCGACAGTATACAAACGTGTAATTGCATTGTCACTTATCACTTGGGAAGTCCTCTAGACGTTGTCAAGTGTCCATTAAGACCTGATGAATGTAAATTTTAACTGGTTGACTAATATTGGACTGCCCATCAGGGAACATAACTTATTATGTTCGGTCTTGCTTCTCCAGCAATGCCCAACGAGTTTTATTCGCCTTATTGCAGGGATTGTTAGATGGGAGGTAAATGGCCGTACAGCTTCTATTCTTTTTTATACTACTTTCATGATATGTTCAAAATAGCACCCACTATCTTTTCTTAGATCCCACAAATCAATATCCCTAAATAAACAGTTCAAGGATACATTACGAGGGAGAAAACTGTGTAAGTTTTGATTTTTCCAGATAATCCAAGATAGACGACTGTCACAATATATGAAATATCCCTAATTTAAGAATTTTTCGATATCTTTTCCGAATGTTATACCTTTTTTGTGACCTATGTTTTACACTTCCAAAATACTATCATTGTTATTAATTGGGAAATTTCACAATATTTTGTTATTCAAACAAACAAAGAAGAAATATGTAATCCAACTTTTTCAGAGAAGAGATAAAACTTTAATGAATTTGATAAAAGAATATTTTTAACTGAACAAAAATACAACCGGTGACAAAGAACAGAAAATGAAAGGTTAGAAATAAAGGTGAAAGACAAAAAAATTCTCATCCCTTCTCTTTTTCTCTCTCTCTCTCTCTCTCTCTCTCTCTCTCTCTCTCTCTCTCTCTCTCATTCTCCCTACTACATTAGCCTTAATCTTTTTTCTTTCTTTTGACTTCTAATATTCACTAGAAAAGTGTAAAAAAAAAGAAAAAATATGAAAGAAAAATAAAATGACGAAAATCAAACTACACAATAAGCTCATGATTCGGAAGATAAAAAAAAATGGTTATCAAGAATTTTTGAAGCACTTTAAATTCTGGAGAATATTTTTTTCGGTGATTTCTTTCTTTTTTCCTTTATCCTTCATCCTTTGTTTGTTTGTGTGTGTGTGCGTGTGTGTGTGTGTGTGTGTGATTCTTTTTTAGTAATGTGTTTAAATGTGCTTCAAGGAAAATATAGCAATAATCTGATTAAAAAAAAAAGTAACATAAAACGCCTCCGCGTATGGCTTAATGCCAATAACCAATGGGCTGCACAAGCAAGTAATAGAATGGAACCAAACAGCGTAAAATGAAAAAAGGAAGGTGGCGTCGAGATGAAGCAAAAACAAATAAGCATTCAACAAAACAAAATGGTGGAAAGGAGTTCGCGAAAAAAATGCTATTCAATTGGATGAAAGAAGAAGAAGAAGAAGAAGAAGAAGAAGAAGAAGAAGAAGAAGAAGAAGAAGAAGAAGAAGGTTAATGTGTTGGGGGAGTTTTAAGGGTCATACGGAAAGAAAGAAAGAATGGGAGGCAATGAAGAAAAATACAACAGGAAAAATAGTTGTAGTCAAAACAAGAAATTATAGTAGTAGTTGTAGTTGTAGTTTTTGTAGTAGTAAGGAGGAGGAGGAGAAGAAGAGGAGGAGGAGAGAGAGATTTGGTTTGGTTTATTTGTTCAACAGCATTTAATTACTTATGAGTTATTTAAAGTCCAAATTTAATTTATGTATAAATGTTTGATTACAACCATAATTGTTTATATTTTCAATGTTCCATTGCACTCCATTGTAAATCAACATCTTTTTATTTGACAATACGGTATGTAGTATTTCTATTTAAACAAATTGTCCGCACGCATTCATAAGATATCAAGTATTCCTATCCAATAAAAATAATTTATATACAATTGTTTCAAGGCAAATTTTCCTATTTAACAATAATCATTAGTTTGCACACAATTATATCGTCTCAAGTATTTCTATCCAACACTAATCATTTTCAAGCAATTATCGTAATTTAGAAAGCTTTCTTTTGGTTTCGATGTGTCACAGGATCTTATGAACGCGGCACCCAATAAGACTGGAACTCAATCGTGAAGGTTTGCTAGTCTAGCTAGCCGACCACTACACCAACCGAGACGCCCAAAGTAATTTACAAAGCTTTTGGCTTATATATGGCACAAGGCTGTATAAAAGAGGTACCCATGTTAGACTCGAACTCACTCATGAAGGTTTGCTAGTCTAGATTGCTAACCCTTACTCTACCCCTAGCACGCTTTTGTAAGCAATTACATGGTTTCAAGGGCACCTCGGGTAATGTAATGGTTAGCAAGCTTGACTAGCAAACCTGCAAGCGTGAGTTCGAGTCTCATTAGGTGCCCCATTCAATCGGCCTTGTGCCACATCGAAGCAAAGAGCTTCGTAAATTGTAATTACATGGTTTCCAGTTACTAATTTTATCAATCCTTCCAGGTATGAGTAGGAGCTGGGAGTAATTGCAATGAAGAAATACTCCACACTCCTCAGATTTCTATAACTGAAGTTTCACCACCGAATGCAGTTTAGTGTCCTACTTGTGATACCCCTTTCGGGATTGGGAGGGTTTTCCTTTCCGCAGAAGATGCAGTCGGCGTATTGAAAGCCTCGTTAAGAGGTAAGAGGAGAAAGAAGAAGAGAAGAAGAAGTGTGAAAAAAAGAAATGAAGGAATAATTAAAAGAATAAGAGATTGAAGAGGAGGAAAAGGGAAGGAAAGAATCGGGATGACAAAAATGGATTGTAAAACGATAATAAGAGAACCAAATACAGAAGGGAACTATAAAAATAAAAAGGTTTAAATTATAAAAGACTCAACAAGATATTATACGTCTCTCCGATCACAAAATCAGTAGCCATTTTTAGAGTATATAATTTGATGCTACAGTAGATCCGTTAATAGATTATGTGAATGATAGTCCTCTTCAAATCTTCAGCTAAATATTTCTGTAATACAAGATTTCTAAAAAGAAAATCAAAAAATAAACAAAAGAAAAATGAACAAAGAAAAGCAACAAATAAACCACGTGGAGCGCAAACTGTTCTTGAGTTGTCATCTAGCAATGAACTAATCCCAAAACCAATAACACGCATCGAATGTAACATTGTAAGCGAATGGTATCGAGATGAGAACAGATATGTTATTTTTTAAATCCAACAACCTAAGAAAAATGAATTGACAACGTACAATATCTCGTCTGGTGGACTAGATGTAGTAAAATATCTATGATCTAGCACTATCTAGACGATAAAGTGCAGTTAACCTGGACTTGGCGAAGTTACCAAACTCGATCGGCCATTTAAGTGGTGGCGGGATGACCGGACGATGTCGCCCATTCGAGGAGAAAGTAAGGCTTGAGTGTTCTATGACTCAGTAAAAGATGTTAGGCCTCTATCAGTCTGTCTGTCTGTCTGTCTCTCTCTCTCTCGATAGCTGAGATAGGAGAGTTGAGTTGGCATTTACGGAGAGCAAGTGGGCCATTCAAATTTACAGGTCTATTCGGTTCCTACGATAACGAAGAATCCACCCAACACATAGTCAAATACCCTTGGGAAACGTATGAACCCACTTATCCTCCCAGCTATGGGTTAAATAAAACCATTACTATTCATCTAGAAAGATGGATTTGGCATTAAGTAACCCACAAAAGTAGATATGTCATCAAAACAAAGAAACTAAACCAACATGTAGTGTCCATTATTCTGCTTATTTCACGGCCTCAAAAACAGAACGGAAAGAATAAAATACATAGGTCATAAAATTTGAGGCGAATTGTGTTTTCATGTTTCTCCTCTTCGATCCAACGATTAGCAACCTCGGATATAGCAGTCTTCGGTGACAATGCTCTAGAAGTCTAAACTTAAGTCCTGAAATAAAAATGTTGACATTAGTCGATGTACTATATAGATTATGATCCTAATTTTTATTATGCTCATTACAATGCTTCAGGAGGCGCCCCTAGTGTAACGCTTATCGTCGTAGGAAGCGAAATCAGCGAACTGAGTTCGTATCCTGGACAAAACTGTTTGCGTTTCACTTCGCATTAACTTTTTTGTGCAACATGAATACCTCCCTTCTTCCCCCCAGATGATGACAGACTGAGTTAAGTAGCCTAATCGATGAGAAAGAAAACTTTGAATTCAAACAAGCTGTACTCCGCTTAAAATTGATATATTTGTCACATCCTTTTCTTTTCAACCGGCCAACCCAGAGATGACTGTAATTTTGAGGTGAAGTGTAGTCACTCTTCGATGAATTATTTAAAACTATTATCTTCTGTTGTTTCGATGATTATATTTTGGCCGGTCGACTTTCCGGCAGTCGTGCTATTTATTTACTTTCTAGAGTAGTGTATTTTTGTTAGTGTACGAATTATCCACTTAGCCGTTGCTACAATGATTGACCTTCTTGAAATTCCGGGGTAAACTTTTGCCATAATCCGATGCATTATTCAGAATACTCTTAATGCCTTTCTTGTTTCCATGATTACATTTCAGTCATTATGCCTTCTGTTCTTCAAGCGTAAATCTCATCCAGTAAAATTATTTCCTCAATTATTTTCTTCTGATTGATCTAAACCAAAGAAAAAAGAAGAATAGAAATGAAAAAAAAAATTCGCTTAACGCTGTAGACCACCTTGTTTTTCTGTTTGTTAAAATAAGAGTATTTAATGTCAGGATGGAGAGAAAAGAGAATAAATGGCAAAGCATGATATTTAAAACACGTTTTTAAATTGGATTTAAATACCAAATTTGCCACCGGCTCTTCAGGTATCAAATAGGAATAAAGTTTGTGAAATATAAGGAAATACAATAGCGTCAAATATTCGACAAAAGAAAGTTTAGAATTCTTTTAAAAGACATAACTTCACAGATTCGATCCTGATAAAGATATTGTAAATATTATCAAAACATATTCTACACTATGATAAATCGGTATGAAAAAAAATAGAAAAGACAATAAAAACTGATTATGTTAAAGAAAGTGTTGAGTCCAAAATACCTGAAGAAACATTGTTATCACTCTATCAGAGAGGCTAAGAATATCCTGACTGTGTCCTCTGCAGAGAGCATAACACCCATCCAGAAACTGAGTGTGGCACTGAATGACACTGCATCCAATGGTAAGGTGACAATTCTGCGGATCTGGGGAATATGGAATCTTTCTTGAGTAACATTAACAATATGCTCACTCTTCCACCAAGTGGTAGTAACTACCGGGTCTAATCTATGAGTTAGATAGATCCATTTAAAAAATTATTCCTGTTCTATAGAATCCCCTTGGCGTAATGAGCCTCGAACTAAGCTCTATTACTTTCACTTTCGAAGTAGTAACCTTGAGAAAGGCATGAACCCTCATATCCCCGAGCTGCAAGTTAAATAGTACCGCTACTGTTCTTCTACAAGAATGGCTTTGGTATTAAATAACCCATGAAGGTTTATCTATAAAACCAACCGTATTCGATAAGACTTTGTGCGAAAACAAAACTCTTCAAGAATAACTACACAAAAGTGTAAATACAAAGGTAAACTGGATGTCGTTCCCTAAACTCAAAGCATAAAATAACCCATGATGTGTTGAAATGCCGTGAATATCAATCAATCAATTAATCAAACACTGATATTAATAACATTTCTATTTAATAATCCCCAACAAAATATGGCTAGATTCTAAACAAACATTTCTTGTCTGTCCGCAGCATTCTTTCTTAAGTTACTTCGATGGTTAGCTGTTGATAAGTTAATCAATCTCTCAGATGTCATTTTGTCACACTAAAAACTTAAGAATTGACATTTTCTGCTATTGTAAAAGAATTCAAGATATTCAAAGCTTTTACGTACATGATATTCTTCCCATGAAGTCGTTTAAAATACTAAGACATGAAAAACAGAATCCGAAAAATCAAAGAATTTCCATGGTGGATTGTTTGGACACAACAGCGGGCAGGTAACTGAAAGATTTGGAATATAAGTACGTTGAAAGACAGCCGCTATATATTTTGTTGTGTCGTTTATACGAAGCAGAGCTTGATATAATTTTCAGTTTCCCCATCAGTCTGAAGCACCAAACTCTATGCTAACCTTTGCAAATGAGCACGTTTTTCTGGACCGATATATATTGGGCAATATTTTTCTAACTTTAAATTGGTTAGCTCAAACGCTTGATGTATATCAGACAGTGTCAACAGGAAGTGTGTTAAAAAATCAGCTAAATTCGGAACTAGTTGTGTATTGGTTGATTGACGGACAGAGTGATTTTTATGTTAAATTAGGCTGCCTAGGAATATTTTATGCCTACTAAATGTTAACGAATATTTTCCATTTGATATTTCAAATTTTTGGGGTTTCTTCTTTGAGATATTTTTTGCAAACGATCTCATTAAATAAGAATATTTTTCAACATATTCATTTGACCCCAAAATGAAACACTAAAAGGTACTACCACTCCAGGTCAGAGTTGACCTGAGAACCATGGCAATAAACGGGTACTCCACACAGTGCATGCTCATGTGTTATTAATATTCTGTATCAAGGTCAAGTCAATGATGTTGGGAAATTCATTTAGATGAGCCCTTTTAGAGTAGTTGCTAACGTGCCGGACTGAATGATCGTAGTAAGCGAGTTCGAACTCAAACTGCGCGACTACGTTCACTCTCGGTTCTAGAAGCATGGCTTTGGCATTAAATATTCCACGAAATTTCATATGGCATTAAAACAAATATAATTTATTTTACATTACATTTAAAGTTTTGTTTTTTAAATTTTGAACCCTTACACTTTTTTCTATAATGAAAATTATTATTCAATAACTTTTGTTTATCCTGATTCTTTTTATGCAAATTCATTGAATAAAACAAGATTTTTCTAAGAAAAATTCCCTGGAATGTTTATCCTGACTGAAACTGTAAAATTTGAATCTTAGATTTTTTAAACTTTTTTCGTGAACAGTGGACGCTACTGTAGATCTATTCGTTAGAAAGAAAGAAAGAAAGAAAGAAAGAAAGAAAGAAAGAAAACAAATACAAACTAGCAAGGAATAAAAATAAAAAAGCCCTGTGGAACTTTAGAAAAAGCAATCAAGGAAGGACAAATAAAGAGAATCGAAGAAAAAAAGAAGGGAAAGAAGGAGTGACGTATTGAGAAGGGAAAAGACTCGAAGAAAAATGGTCAGAATACTATGAAAGAAAATCCGGTTGGAAGAAGCAAAGCAGAAAAGAATACCAAAATGAATAAGGAAGTAAAAAAAAAAGCATAGAACAAGAAAAAAACAAAGAAAATCAGGAAAGAAGAGCGGAGAAATCTAGAAAGAAACAAAATAGGAAAATACAACGAGACAAACAGACAGACAGACAGAGAGAGAGAGAGAGAGAGGATAAAAAGAGAGAGAAGGAAAGAAAAAAGAAAAAAGAAAAAGTCAAATGCCTGAATAAATAGTGGGAAAAGATTTAATAGACATTTAAAAAATAACAAAGAATGTTAAAACTAACGCTAACAGACGTGTTTCTTTTTTAATGTACCTTGATAACAGAAGAAATTTTCCCCGCGAATCTCTTTACAGGAATCCTGTCCAGTTGGCCGTACATACATTGGCCTTGCTATGGTTACTGAAAGATGATCATAAACCAATGTACGATGAACAGAAAAAAGGGACATAATGAAGCTAGGTCACAACTTAGCAAGTATTGTAGTCTTTATGTTTTATCTAAACATAAATGCTAAATTATATACATAAAAAAAAGAGATCGCTATATCAGGGATTAAGCACAAAATAACGTGTACGTTATTTACCACCGTAAAATGTGATCGTGTCTTTTTGCAATGAATAGACCGAAGAAAAAAATTCTTTGAATATGTAACACTACCCAAATCAGCCTGTAGGGTAAATTTCACTGTTGTTTACAATAAAGATAAGAATTACTTCACACGGATAGAGACTATAGATAAGCATCATTGCGACCCGTAGGCCAACACAAGCAACCATAAACGTTTACAACATACATTTTATATCTGTATTGAATATTAATTTTCTTTTAAACTAATTATTGAAGAATTTTATTATTTCTACTAGAAAATGATACAATAGAACACGATATCATAAGCTATTATTTATGACCAAATTTTACATTACTCAGAGGCTATTATCAAAACTAGATGTAATTTGACGTCTAAAAATGAATAAAAAAATTGCGAATATAGATTTTTATTCAGATATGAAAAGTTTATCTTTAAAACATTTTTGTTATTGACTATATTTTGCTTAGTCTGACACATGGGCTATAAATACATACTGTTTCTACGTAGTTACTCACTTCAAATATTGGCAGAATCATCGCTGTTTAACTTCGAAGATATGGCTTTGTTATGTAAGAAGAATGTGCCGCTACCGACCCGTGTGTTCGAACACGGATCTCCAGGACACAAACACAACCGTTAAATGGATTGAGAGTCACGTGACTAGAAATAGTAAATATATAAAATCATTCAATTGAAGTCTGGACGTAGGATTTTGTTGCATAATATTGCGTATGCAGTCAACATTTGATTCGGCATTGTATAAGATTATAAAGAGTCGGCGAAGATTATCCCCAGAACGAAACATTATAAAAAACTAAAGTGATTTAAGCGTGACTTGACCGAAAGTCGTTTTTACAATCATCATTTCTTTTCTCTAAAATGTGACCTAACTATAGATGGTTTTATTTAGCTTTATTTAAAGATATATCAACAAAATTTACAAAGCCAAGGGGATGCATAGATGGAATCTTATCCAGGAAGAGGTTCGCGCTAGCGTTGAGAAAGAGAGAAGAGGCAGGATGGTGGGACTATCCCAGCTGAGTGTATGGATGCGATGGGAGAACTTTATGAAGAGGAGAATAAGCAGGTCAGAAATTTGGCATGCCGATGCTAGTGGGTTAAAATTTCCAGTCCAATCAGTGATGATGTACTACCAAGTCCTGCGAACTTATTTACTTGAGAAGAGCGGAATACAATCATGTCCACTCTGTGCCGGGAAAGGCACAATAAGACATATGAGTTCCTGTCCTAGGGCACTAGGTGATAGGAGGTACTGTTGGAAACATGACCAGGTACTTAGGAGGGTAGCCGATACAGTGGATGCTACAATCCACATGAGCAACTTCAAGTCGGAAGCAAAGCCAATTGACTTCGTCAAAGACAGAAAACGCCCCCACTCTGCGTTTAAAATTAACTCTTGCCTGCTTATCTACCACTCGAGACTGGCAGTCGAGAGTAGATATAGAGGAACGATTGAAAGTTCCGAAACAGATTGCAACAAATACCTTGCGACTGGGTTTAATTCTCTGGTCAACCAAAACAAGGCAGATTGTACTGATAGAACTGAAATTCCCGTTGGAGGAAAATATTTAAATCCGATTTTTCATTCATTCGTAAATTACACAATAATTATTTGTTGTTATATGATTGTAAACATTCTTCTCTGATAATAATAATAATAATTTATACATTATCATGGTTTAAAGCAGCTATTCCTATTCAAAATAATTATCATTTGTAAGCACACTATCATGTGATTTCAATCTAATAACAGTAATTTTTAAAGAGACCTATTTGACCTAAAGATGGCACTATTACACTGTGGTACTGGGAGTTATGGAGAACTGTAGCCTCATCATCAGATGCAGTTTAGAGTCATAGCAATAACAAATATAAACAGAGTACACAATGTTAATAAATATTTCTTATAAAATCATAATTTTCAGTGGAGAGATATTTAGTTCTGTAAAGGCTTCGCCTGGAAGAAATCTCTTTCGATTTGAAGGAACTATTTCTTTCCACGAAAAGAACAACTTCAAAAAATTAGCATCAAGATTGATCAGGAACACTGCCGTCAAAATTGTGCAAAATCACACGAGGAAATGTCGATCAACACAAATGACCTGAAAGACCATGCAAGCAAACATCAAGGTGTATTCGTTTTTATCAGGAGATTAGTTGAGGAATGCCCGAGAAAATTGGCTTCGAATCTTGTAATTGAGTTCAAAGAAGCGTGTGCCATGATTGTCTCACCAGACCAGATTTCTTGGCTGTCGACCGCATTAGAAATTGCTACAGAAATCTAGATACAAAGTTTTAAAGTTTACACAGGAGAATAAGGATGCAAATTCAATGTTTTATGATAGCGTATTGTGGTAAGACGAAGCAAAAATCAATCGATCTGTGTCTGATGGCATCTAACAATGATTTATTGATTGAGTCTAACTGCATGTCAAACCGTCGGGGATTATTTTATGCAAACACACATATATATAAGCTAGTTAGTTATTGATTTATACAATTTATGTACGTTTCATTGCTTCCGGGACTGAAATTGCACGATTTGACCAACCCCAAGTTTTCTAGATATAAGAAACCTGGATCAAGCAAAAATCGATTGTTTTCCTACCCTATACGCGCAAAAAATTGCAAATATTTGTAAAAATAGTCTCAAAATATTTTCGTAGTTTTCCATAATTATATATTCATATATAAACTTTGTCTTAGTATACCTTTTGACTACAGTTGCTGGTAGTTTTATGGTCGATCAAAGACAGGGAAGGTCGTTCTCTATGAATTAGATTGTCGATTGTTAAACGTTTCCAGGCTTATTCTGATAGTAGATCGCGTTGCAATTGTTTCTCGAAGAAAAAAATCAAGGTACGAGTTTAGGATCATCGAACAAACATAGAGACTGATACCACATCAAAAGCAAGAAGGGAATATAATTTTAGTTTAGTAGCTAATGAGCTGGACTTGAACATTTTAACAAGCAAGTTCGAACTCGCATTATTACGTCCACGTTTAGATTAATGTAATACAATGACCGCGGGATTTCGTTTTATATATCTTGCCTTTCGGTTTAGTTAGGCTGAGAACCTTTCGCTTAGCGCAAGGGTTAGTTAGGTGCAACATGAGCGCAGGTGTTCACGCGCGCACGGAGAGGATGTATCATTCAGAGATGTCAAAAAAATCGCAGATAGATAATATGACCAGGGGATGTGAATGACGTCATGCACCGGAAGCGTGCGCGGAGGATTTGGGGGAATTTGAGAAAAGTCAGTCAGTTGAGTTTTAGCGTCCGAAGAAGACGGTTGACTTTCGGGGCTCGCCAAGATCAGACCAGTAGTTTGCGGTGGGGTACCGCGCGTGGTGGTGGTGTGGGGGCAGATGGAAAAGTCAGCATAGAAAGATTGTGTATCACTCTCCTTATGTCGAAAAACCATTAAACTCAAAGGTAATAAAAAGTTTCGTACGTGAACTAAGAAGTCGTAAGTGTTTTTTTTTTTTGTTTCGGGATTCCTATGTTATTTATATATGAGTTATGAACATTCTATTTACATTTCACATATTCATGTATGGCTATGTTACATTAATACCCAAAGGAAAGGCATGAATTCTTTTATTTCCCCATCTACGGGTTAAAGAATACTCTAATCATTCTGCTACAAGGACGGCTTTGGCATAAAATAACTTAAGAAGATCAATATAATATTCAACAAAGAAACTGATACTAACCATCAAGGACCCATAATTAAGTAGAAAGGTCGATCCACACATAAATGACATCTACATTAATGAGAGATACTACGCTACTATATTCAAATATATATTTAGAGAGAGACACAGATAGCGACAGACACAGAGATATCTCTAAGACAGAAATACAAATAGAGTCAATATCGCTTGATGACTGTCAGTTCCTCGACTATGTGATAAGGAAACCAACTACAGAAAACGATGAGTAACCTGTCGCCATTTTTTTTTTTTTTTTGTGCATGGGCTTTATTTGTTTCTGGTTTTGTCAGTTATGCGACAATCTAGAGTTAGTTAAGCAAAGTCTGTGGAGAAAGCAGCAGCATGTTATAATTCAATCCAACAGAAACTTCGAAAGGCATACTGTACTACTTGGCATTGACCACGGAAGCCAAAAATAATAAGATTTCACAGTGTTTAAGTATCAGTTTGAGGAGAGATTCATATTCACAATAAAAATTATGAGAATTAATTTTCATTTATTGCGGACTTTTTGTTCTCATCTTGGTAGTTTTTTTTGTTGTTGTTTCTTCTCACTACGTTTCGGACAAATTTCACCTCTGGCCTTCTTCAGGTGATTAACTGCGACCTCTGATAGTAATGCTGTGTCTCGTAACCGTATCCCTAGTAATTCCTGCCTTCCATAGTTGCTGTCTATCGCACCACGTTTTTGACCAAGTAACCCTCTGGCCGGCTTGGGTAGGAATTGAAACCGCTATCTTCTGACAATGCTCACCTGGAACCATAGAGACTCACAAGATGAGGACAAAAAATCCACAATAAATAAAAATTAATTCTCAGATTAAGAAGCCTCATCTCAAAAAGGATTCCCAATAAAAATGATGTTTGAAGATATTACTAGAGATGGTAATGGTACGTTTCCATTCTGTTTCTCACAGGACCTCGGGATTTATAAGGAGACCTATATCTAATGCTATAAGTGTGTAATAAAGCCCGTAATCGAGAGAGTGGCTGCAGGAAAACTCTACATCTTGCAAGAGGACTAATCGCCATGTCATAAAAATAGGTGAACAAGAATTATGGACACAATAGACATCATCCAGTATCAGCACAGAGCTGGTTAATATAAGTTTTTGGTGGTCAGCCAAAACTCGTGAATTCTTGTGTAGAAGAACGCCCTTTATAAATTCGTACTTATTTCTCTAGGACTGCCCAGCATGTCTTCTTCGTCTGAATTGGATGGTTTATGCGAAAGATGATAAGAGGCCGTATATTTGTTATTTTTATAGGGTGTGGCTTCCAAGATTTGTCAAAAAAGCACTTTGCATCTTTGTATAGTTCCCATCTATCTTTTTCTTGAAGCTTTTCGTTAGAGTCCAAAGGTGAAGGTATACAGTAGGACTGTTATAGCTATAGCCTGGAAGGATTCTCATTATATTTAAACATATATATATATATATATATATAGGGTGTAAGAACAAATCGTTGTAAAAACGTTTTTATCTAATTAAGAAAGTTCTCAAATCCTGGTCACTAGAGCACTTTAAATACAATATACTGTCCATTAACGTTTTTATAGCGGTTTATTCATTCACCCATTAAAAACTAAATTATTATTAAGACCCTGTATTTTTTTGCAAAATGCAAAAATGAACATCGCTACATTAGTAAGATAGAGAGATTTAAGATAACTATGTATGATTGCTCTTCGCAAGAACTGAGCACTCCAAGCAGCCGATGACGTATATGTAGAGAGAAATGCATAGAAAAGTCCTTCAATTACACAGGGAATAATGATCATATTTACCCAACCCCTCCGCTCGGGCAGGATAGGACACAAGGTCAATTTGTAAGCGGAGTTTAACAGGTTTGAATTCAGAGATTTCCTTCTAGACTAGTTGCCTCACCAAGGCTGAAGAACCTAGTCTGCCTTACTATTTACCCATAGCTGGAGGGAGAATATTTTTGATTTATACCTTTCTCAAGGGTATTAGTGCTATGTGAAATGCAATTAGTCTCGTCCAGGATTTGAACTCGTGTTGCCGTGTCCATATCCTGTGACGATAACCATTGCACCACGGGCACCTCCACGGAGAATGATGATGGCTATCGGATAAGATGTCCGACTGCTGTAAAATCAGCTGGGTTTCGGTTTCAGTTTGAAGCATCTCGCAGGTCTAGTCCCACTGAAGAGTTGTGATTCAATGAAATAGTTTGACTGCGGATCACAATATATATATATATATATATATATATATATATGCACTACGGTGGAAAAGATTCAGGTAGGTTTAGTATCCACACGTAATTTCCATTACTATTAAAGGAAACGAAAAAATTGGTGGTCACTATAATAATATAATAAATTAATATGAAATGTGATGTTTATCACACTTAAAACTTATTAATATTATGTATGTCCACCTTTTGCAGCTAGAACAGCATTGATTCTTTTTGGGACACTAAGTTGTAATTTGATAATATAATCCAATGCGAGCAATATTGACCAAGTCCTGGCGGCAACAACCCACAAGGCACCAAATATACGGCCACTTGCCTCCCATCACGAAAACTATCCAAGTAAGACGAACCAGATATGCAGGACACTGTTGGAGAAGCAGGGATGAGCTCATAAGTGATGTACTCCTATGGACCCCCACTTATGGCCGGACAAAAGTAGGACGACCAGCTCGAACATACATTCAGCAGCTATTTAAGGATACGGGATGTAGCCCTGAAGACCTGTCAGAGGCGATGAACGATAGAGAGAAGTGGCGAGAGAGGGTCAGGGATATCCATACTAGCGGCACGACATGATGATATATTATTCCAGGCATCTTGAACGAATTGCCACATATGTTCTTTTAATTTTGGTTGCTTTTCAGCCTTTCTTTGGACCAGATAATCCCGCAAAGACTCGATGATATTAAATCTGGACTTTGAGGATGCCATTTTATTCTTTGCACAATCTCAAATTGTTCTTTCTTCCTTAAATTACTTTTTGTGTAGTGTGCTTGGGATCGTTATTCCACTGGAAAATGAAACCATTACATATTAGACCCTTATCAGAATGGATTGCATGGTGGATCAGAATTTGCTTATAGTTCTCAGCATTCAATATTCCATCCATTATGACCAAATCATCAACACCATTTGCAGATGAACATTCACAAACTATTATAGAACCTCCTCCGTATTTAACTGTGGGCTTAAAGCACACATCTTTCATTTGATCTCCAACCCTTCTTACATACTGTCTTCTCTTTGAACAGAAAATTTTAAATTTTGATTCATCACTTCATAGTACATTCTTCCATTGTTCAACAGTCCATTTCTTGTGTTCGTTGTCAAATTCAAGTCGTTTTGTCCATTTCCTTGTCTTAGATAAGGTTTCCTTCTTGGCATGCGACCATGAAGGCCGTCTTTCACAAGTGGTCTTCTGATGGTTGAAGAGTGAACTTCAATACCAGATGTTTGACCAAGATCAAAGCTTGACTAGATTTTGTTCTATTTATTTAAGATGTTATCTTTAGATATTTACAATCACTTTTAGTTTATTTTTTGGCCTTTCACTCTTCTTTCTGTCTTTAGTATCCCGGTGTTTAAATCTTTTTCTTAATTACGTCTTCGACTGTTCCATTAGAAACTTTCAATATTTTAGCCTGAAAAGTGCCCTGTTTATAGTAGAAAATAATTTTGTCTTTTTTTTAATCCGATACCCATGGCATGTAGAGGTTTTATGTTTGGAAATATACAATTTCTGGTTCTGAAATGAAAAACTGAGAGAATTTATTAAAAAAGATTAAAACAGTTCTGGTTTTTAAAAAATATTTAATATTTAATTTATCGTAAACATTCTAAAATCTTATCGTAAAAACAACAAAAATGTAGCATAAAATAGACACCTTTACATTATATAAACATTCTAGAGTAAGCCTATATCATATAATGAAAATCTGACTGACATTAAGAATTTTTAATTATGCTATTTCTTAAATTTGCTATTATGAATACATTAAAGGTTTACAGCTTGTGAATGTTTCTAAATATATAAATTACAATATATTTCTTGATTAACCCCAAAGAATATATTCCTTATTCATAAATGTTAAAAATATACACCCTCCTAAATCTTTTATACAATAGTGTATATACGCAAAATGATATTCGGCAGACAAGTTCATTGGTTTACCGAAATGCTCTCATGGAATGTAATCAAATGAGGTTTATTTTTCAATGTAGATTCGATGGGAACTCAGCAGATTTCCATACTAAAGGAAGTGCTAATTGTTGTGCAAACATTACAGCTCCAGATGCAGTAATGTTAGTATCTGCATTTTTGCATTTATTAATTAATCAGCGCATTCGCGCTAGTTTTTTAATTTCAAGGTACTTTGCAGACGACAATATTTGACTTGCCGAGCAAATTTGAAGGATCAAAACCCAAGATAACTTAAGAAATCTTTCCCTCCAAGAATGTTTAAAATAGTTTTTTTAAGCCTATTAGAATCATAGATAAATCAGCTTTTAAATCAAATTTAAAGTCTACCTAAATTATATAAATAAGCGAAGAAATAAATATTATTCTAAATGTATGATTTATTTCTTTCGAATGGAAATCTTCATTCTTTTCTTTCAAGAATGCATTTAATTTCAACTGCGTTTAATTTTCTAAAATTGAACGACTGTTTGATTACATTTTATTGCTTTAAAATATTCATCTGTCGCCTGCGGATAAACGTTCCAGCAGCAGATGCATATATGTTAAGGCATAAATATATTTCTCTCTCCACTTTCATACAAAGATTTTTCACCCACAAACAATTTATCAACTCAGACTACAATCACTACTACATCGAAAGAATGATATATTTTTATTACGTAAATAGTGGCAAATATTTACGCTCTGAATAATATATTTCCTTACAAGAAAAGACTGAACTTCTGTTTTTCAGCAAACTCTTCACTCAATTTAAAGAAACAAAATTAATAAAATCCTAGATCAGAGTTTTAAACAATCATTTACATACTTTCTCCGCTACGGTCTCCCTTGTGTTCCACGCATTTCTTTCGTCTGTGTTGCAATGCTTAAAGCCTATGGACAAAAAAATCAACAGCAGATATGGTGACATTATTTGAGCTTTTCAGCCTATGAAAATTTCAACTAGCCGTCGTATATAAACTCTTTAAAATTATAAGTCTCTTTTTAAGTTTATGTGAACATTTGAAATCTGTAAATGAGCCAAACAAACCATTTGTATCGGTATATACATATTTGCAGAACGACATATTGTATTTTATTTTAATGAAAGGTTCACAACTTTTACCTCTTCTCAGTATTTCTCCATTCAAGCGACAAACATTCCCAGTCTCATTGTTGCAAATTTCACCGCTCGACTCTTCTTCCATCAGAATTGAGTGCTCACTGGAAGGATCGGAAACGGATCTAATGCATTTATTGGTACTAAATGCTACTGTCATTTCTATGTTACTTGTTTGTTTGTTCGTTCATTGCTTTTGGTGGGGTCGTTTAGGTTTCTCTCTGACATTTTCTTCTCAAGGCTCCAGCCTTTCTCATTCATTCATAAATATTTTCCTTTTCCACAAATGGATCTTCCGTTCTTCAGCTGTTTCAAAACCTTTCATTTCAACTGTCTTCACTGGTTCTTTCTTTCTTTCTTTCTTTCTTTCTTTCTTATATTGCCCGTAACGGACTCAGAGTTTTTTTTCCCACTGTTTCTTTTTCAGAAGGTTTGGAATTTCTTCTTCTTCTTCTTCTTCTTCTTCTTCTTCTTCTTCTTCTTCTTCTTCTTTAGGGTCAGTACCCTTGGCGAAAAAGAAAACATTCTGGACTGTGACATCATAAAGAGTTCGAACTCCAGTCGTGCTATTAAGTTCACTTTCAGACTAATACCAAAATTGGAACCCTATAATTTCCCTTCCAACCAGCTATGGGTTAAATAGTACCACAACCGTTGTTCCACAAGGATGGCTTTTGGCATAGATAACCCAGAAAGATTCATACGCCATGAATTAAATAAACTAAACCAAAACTTGTTCTGCTTCACTTTCTCTTTTTATTCTTCCACGTCTGTTTATTTTTTCTCTTTTCTTTTCCCTCAAATATTTTTCTGCTCCTCCTCACACTTTTTTCACTTAAATTCTTCTTCTTCTTCTTCTTCTTCTTCTTCTTCTTCTTCTTCTTCTTCTTCTTCTTCTTCTTCTTTTACTTTTTTCTCTTCCCTTTTTTTCAGCCTTCTTTTTCCCCATTTCTATCTTCTTCTTGGTTTGCCAAATATAAGCACTTATTCGATGCTTTCAACACAAACGTTTAGTTTACACAAGCAAATGAAAAGGCTACTCCGGTGCATCCGTTATAAAGAAAATGTAGAAGATAATGTCAAAAGTGATCTCGTTTCTTTTCTAGCGTTTCTTCTTTTCAGTTCATTTAAACTTTTCGTTTTCACCAAACTAAACTCGAACAACAGTGGAGAGGGAAGGATTTAAGTTCGCGAAGGTCAACAATTGGAGAAATCAAGCTCCCCATTAGATTTTAGGGATAAGGTGTGAAATGAACATCCTTTATATCGATTAAATTTATTCCCACATGAAAAAACAACCCCACCGCCAGAAACTCACTCAATAAGACACGAAATATTACACGATCCCTTCGATCTTGTGTACGTTCAAATACTTAACTTCGAGCTTCCCTTTCGCTTCCTTCTCTTGGATATTCTCAATGGTTTAAGTAGGAGTTAAGTAGAACACACACATACATGCACAAACACACGCGCACATGCACAATTTCATATAATAATAATAATAATAATAATAATAAACGCAGCAAATTAGCGCGCAAAGAGTATGGTCAAATTTAAATTTCTTGCACAATTCCCTGTGGATCACTTTGCCCGCCCAGTCGTGTCTAGTCTTATACTCCTTCTGTGCTGATTTGCTGCATTCACTTATTATGTGACTGATGGTTTTGTCTCTATCATCACGTAACCAACATTTGCTTTTTTGTTGCGACTTATCTATTCTTGCGTTTATATGAATGGTTCTTATGGCATCGTTTTGTACTGATATTAGAAGAGATTCAGTTTTTCTCTTAAGGTTTTCCTTTCTAAAACACGTCCCTCTTTTTTCGTATGAGATGTTGCTTATTAGTCACTTAAAATGTCCGTAGAGTTGTTTTTCTTCCCATTTTTGTTTTCTGGTTATTGTCGTCCTGTTGGTCCTCCTATTGTCAGTAATGTTTTTGTTGGCTGTTATCAGTCTTTCTTCGCGCTTTTCTATATAGTCTTCGAGTCGTTGTATTGATGTATCAACGCTGTTTTCCATGCTGGCAAGACCTGTTCCTTCTTGGATGCAATGTTTCATGCATGGTCATTAGGTTTCTTGTTCTCTGGTCCATTTGCTTAAGTTCTTCTCTGGTTCACTTCAAGATCGGTCCCGAATATGTATTTATTCCTTTGATAAGGTGTCTGCCGTATAGTTTTGTCTCGAGTAGCTTTCGGTTTCTCTTGAGATAGTCCCTTAATTTTTTCTTTCATCTCTACATGTTTGATGGTGTCATCTTTCAATATCCCCAAGAATTTGTAGGTTTCCTTTTCGCCAAGTGTTCTAATTTGGTCTTGACCTGATTGTTCTATTCCGTCCATCAGTTTTCGTTTGTTGCTTTTCATTACTAACATGGCGCATTTTTCTTTGCCAAATTCCATGCCTATGTCATGACTATATTTTCACTGCGTGTATTAGAGTTTCCGATTCTTTTTTCATGTTTTGCAGTTTGATATCGTCCATGCATATAAGGAGATTGATCTATTCATATGATTTACTAAGTTTGTATCCGGCTGCATATTTTCTGAGTATGTGGTTGAGTGGCATCATTCGTAATTATAAACAGTAATGGTGATTGTACAACTCCTTGGAATATATGTCTTTAGATCTTCACTTCAGCTAAACTTTTTTCTTCCTGCTGTCAATTCCACTCTTCAAGTTTTCATTGTTTTCTTGATTATTATTATTATTATTATTATTATTATTATTATTATTATTATCTCATGGAAGTTTTTTCACATCAGCGTTAGCTGATGGTCTTTCACTGGACCTTGAGAGACAGCAAGTCTCCTCAAGTCTCCAGGACTATTCTCCGTATTTTGGCCGTTTTCAATAATGCTGTAGTTTGGATGGTCTCCACTCGTCCGCCAACTTCCAAGTCCTCCAGTCCCTTTAATTATCCTTGATTTACTCTACCAAATGCACCAATCACAATCGGTATAATTGTCACCTTCATATTCCATAGTTTTCCAATTCCCTAGCAAGTTCCATGTACTTATCCTTCTTTTCTCATTCTTTCAGTTTTATTCTGTGGTCAGCCGGGACAGCAAAGTTGACAATTTTGCAAATTCCCATGTTTTGTTGCTGTTTATTATTCGGTCTGGTCTTCTGGCTGTGATTAGGTGATCCGTTTGTATGTCAAAGTCTCATAGGAGTTTATGTGCGTCATTTTCTAGGATAGATGCATTATTATTATTATTATTATTATTATTATTATTATTATTATTATTATTATTATTATTTTACTCATTTGAGAATTCTTCAAACCAGCATTCGATGAGGGTTTTCTACTGGATTCTGACTGACAGTAAGTCTAAAAAAATCAGAATTATTTTTAAAAATTCAAAAGACTAAAAGAATACTTAATATTATTCAATGGAATTCTTACGAAGCCAGAATGTTCAGCTATTAAGAAAAACATGTTTTTCATGTTATCTGATATTATTTTATATACTGCTAAAAAAAGAAAGAAACTGAAGTGAATATTATCTTTGCGAAGTCCAAACATTTTACCATGAGTAGTATATATATATATATATATACATTTACGATCCTTTACTTATTATATATATATATATATATATATATACACATTTACGATCATTTACTTTTCAAAACCTCATTATTATGAACTCATCATTTGAAAACAAAAAAATAAAGTAAGTTTTTTAAAATGAAAAATTTTCTGAAGAAAGTTTTGAACTTTACGAAATCTTTATCAAAATTGATGATAGTGCATTATTTTTACTTAAAAATTTATAAGGGTTACAAAAAGAAGTCAACAAAACAGTCGACATGGAAGACTTCGCCATAAGAAAATGAATCACTGAAGACAGAGAACCCATCCTTATTGTTCAAAGAATAAAATTCCTAAAGCATTTTTGCTTTTATTTTTTTTTTTTAATAAAGCTTGATTTTTTTTTCATTCCGTAATTGAACTGATTTTTAAGCATTATTATTCAAGCTGCTTTAGTTTTACACAGTGGGTGAAGTTGATAATACGTTAACTGTATTCCCTGCTGAAGCGAAAAACCATCACCTACAAGATCTGTCCTGGGTAAGACACTAAGCATTATCCAGTAGAGAGGCTACAGTTCTGGAGTTCTAATAAATGCCAAGTAGCACTTTATTGTCAAGACCCCCATGTTGGCTCAAAACCGAAGCTGTAGAAACTGTTAGGATCCTGTCTATGCGTCAAATAGATAAGTTTAAAAGTTATTAAAATTAGATAGGAATACTTGATGTCATATAACTGTGTATACATTTTTGTATTAAGAATAGTAACATAAAGTTCTCATTGGTTGCTAAGAATTATCATTATTAGTTACTTAAAACAATTTGACTGCATGCAGAAAAGTTATAATCATTAAATAGAAAAGATTTCTTGAAACCATATAATTATTTTTATTGAATAGGCATGCTTGAAACCTTACAATTGGGCGCAAATTATTTGTATTAGATTGGAATATTTAATATCGTATAGCTGTGTGCCAAAAAACAAATGCATAAAAAATATACAAATAACTATACAATGAACGTAGACATTAAATAACCCAATAAAAGTTAATGTTCCGTTAAAATCAATCATTTAGTTTCAGCAGATTTTTTAAGGGGCTTATATCCATTTAAGGTATTGTTTCTTATATACAATCATACCTCTCTTCATAAACTTCCGCTTTACGAATTTCTGTTAGAATGAAATTAATTAAAAAAGATTTCTTCCTCTCTCTCTCTCTCTCTCTCTCTCTCTCTCTCTCTCTCTCTCTCTCTCTCTCTCTCTCAATATATATATATATATATATATATCCCAATTTACCTATATTCATCTCTCTCTGTGTCTCTCTCTCCCTATATATATGTATGAATCCCAATCTATCAATCTCCATCTCCCACTCTCTCTCTTTCTCTCTCTCTATATATATCCCGATCTACCTTTCTTCATATCCCCCCCGTCTCTCTCTCTCTCTCTCTCTCTATATATATATATATATATAGCGAGAGATAGAGAGAATGACAGAAGAGTTAGTTAGATAATGATATGGAAAATTTTAGAACGTTAATCATTTGATGTTTACGAATGATTAAATGTTTAGTTGAATATTCGAATATTCTAAAAAAATATCTGTCTGAATTATAATCTGATAACCGATTTTCAATCAAATGCCAAAGGACTACGTCAACTGATATTCATATCAACATTTAATCATCATCAAGAAAAAGTTAAATTCTGTTTCTTCTTCAAGTAGAAAGTAGATATTAACTGGCTTTTTATTCATGGACATAAATCGGCACACACACTTATATATATATATATATATATATAAAATAAATTCATATTAGTTTTTATATATATTCAATAGCATGGAAGCTTATCTGCGACCACTGGTTTCATGACGTTTTTATACGACAATCATTTGACAGAGAAAGAAATAACAAATCTTTCTCTGCCTTATAATCGTCGTATAAAAATGGAATGAAATCAGTGGTCGTATATAAGCATCCATATAATTAAATTAATATAAAAAACTAATGTATATTTATTATTTTATTATAACTCTAATAGAGATATTGAGCACTCGCCAAATTATACTGCATTTGATCTACTATGAACCCATCAAGTGAGATAGTGACAACCATACACTTTTGTAATATATATATATATATATATATATATATATATATATATATATATATATCAATGAAGAAGTTTTCTAAAAAAAAAATATTTCTTAAGAAATCATGAAAGGGCTCAATTAAAAAAAAATAAGAATCGTACTACAATCAACTCTGTGTGGCTTCCCTGTAACTGTTAGTTTCATGTATTCTTTGCGAGTATTAAGAAAAAATATGCAAATCATCAGAAGAGAACAGCGAGTAAGAATGAAGTCGGAGATGAAAAATAAAAACTCGCAGTACCTCGGAGATGTAAAATATTATTCTGCATTAAGGACGAAACGGAAGTAGAGGTGAGAAGGTTGGAAGAGAGAAAAATCAGAGACCATACCAATAAACACACACACACACACACACACACACACAAACACACACATATATATATATAATTGAAAAAGTCAACAAACCATCACTTATCTATTATATATTTATTTCAGCAGCCAACTCTTTAAGAGTAACAGCTTCCTCAGATAGCCATCACACAATGGAGAGAAAACATTTGTTAATGTTTTTTTGAAAATGCTTTAACTCGTAAAAGAAAAAGGGGTACAAAAAGACTTGAGCTAAAAGTAAGTGTCAAAAACGGAGGTACTGTCTTTGTTTGGTTTCATGTATCCTTATGTGTCTAAAATTTTCACACAACTTTCAATACCCTCAGCAAGTAAAAGCTTGCCAAAACTTTTAAGAAAAAATCTATTTAGTTATTAAGGAAAACGTGGTGATAAACACCACTAGAAATATCAAACTTGTTAAATTAAAAAATTACCAGGTTTTATTCGATTTCTATTTAAAATCAAAATTTAGTCTTTATTTAATTTCTTAATATCTTTATATATTTTTAATCCTGAATACTACCGTTCTACGTTACATTATTATCATTATTATTTGTTATCAATAATTTTATTATTAATTATTTAAAGTATCTATTATTACAATTATTGCTAATTTATTTTACTCTTTTGAGTTACTGATATTATAATACCAATAATAATATAATATCAATAGTAATACTGATACCATTAATTCTATCCTATTATTGTTATCACAATTAATTTTTCTATTATTAATCTATCTTATGACTTTAAATCTGTTTTTAAGGCGTTATTTAAGTATAAGTTCATTTCGTTTATTTTATAGTTGGCTAGTAAATTTTTTGCTTACATTTCCCTCCCAGCAAAGGTTACATCTACTATTAAAGCTTTCTGGAGAAGAAGAGTTTTTAATAAATATTCACTTAATTTGTGGATTTGGACCCTGTCTCTCGATCGGGCTGTTTTGTTTCAGAGTAAAGGGTTGGCAGAAGAGTGTCTATGATTACAGAACCTCTGTATATTCATTCATTTATTTATTTATAAGATGATTGCTCCCACTTCATAAATGATTGCTATCTGATGATTCTTATATAGCAGAAAAATAAACAGCTGGGATTAAAGTGGCAAACGCTTGTGCAAGACGAATACGACTCTATGAGTAATTATAATTATGCTCCAGAGCCAAGCCAAGACAAGATAACCAGTAATCACAAACGCTGCAGAACATGTGTTTTCCTATTAATCTGAGGCGTTGTACTCTTCCGTTGCCATCACCATGTCCCCGTGTGAGATCAGAAAATTATTTTAGTTGCTGTGGGTGAAATAGCAGCGTAGACTAGGTTCTTTAACCTTGGTAAGGCGATCAGTCTAGGAAAAGAAAAACGCACAAAGTTCAAAACAACGGATCTAGGGAAGTGAACCCAGATAATAAATTCTGCTATTCTATCGGTGGCAGTTATTCCGAAAACATATTAAAAAATTCCCATCTAATATAAATCATTGTTAACAGATATGTTTAACTCATTGATGGAACTCTGGTTGGTACCACCACTCCAGTTCATCATGAAAAGGTAATACCTTATTTCCAAGAGCTTTTGAAGTATAGCTTTACCATCAGACGCCTTTCAGTGTCATATTTATAAAACCCCATTTTTTCAGGGATTTTACTCCTCTGCAGGGTATAGATTCAGCGTACTGTAAGCCCCGCAGACTGGTATATTAGTCTTCCATCAGGATGTATTCAGACAGCTATCCTAATATTATCATTTCGATTATTTCAGCGATATATCTTTTGTCCTCTCTAGTTTTCTTTGAAATGTTGCGATTAAATAACCATTCGAACGTTCTCTGTCCAATATTTATGAATGTTTGCTGTTGCTAAGGTGTTCTTAATCTTTCCTTTATATTATCTTCACGTTTTGATTGGTTTGGTTTGGTTTTATAGCATATTAACCTTTGTAGGTTATTTAACGCCAAATCCATTTTTATGTAAATGATCAGTTCTATTTCAAACGATTCAGTTTAGCATGAGTACACAGTTTAAATGTCAAAACAGTTCTACTTTAAACAATTCGGTTTAGCATAAATACGCAGTTTAAATGCAAAAATCAGTATAGTGAAAGAAGCACGATTTAGTTCTATTTAACCCATATCTCCGGGCCAGAGTGGACTTGGGAGCGATGGCAATAAAGGGGTACTCCGCATTCCCCAAAGCATCACTGGTACCTCACCATCAGATTGTTTAGTGTCATATCCAGGACACTCGTTGGTTGTTGTTTTTTTTACCCCTCTGCAGAGGTGCAATCGGTGTATTCTACAGCCACAACCGACTGGGCAATCACGTTTTGAGATAAAGTCTTTAATCTTTCAATTCTTGTCATTCTGTGTTTCTTCTTTTTATTTTTTCGGAATGTATGGATGTCATGGGACGATCAGCCAAATTTGTAAATGTTATTTATCAAAATGTCTGAGAAGCGTGCCAGTAATCTGTTGACAGATGACACTATAAAAATGCATTTAAAAGCAATTTCGAAACTGAAAAGAAGAACGACTCGATGTTTAAAATATCAATATCCTTTTGCTCTGTACAACTGAATGGTATGGCAAAATAAATGTGACTTGATAGGAATTGATTTCCGGGAGGCCACCCATAAGTAAGAAAACACTTGTTCGCCTTGCTTAAAAGAAGGATTGGGTCAATTTTCTGCCACATAAGGAGCCTTCATAAGAATCTCTACCGGGAGGATTTTTGTTAATGCCCAACCGTGATGATCACTCTGTTCGAGAATCCGAAAAGACCTTGTGTTATACCCAGTCACTGCAGTGAATACATTGCGATCCCATTTCAAGTAACTTCTCAAGTATATTACAGCATGACTTAGAAAAAGAGGGAAAAAAATCGCCAGGTATTCTGTTTAAGGAAGCTCTCACTCAATCCAAAAAAAAAAAAATCGGCATTTTATTTTATTTCTTTGGTGGGGTTAGTTTTTTCTTCTTTTCCAGACTACAAAACAGTCACTTCCATCTCCCTCTTCACTCTGTAATCTGTTATGGGCAACGTAACAGTAATTACACAAGTGTCAAAGATTAATTGAACATTGTAGTAATTGAATATGACTTAATAATTATCGTTATATAATGAATTAACTTGCCTGTCTGCTGCTTTTGTCTTGATTAGTCGAAGTTGATCATTTTATTTCTCTTTAATCAATTCCCTCACGGTAACATAATTAACAAGACTGTAACACAGCGGTATCAAATAACCAGATGAAGCCAATAACGATTTTAATTGCTTCTTTTTTTCTTCTTAGCTTTTGTTTACAATAAACGTTTGACGTCTAAATCGTTTCATCCTGTTTAGTTTTTTATATGGTTAATAATTTTCACTTCGTTTTATTTAAAGTAAAACAAACGATCAATTATCACTTGCTAACTCTTGAGAGAAAGTTTTTTTTTAAATTATACTGACAGAAAATAACCGCACAACGCTCAGTATATGTTCCATTTAACTCAAGATTTAAACAAACTTGTATCATATTGCAATTAATACGTGCATTTATTACAAAATCGCGTCATATATATATATATATATATATATATATATATATATATATATATATATATAAGATGAACAAAAGGGATGAAACAAGATAGAATATTTCAGTGTGGTTATTTTTCATACTTCTCAACCAGTTTCGACTTAAGGTCATCGTCAAGAGAAAGTTTTGTTTGGAAAAAAGGTTTATTTTTAAAGTTTTTCATTTTTCTTTAAAAGAGTGGATAAAAGAAGCCACGAAAAATGTACCGATGACGTAGCATATTTGTTTTTTGAATGAACATTATTTTCTGCTGTCCAAGTGTCTTCAACTTTTATGTGTATATTGTCAGGAAACCTGATGAATGAGCTTTTAATTTGGATGAAATATATTTTAAGCGTACGTGTGTTTTAAACTAATGGTAATTCCTTGGTTTCTTTATCTAAATATTTATGTGTAACGCCAAATCTCACCATCCTACTTAATTGCAACGGCATTCAGTTTGATATTAAATTCATTTGGAATCAGTGCTTGTAAATGTTTTATCAATTTATCTTCGTGTGTTTCAATTATTGCTGTTTTATTGTCTAATATATTTTTCACATTCTTTCCATGAATGTGAAAACTTCATCACTGTTAAAGTCGTGTGTTTGTTTCAGTGGAAATGCTGTTCTATAAGAATTACTTTCTTGAAGTCCATAGATTTAATTCTGTGTTTGTAGTTATTTAATCTAAAGTAAAATGGTCATTCTGACTATACAGTGTATAGTTTGTAACAGCCTTTCCAGTTCAGTGAGCAAATTGAATTTTTCATTCTTCACTTACCCATTGACGGCTATTTTTGACTGACCAGCAAAGAGGTACAAATATCAGCTCTGTGCGAACACAGGATGCAGTCAAGGAGGCCTATCAGGAGCGAAGGAAGATGTGGACGGATGGCGAGAAATAGTTCGGGAATGCCGTGCTGTCACCACATCTTGATTATAATGGTGATGATAATGATGTTATATAAACTTATATAAATTTTTGAGTTGGTTTACTTGCAGCATAGGTTATTCTTAATATTACAAAAATTGGCAAAATTTTGGGAATTATATTGTGTGCTTCTTATGGATTACTTTATTATTTAGTATGTTACTGCTTTCTCTTATTTCTCTAAGATTTTTTGGTCGATGAACAGTCAATAATCCTTGTTCTTGACAATATATATTCTAAGTTATATACAAGTGTATGTGTGTGCTTCTTTTCAAGGGTACAGATCATTCTTTGATAAAGATTTTTATGGGAAAACTATTGTCCTTTTTTATTTATTCTTGCCTTTTATATAAACATTTCATGGACAAATCTTGTTTTTTAAGTTTTTAGTTTTTGATTTATTTGCTCAGTCTAAAACATTTTCATGCAATTTTCTTATAAACCTTTGTTTAAATTTGAACAAGAAATAATTTTTTTCTGTTGTCAAATTTAGATTTGAGAATTTAAGATGTTAATCTGTCTTTCTTTATTCAGTATGGAGCCAAAATGGCTAATTTACAGGAATCTCTCAAAGATTCTGAGAACAAGAAGAGAGTTTGGGAAAACAATGTGGATTTTCTCATTGAAGAATTAAAGCCCAAGGTTAGCTCCTTGCGTTATTATTTCAAAAATTGGGCAAAATAAGTTATTGAAGAGATATCTTCTGTTTAATTGATTTAAAGATATATATATATATATATATATATATATATATATATATATATATATATATATATATATATATATATATAAAACTTGGTAATAATTCTAAAAGTTCTTGGCATTGTCCTGGACAAAAAAAAGTTTAACATTAATTGCTGCTCATAGGAACAATGGTGCACTGATATGAATATCTAGTAAAGTTGGGAGGGTGACTTGAAGGTTCCCTTTTCCATAGATACTACACCAAGGTGTATGGGAGGGCGCTACTTCTTTCCCTGTATTGCTCCACTTTACCTTGGATCCGTAGCTTATAATGCTGAGTGTTAAGTAAGGAGACATCAAGTACCATTTTTTTTGAGTCTTTGGTATGGCTCGACCTGGGATTGAACTCAGGCGAACACTCTAACCATAATGCCAATATTACGTCACAAGATGGCCAAAGTCTGAAAATGTTATCAGAATCTCTTCTATCTCCAAGTTTGCATGTTGTATACTTAGATCAAAATCAGCAGTGTGCAGGGTTTTTTTTTCTTCACTATATTTTACGACAGAATTTAAATGACGAAACCAAGTTTTACCTCGGACAATATCAATCAGCACGTCAGCAAGATCTAATAAAGATTAAGAATTGATATTTCACTGTGTTCATTTAATTATTCAAACGTGTAACTGTAACATTATAATCAAATGATACCGAGATAGATAAGTTATTTTGAAAAATAACCAACAGCTGTAAAAACAAGACGACTTTACCAAGTTCGAAATCTCGTCTGATTTGCAGAGTGTAACAAGATATCTTTGACCTTGTATCCCAGACTGAAAACCACAGTGAAGCAAGACTTGGCGAGGTCATTAGACTCAATCAGTCTTCTAAATTGTGGTGAGTGCAGACCAGATGAAAGTGGTGAGTGTTAACAAGATAGAAGTGAAGGTTGAGTGTTCTCTAAATATATCCTGTCCCCCCAAAAAGCTAATCGATTTCCTGATTCACTCTATTTTGGTGGCTGGGGCACATAGAGACGAATGTTATTGTGTATGGATAGCCATTGAACCTTTCAAAGGTATGAGGAGGTTCGATTCCTAATAAAACGAAGGAACAACTCCACACATGGTATTCGCTATAAGTTTTCACCTGCTTTTTCGGCCTCAGAAACTGGACGGAAAGAATTAAGCAACAAATGTTTTGACACTTTTGGGGAGTTGTGTTTTTGTATTTCTCTTCCCTCAACAGACAATAAGCTCTCACGGACATAGGAGTCACCGTTAACAACGTAATATAATTTAATCTTTTTTTTTTAAATCCTTATTTATTATTACTAATAATCATTATCATTATCCTTTTTCTTCGTGTTTCGTTAGAATCAAACTGGGATAATCATACAGTATCACTGAAACGACTTCTGCTTGTAAGAATTCTTGTTTTATTTTATCAGAGTTATTGCAAATACAAAGCCCACACTTGCTCGTAAAATCAGATCTGTACTGTTTTGTATTGTTTTGGTTGCTTTTGTTTGTCTTAATTGTTATCCTCATTTTGTAATATAATGGCCGAGAGATTTCGTTTTATATATCTTGCTTTCGGTTTAGTTAGGCTGAGAACCTTTCGCTTAGCACATGGGTTAGTTAGGTGCAAACGTGAGCGCTGGTGTTCACGCGCGTGCGGAGCGGACGTGTCATTCAGAGATGTCACAATAAAAATCCCAGAAAGCGTATGTGACAAGGGATGTGAGTGACATCACGCACCGGAAGGGTGGGTTTAGATTTGAGAAAAGTCAGAGAGTCGAGTTTTGCCTCCGAAGAAGAAGGTTGACTTTCGGAGCTCGCCGAGGCTTGGCGGCGGGTGCTGCACGTGGTTTGGGGCAGATGAAAAAGTCGTCATAGAAAGATTGTGCCTCTCTCTTCCTTATGTCAAAAAACCTTTTAACTCAAAGGTAATAAAAAGTTTCGTACCTGAACTAAGAAGTCGTCAAGTGTTTTTCGTGTTTCGGGATTCCTATGTTATCTATATGTGCGTTATGGACATTATGAACGTTTTGCGTACCGGTATGAATATGTCTATTTCATGTATTAATGTATGGCTATGTTACAATTTTTTTTTACCCTTACGTTGCTTTTCTTGCCTTCTTCAATGTCTGAACTCGAGAAAAAATGAATGATAATGTTTATTGATAAATAAGGTCTTTCATTTTGAGAGATTGTCGAAGATTAGGTCACTTGCTTTGATTGGTCAGTTCGTTGCATACTGAGAATATCACTAAGCAGTTCAGCCAGGCATTAAGGATTAATTCTACCCTGCAGTTGTTAAGAAGAATCTGACCCGACAGATCCAAATCACACAAAATGAACTCATGCCACATCTTATCAAATCATGTTCCACCTAAATTAACGAAAATTAATTATTCAAAACAAGTCTAACGTCAAAGGGTGGCCCTCAGGGTCGAGTGGAGTGACACCTGCTTCAGATAAAGACAACCTCTTATAAACCAAATCATTGAAATTACGACTTATTCAGGCAAGTAAATTGGTATTACATCTGATTGCATTTTGACTATTGTAGCTATAATTTAGTTGTTGGGCATGCTTTATTTAGTATCAACTCTATTCTGACTCTCACAATATTAGAACAACGAATCTGTTAGTCACCTCTCTTGATAATGCTTTTTTTTTTGGATTCGTAACAATATGCATTTTGAAATGTAATAAGAGTATGTCTATTCATGGGAGTTCCGGGGACGGGGTTGAATTTTTTAAAAATACTGAGGCGTAAATAACTTTTGAAATTTATCAAGGTTTAAGAAGTCTAAAGTTGTAGATATATTCTTAGATTCTAAACTTTGAAATGATTACTAAACCGGTTAGGTTATTAGACTGGCCGAAAAGTTCCTTGTGTTATCTTTTCAACAATATTTAAACTATATGAGTTAGCAAAAAATGAGAAATTATGGATGATAACGAATACAAAACATGCATAGGATCTGTGTAGCAAAACTTCTGATAGATAACCGAGTTTACTTTCTATTGATGAGCCGACACATCACACGCACGCACGCTCAATATATATATATATATATATATATATATATATATATATATATATATATATATATTCAAGCAAGTTTTGTTAAAGACAATGGAACACTGTTTATTATTCTTAATTTTATTTTTCCAAGTCTCCTTGTTATTTTTTTGTGTGTCGGGATCTAGATAGTAAAGGAATTGTCCAATATCTTCTGCCCAAGCGCTTTCGACCATACTTTTGGTCGTCATCATGGGTAGTATAGTTTTTAAATTATTGTTTGGGTATTTACTTTTTAATTATTTGTAGAGTTTTGTTTTGAAATTTCGGTTGAAACGCTTTCAGCATTTTGTTTTAAAATGTTCGGTTGGAAACACAAACACGTACATAAATATAAAGACCGTGTGGTGTGTAAATTTTCGCCATATTAAATTATTGATCCCCTGCGTGCATTTTGTTTGCTTCTACTTTTGTATACTGTCCTGCAAACTAGAATCAGTTGGGTATTGTTTGTGAGGAAAGCAGTACAATAATGCACTTCACTCTTACAGAAATTTGGTATTGGTATGCTGCACTATTTGGCATTCAAGCCAGAGGCTCTCTTTCAAAGAGTTTGGGTATCAAGCTGGGGCCAATAAAGAGAATTTGAAAAGAATTGGATGGGTCCACTGGTGATTACGAACATGCAAAAGTTTGGAAGCCTTGATACGATCGTTCTAATAATAAAAGAATTCCCGAAGTTGTTGTTGATTTGCAGGTTTTGATTGACAACGATCCCACCTAGTCATTTAGATTCATAAACAGCGATAAGAGAGAATCTGAGTTTCTTATAAGGCAGTTAGTGCATGTAGACATTCGGTATTTCTCATATAAAGGGAGAAAGGAATAATTTTTTTTCTCCCAGGTAAGGTATTAATTTATTCTAGGATTTTTCCTGGCCATTATTTGAGCGCTTTCTTGATTCCATAAAAACATTTTTATAGCAATTTTATTCATGGATTACAAGTTATTTACCGTCTAACCTAAGTTTATTCAATAATATTCAAGGGTGGTACGCAAAGTATCCAGCTAGTTAGAATATACTGAGAACCAGTTGTGCGGCCTCAACATAAGTGCACCTACGTAAACAGAACATATCCTGTGGGGATATACAATCGGCTGTTAGACACCATTAAGTGATTGATGGGTTTATTCTTTTCGTTAATATTAGATGACAGCATGTCTTTCGAACACCATGAGTGAGTGTCTAGATGTGTGTATTCAAAGCAAGCATTATTCAAAGAAAAAGTTGGGAAATTCGGTGATAAAAAATGTTTAAAACGACATCTTGCGGGTTAGGATTATTTACTAGATAGATTATCTCTGATATACAAACAACTTTTACCTCAAGATTTAGTCTGATGTTTCCAAAAGCAGATTCTTTTTTTCTTTCTTTCTATCTTTCTTTCTTTCCTTCTTCATTTGATTGTGAAAAGCGCTTTGAGGACAACATGTCGTTGCTTTTACTTTTACTTTAAACATTCACATAAAAACTTTTCAGACAAACGACAATGACGCAGTCTTCAGTCAATCAACATTTCCTATTCGAGTTCGAAACGAGGAATTTTCGAGAAAAATATTTTTCACAGCAGAGAAACCAACTCAGGGTGAAAAGAACACGTTTCCCGTCTGTTCAACTCCATTGGTTTTAAATGAAAAGTCACAGTAGATCACATCGTATTTTCTGACGGTCTATCTATAGGAAATGTTCCATCATGTTATTTTATTTATCTTATTTTTGTTGCTTCTGCTAACGTTCACCACACGTTTCCCTTGGCAACTTCCTAGGAATCTTATGAGTGAAAAAAATGTTTCTTTTCTTTGACTTAGGCTAAACAGATATTTTGTGTCGATGCTGAATGCACATTTTTAACGTTATTTATGGCAACTCATTGCTTGCTGATAGCAGGCCTCAAGATTGAAAACTCAACATGGCACAAAGTTAAACGAAAACAAGAAAGACCATTTTGGACCAATCTCTCCTGGTTTTAAGATCAATGTCAATGCTTCAAAAATCCCCAATAATGACAAAGCTTTTATTTCACATATTTTTCAACATAATCTCCTTTTTTATTCATGTACTTCGTTCAGTGTTGTAAATTGATTATATAGGTTAACCATTATATATTTAAAAGTTTAGATAGATATTTAGCTTACTCCGTGTCGCGCAACAAACGTTTAAATTGCTCCAAACACGCACACACAAACATACAAACACACACACACACACACATATATATATATATATGTATATACATGTGTGTGTATGTGTGTGTGTAAACAAAGGGTGATGGGTAAGTTGCCGTCTAAATTACGCAAAAATTAAAATAACAGACATCTTACTTTATCAGATATATACCAAAATTACATGAAAATATGAAATACTAAAGATTAAATTTATTCGTAGAAATCACCATTTGCCTTCCGACGACTTTGGAATCTCTTGCAAGACTTTCCTACATTCTCCTTGTTTAAATTGAAAATGATACTGCTATCCTTATCTTCAGTTCATTTTAGGTGTTGCACTTTGTTGTTTTTTTTTTATTATCTCGCGCAATCGCACTGAAGACATAATAACCAGCCAGATATTAGCGGTGTGGTAGTCGTAGGGATTTTCCAATAACCAGGAAAACCCGATGTTGACTATGTAGCATGGCACTCATTTTGCCAGGCGTACGATATTCAGTTGTAGGGAGTGCTTGAATTTGTTGAAAAACTTTACGGTGAGGTCTTTCCTCTTGGCCTTCATGGTCTTGTTAAAGACGTAAGATTTTCCAGCTACTATCCTCTAAATTTACTTTCTCCAAGCACTGGATGTAGGCCCCAAAGTTGAGTCTAAAGTCATGCTGAAAGATGAATGCAGCCAAAACGTTACCATCACAAGTGGCAACCTAAAATACCATGATGTGGACTAAGAGTTTGGTTCAAGTTACTTTCGGTACATCTTGTGGTCAGAGCAAGAAACGGTTGTTCTGTTAGTTGACCATCTAATTTTGATAGAAAGCTTTCGCACCTGAAAAAACCAAAACGTGTTCGGTTCGAGAGTGGGGGAGAATGCTTGAGTTTGTTTTTTAACAAACTGAAGCTTTGCAGCGTTGTTTTGCCGTGAAAATTGTCCTTTTCATCTTCTTTGAGAACTATTGAATAACTTCATGTGTAATATAATTGCAGAGTGATTTATTTTTATATTATCATTTTTCGTTTTATATATCTTGCCTTTCGGTTTAGTTAGGCTGAGAACCTTTCGGCTTAGTGCATGGGTTAGTTAGATCCACACATTGAGTGCAGGTGTTCACGCACGCGCGGGGCGGATGTGACAATCAGAGATGTGACAATAAAAACCCCAGATCGGAAACGTGACTGGGGACATGAATGACGTCATGCACGGAAGCGACGAGATGAGGATTTTTGGATTTGAAAAAAAGAATGAGTTGAGTTATGGACTTGGACGAAGCAAGTCGATTTTCGGGGATCGCCAAGGCCAGACTAGTAGTTTGCGGCAGGGGCTGCATTTTTCTAATTATTTTTATCATCTTGTCAGATTTCCCACATTTCCCCATTTATCATTTCACTATATATATATATATATAGAGAGAGAGAGAGAGAAAGAGATAGCGACATGTCGAAATGACCAATGTATTTACGTATCAATCGACATTTCTACCTTGCAGTGTCAAAGGAAAAAAAGCCGTACAACTTTTAATGATAGATGTGTGTTTCTAACTTTTTTACTATGAACTGTCCTCTATGTCTGTTCAAATGATATAAGACAGCATAACACCTGTATATCATATATGTGCTTGTCGACCATCAAGGACTTTCATGCGTCAGCTTTGTGCGGACACTATATACAGTCTACAGGAGTTGCTGGGAGCAATGGACGATAGGGATGAATGTCAAGGAAGAGTCAGAGAACTCCGTGCGATCAGCTTCATTATGTTATGATTATTTATAAATAAATGAATAAATAAATAAACAAATATATATATATATATATATATATATATATATATATATATATATATATATATGAAGAGTGTTCGAAAAGCATCGAGACTGATGCTATTTTCCATGCAGAGATTTAAAATTAAATCATAAGTTATATTACTTCTTACCCATCCCTTTGACATTTAACGCACTAATTCCAGTGAGTTTTCCAGTGGCCAAAGAATCTCCAATTTCCTTTTTTTATATGGCGTGAAACTCCGGCGTCTGATTTGTCTTATACTCAAATCGTACACTTGAGATGACTTCTCAGTTTAAGAAGCAAGAAAAAGGTACGTTGGCGGTGCATTGGTTAAATCCACTGCCCTTTCTAACACCTATGGAAACAACTGATAAAAAGTATGCAGAATTTGAAGTTTTGATGTTTCAATAGATATTTCTATTATACATTGTACGGTAAAAATTTCTCTAACATTTTAAATTGTCACCTGTGTGGAGTAAGTTAACTTAACTGAGTGGTATTAGTTGCTCCATCTAACCCATGAGTTACAATGAGTTGTCCGAAAGTGAACAAAATAGCACTACTGGAATTCGAACTCACTTACAACGATTCCGCAGTCCATAGTTTTAACCATTAGATACAATCATGGCTTGAAACCGAGCATACAATTCTTTTACAGTTAAAAAGCATCTTAAATACTTATGAACTTGTAATTGCTTCAAAGAGTTTTTGTTCTCCTTTCATGTCATGTCGGAATGAGACTGTTTCAGAGAGAGAAAAAAATAAATAAATGCATGCGTAAACAGGTAATAAAGTTTTAACTGAACCGAACTAAGGCTCACATTGCGATCGCTCATCTATATTTCACTCACAGAACTTTTTCTTATTGTTATAACGAATTACAATGATTCCCAAAATAGTAATAGTACTCGTTCGTAAATATCGTCGGGGAAAAATTTTTGTTGGTTGGTTGCTTGGGTTTTATGGTATATCAGCCTTTGTAGGTTATTTAATGTCAAATCCATTTTTATCTAAATAATCAGTTCTATTTCAACTAATTCAGTTTAGCATGAGTGCACTGTTCAAATGTCAAAACAGTTTTATTTCAAACAAGTCATTTTTGTCAAATAGTTCAAATTCAACCGATTCAGTTTATTATAAGTATATTGTTTACACAGTGTTAAATGTCAAAACAGATCTATTTAAAACAATTCATTTTAGCGTAAGTACAGTTTCAATATGAAAACAGTTCTTCTTCAGGTAATTCATTTTAGTATAAGTACGCAGTTTAGTTCTATTTGAATCTTAGATAGGACCCTATCAGGTGTGACCACTCAAGGCCAGAGTGGACCTGGGAGCAATGAAGAGAGCTTTGTATTCCCCAAAGCTCCAGCATTACCGGAACCTCACCATAATTTTGTCTTGTGTCATAATCAGGACATTCGTTGGGTGAGTCTTACCCAGAGATGCAGTCAGTGTATTCTACAGCCCCAGCCAACTATGCAAATATTATATGTTTGAGTATAGGATCAAGAAAGGAAATGACGTAAAAGACAATTTTTAATTTGCAACTTATACGCAATCATAAGAGTGTTCTGAGTATGGCACTAAACTGTGTCTATTGTTTAGGTTTGGTTTGGTTTGTTGGGTTTTATGGCATATCAACCTTTGTAGGTTATTTAACGCCAAATCCATTTTTATGTAAATAATCTGTTCTATTTAAAACAATTCAGTTTAGCATAAGTACACAGTTTAATTGTCAAAAATATTTCTATTTCAAACTATTTAAGCAGTTATATGTAACAATTCAGTAAAGTGTCAATACAGTTTTAATGTCGGAAAACAGTTCTATTTCAAATAATTCAGTTAAGCATAAGCACGCAGTTTAAATGTAAGTACGGTTTAATTGTGAAAAACATTTCTATTTCAAGCTATTCAGTTTACTCAAACAATTCATTTTAGCATAAGTATGCTGTTAGTTCTATTTAACCCATAGAGTGGTAGCACCCTATCAGGTGCTACCACTCCGGGCCAGAGTGGACCTGGGAGCGATGGCAATGAAGAGGTACTTCGCATTCCCCAAAACTCCAGCACTGCTGGAACCTCACCATCAGATTGTTTTGTGTCATATCCAGGACACTCCTTAGGAGGGTCTTACCCCTCTGCAGGGGTGCATGCAGTGTATTCTACAGCCCCAGCTGACTGGGCAATCTATTGTTTAAACTCCAATTCTAAACATTTGGCGTGTAGAGTAGCCTTCCATTATCATAACTCCAGGATCAACTCTAACCTGTTATAGTCCAAGGTATTGGTTAAATTAATCTCTTGGATAAGAATATTTGATATTAATAAATGTGTGTAACAAAAAAATAACTTTTTAGAAACTACCACACAAAAACTCTAAATATATAAGTATAATGGACTTGATTCCCGAACAACTACCCGTGAAATAACCGTAGATAGGTTGACATAACGTTAAAATCAACCAATCAGTCACCAATCCGAAGAACAGAATGTTCACCAGGATATATCTGTGAATTAAGATTTAGTTATATTTAATACTTTCGTGAATGAAGTATATAGTGCAAGCCATAACTTTTAAACTTTAAGGTTCCATCACTACATACACAGATGGATTTATATAAATATTTACCTTCGCAGATCATATGAAGAAAGGAATAAACTATTTAAAGGGTTCATGTTAAGAAAATAGGTAAGGTTATTTGGGTTAATGGCATATCAACACTGGATGATTTTTGAATGCGAAATCATATATATATATATATATATATATATATATATAATGAAAATAATTCCTACGTAGCCAAGAGCGAGTCTACCTAGGTTTCACCAAAAAGCTCTTTAGGATTACACTGACCCATAATATTAGCTCTATCTAAAGTATTGAGCACTTTATTACGTTTTAGCTTATGTAATTCTGTCTGTATTTTTTTCTTTTGACTAGACATATCTGCTACTTGCATTCTAACTCAGGGTGGAATTAGCTGTTTGATTTCTTTGAAAATTTTTTATCATTATATATGAATGCTTGTTATCATATAACTGTAAATGGTTTTATTGAGATTAGTTAATGCTTTATTCGTTTACTAAGGATTATTATTATTAATAATTTCTTGAAACCTAACTGTATCGAAATCGTTATGATTACATTGTAATAAGTGCTTGAAACCATATTATTGTATGTAAATTATTAGAATTCTGTGGTAATATAACTGTGAGCAAAAATATTCTGAAGACAACCACACGAAAAAGTAAATATAAACGTCGATGTACAGGATTTCATAACCTGTAGGTTGGTTGGTTGATAGGTTGGTTGGATGTGTTTTATGGTATATCAACCTTCATAGTTTAATTAATGCCAAGTTCTGTTTACATATATATGTTTTACCTAAGATAACGCTTTAGATAAGTTGGATCTCATTTGTTTGCACAAGATTAAATGATTTCAATTCATCCTATTTTTTGGTACAATCTTGTCTCTCTCAAAGACAGAACGTCTTCAATTTTGACATTATTAAACAGATATCTTAAGCGATTCACTTTGAAAAATTGCTTTCTGATGAGAACGAAAGCTCTACATTCTATGAGAACGTTTTTAAAAGTGCAAGGCGTTTGACATGTTAAATATTGTGGTTGTTGTTCCTGTTTCCGTATGAAAGAGTGAGTAAGCCTTGTATGACTAATGGGCAATCGAGATATTATGACTTCTTCTTTTCTTGATTTTCTAAAAGCTGGTCTCCGTTCTCCCAAAGTGGGCTGAATCTGGAAGAATTTATTGCGGGTGTTTTTATTTCAGCGTAGTTGCCATTTTGCGTGAAGGAGTTTATTGATTTGGGGTTTCAGATCAGTATATAGTATCCTGAATTTTTTGGGGTCAGATTTAAGGCCGATTTGGCTACCGAGTCCGCTCTTTCATTTCCTTTCACTCCAACGTGGCTGGGGATCCAGAATATGATTATTTCTTATAAATCTGACATTGAGTCTAATCTACCAGTAGGCATGACGGTTGGAGATGCCAATAAAATCCATCACTTCATCCTTTGTCCTAATCTTTTAACTTGTTCAGTGAAATCTGTTTAAAGTGGACATTTTTTTCCAAATGCTAGTTAAATAATCATAGATTTAAAATCCTATACTGAGTGCAGAGTTAAATCATTTATGATTAAGTTTCAACAGTAGAAATGAAATGAAAGATTCGATAACTTTAAGAAAATATACAAACTTCTGATAGTTTTGTAGCATGATTATATACAGTTTTCAATACAAAAAAAATATCATATCGTGATTGACAAATCTATTTAATATCGATGTGTTTTATTCAGCAGAAACGTGGGAAAAAAACGAGAAGTTTCGTTTGTCCAGCCAGAAAGCTGACATCACAGCAGGAGAAAACAAAATCGAAAATCTCCCCTCGCCACGAAAAATTTATGGTGAATTGAAATGTATAATTTATTAACGTACTCTGTCACACTTAATCAGATAGAGAGATAAATATGCAAACATACGTACATGTAAAAATAGGTCTTCATATCATCAATATCCGTATTTATATTCAGAAATCTATGATTTCTACTTGAACATCTATTCACTGTTGTGTATACGTGTCTTTTTAAATATAACCTGAAAGGTATTATATGTTTGTATTTATTTCTATTTCTGTCTAACTAGATAGCTATCAGAATCTATTTAACGCAGTCTGCTTTTGACTATTTCTTGTCTCTCTGGTTCTATCTTTCTCTTTCATATATAAGTTAGGATTGTATAGATACAGAGTCAAATGAGCTTGGTAACTGTTACTTCCACACCTATGTGTGCATCAAACTAATATATGAACCACACACACACACACATACACACACACATATATATATATGTGTAAATACATATTCATATATCCATACATACACAACTCTATCTATCTATATAAACATCTATTTATATACATATACATCTATCTATCTATCTATATATATATATATATATATTTATGTGTGTGTGTGTGTGTGTGTGGGTGGGTGTGTGTGTGCATAAACACCTCTCTCTCTCTATCTCTTTCTCTCTCTCTCGATACATACATATATATATATATATATATATATATATATATATATATATATATATAAATTCACACACTCTCACCTATGTATATATATATATACACACATACACACGTTCATCTCTTTTTTATATCTACTTGTTTTTTTTATATCAGTTTATATATATATATATATATATGTGTGTGTGTGTGTGTGTGTGTGTGTGTGTGTGTGTGTGTGTGTGTGTGTGTGTGTGAGAACGATAAAAGGTAGGTATAAAAAGAGAGGAATATATTTCTTTTTTTTTCAACGTTCATATGCTCACAGACATCTTAATGAAATATCGTGCCATTTACGTGTTTCTTTTTATTTGTTAATACCATGTATACAAAGATACAAACATCTGAATCTATACTTATTTAATTTTAGGTGATCTTATTGTTTTGACAACTGCAAACTATCTTGGAGACGAGTTTCAGTTGTTCGTGTCATTTCTCTTGTAAACAAAAGACACTGATTTCTCAGCGTAAGCCAGACTATTGGTACATTGTTTAGTCACGTGATTTCTCTACTGGAAGGCTATTAGTAAAACTGTTCCTCAGTCTCGGCATTTCCCTTGAATAAATCACTCAACTGAATGAACCTATATATATATATATATATATATATATATACATATATATATATATATATATATATATATATATAAAATCAAATCCATATTGACTTTTTATTGGCTCCTAAGTGCGTTTTTGCATTTCATGCAGTAAAATATCTTGCTATATATAAGTATATACATATCAATGAACTTTTAAAAAGGAATAACTTTTATACAAGTCATTTTCTTAAATTGAATTGAATAAGTTTCATCTCTGGTATAAGATAATTTTAACTTATTCCAAAAGAAGAAAACCTCAGCGGTATATCCGATGATGAGGACTGAAATATTTACACTGACAAATTAGGATTCGGCCCAGTCGGCTGGGGCTAAAGAATACGCCGACTGCTTCTTTGCAGAGAGGTAAGATCCCCCCCACACACACACCAACGAGTGTTCTGATATAACATTAAACAATTTGATGGTGAGGTTCCGGTAATACTACAGATTTGGGGAATGTGTAGTAACTCTTCATTGCCATCGCTCCCAAGTCCACTCTGACCCGGAGTGGTAGCACCTGATAGGGTCCTATCTATTGGTCAAATAGAGCTAAAAAGCATACTTATGCTAAACTGCATTGTTAGATATAGAACTGCTTTTACATTAAACTATGTGTAAACAAAAACTCGCTTTTTACTAAACTGAATCGTTTGAAATTTATCTGCTTTGGCATTTAAACTGCGAATTGATGCTAAACTAAAGTGTTTGAAATAGAACGGTTTTGGACATTTAAGCTGTGTACTTATGTTAAACCGAATTGTTTAAAATCAAACTATATATATATATATATATATATATATATATATATATATATATATATATAAATGGATTTTACATAAAATAACCTACAATGGTTGATATGCCTATACAAAACCAAACCAAGTTATGCTTACTCGCTGTTAGACTACGGTAAACAATCTATTACTAAGTATAGATTAGTCTTTGAAAAATAAACTCTGTGGTAAACCCAGTCTGCCAAGAGTACAAGTCTCACCTTAACCAATAGGGCCCTATCTATGGGTTAAATAGAACTAACAGCATACTTATGCTAAAATGAATTGTTTGAGTTTACTGAATAGCTTGAAATAGAAATGTTTTTCACAATTAAACCGTACTTACATTTAAACATTTGAAATAGAACTGTTTTTTGACATTAAAACTGTATTTACACTTAACGGAATTGTTACATATAACTGCTTGAATAGTTTGAAATAGAAATGTTTTTGACAATTAAACTGTGTACTTATGATAAACTGATTTGTTTTAAATAGAACAGATTATTTACTTAAAAATGTATTTGGCATTAGATAACCTACAAAGGTTGATATGCCATAAAACCCAACAAACCAAACCAATCACCTAAACCAATCACTAAACTCATCTTTTTTCTAAACGAAAACACCTGGTCCCGTCGGATCAGCAAATTTAAGCCATAATTTGTCTGTTTATTTGTCTGTGATTTGTCTGAGATGAGTGACAATATCCAAAGATCAAGAATTGTATGCAACATAAAGCTTGTGTACATATTTCATTGATTAGTTTTAATGGCATATCAACCAGTCTATGGTCATTTTATGCCTAGAGATTAGGGAATCGTATTCCTTGGTTGTTCATATTCACATTTTTGCAGAATTGTTTCTGAAGAGTCTCTTGCACACAGTTCTATCGTATCAAATATTTCTATCAATAACAAATAATTTGTTTACCGTTTTATGGTTTCAAGTACTCCTATCTAATACTAATTTATACAAAATTATATGGCTTCAAATTATTATTTCTATTCAATAAAAATAATAAAAGAGATCCTGACGAATATTGGACTTTGCTGTTCCGGCTGACCGCTGGGTTAGACTGGAAGATAGCGAAAAGTGAGATAAGTACCTGAACCTTGCTAGAGAACAGAAAAAAAACTATGAAACATGAAAGAGGCAGTTATACCAATTGTAATTGTTGTGCTACGTACAGTCACCAAAGGACTATTTCAGGGACTGGAGGACTTGGAAATTAGAGGACGAGAGGAGACTTTCCAAATAACAGCAGTGTTGAGATCGGCCAGAATACTAAGAAGAGTCTTGGAGACTTAAGGAAACTTGCTATTGCTCAGACTTTAGTGGAAAAAACAGCAGCCAAAGCGGGTGTGAAAAACTCTCAAATAAATAAAATGATAATTACAATCGTTTGCTTGCACGCATTCATATGATTTCAAGTAACTAATTATAATCCTTGGTTATAACTTTATAGCTTCACGTAGCTATTCTTAATACAAACAATGTTCAGTTATATGCTTTCAAGCACTCCCATTACATACTATTAATTTTCCAATAGATCTAGGTGACTTTAACCCTAACAGATACTACCACTCTGAGTCAAAGCGTACTTGAGAGTTATGACAAAGAAGGGGTACTCCATACCCTCAGATCTCCAAAACTGGAAACTCATGATAAGATATTATTTAGTTTCATACCCAGATCTTTTGGGGTGATCTTTCCTCTCCGTAGGTGCTATGGCCAGCTTATTTTATTTCCTGACTGACAAGGCGGCTGAGTACCAAACCAAGAATAACTTTATAAATTAATAAAACCACTAATTAAATTTAGTTCAGCACTTGGAGATTTTAGTAGTGTGCTTTTAGGCATTTTATTCGATTATATTGTTAATAAAGAGAAATTTGCATCAATTTCTTAATGTAAACGATTCTGGATTTTATCAAGGAGCAATCGAAATTGCCTCTTGATAAAATCCAGTAGATTTTACATTAAGACATTGAAAACATTCATGTTATTTAGTTTTCTTATTTATTTACTGCAACAACGTTACTTTAATGGTAGAACTTGTGCGGAAACACAGGGATCTTTTTTTTCTTTTCTTTTCTCATAAATACAGATAATGTGTGGATAAATACAATAATCATTCATAAATGATTTTTGATCTTTACTAAAAGAGATCAAGAACAACAGAAATACGCTGTATAAACAGTAGCAATTATTAAATATTTGTATTTTTTATTATCTAATAATTTTATATTTCATTATACTGTGTATTAAAAAGAAATTCAAAACTTTCGCCATAAACAACTTAATCTTAAAAAGTCTTTGGTATGACTTGACCAGGGTTTGAACCCCGGTTTCCCGGACCATTGGCTAATACTATCCACAAATATTGCATTTTTAAATAAGATAACACGTCTAGAACTAAGACACACCTTTGTTACCACTTAGTATAAGTTGGACCATGGCCAATTTGTTAATTCGGCTCCGTATGTCATATTTCAAGGCTGAAAGCTAACAGGGTGATGTAAACAAAAAAAAAAATAACCCATTCAAGACTGTATATAAAATTAACCTAAAAAAGAATTAACTTTAAAGATTTAACCGAGAAAATGATATAACCATATTGGTAGAATTTATCTGACGTTATTTTATTCCTTTCAACATTAAAATGCATATTTACTCTTTTTCTTTTACTAATCCACAAATTATAAACTGCTATGAGTTACCTTGCTTTGATGATTCCAATCACCAAAACGGCCTGTTTAATTTACAGACACAATCTGTTTTCTGTTTCTTCAAAAATGTAATAATAAAAGATCGTAAACAAACAAAAAAAAGTTATTAAAAATTTTGCAGCAATACAAAACAAATACTAGTGAAAAAAACTTACCACTAATTTGTTTTCGAACTTAACCCACTGCAATCTTCTCATTGGGTGCCCCATTCATGCGGCCTTGTGCTACATCTAAGCAAAAAGCTTAGTAAATTAATTAACCCACTGCAATCTTTTATTTGTTTTTGTAAAATATATTCACAATAATTTTTGGTTGGTTGGTTGGTTGGGTTGGTTTTATGGCATATCAACCATTGTAGGTTATTTAATGCCAAATCCATTTTTATGTAAATAATCTGTTCTATTTAAAACAATTCAGTTTAGCATAAGGTCACAGTTTGTCAAAAATATTTCCATTTCAAACTATTCAAGCAGTTATATGTAACAATTCAGTTAAGTGTAAATACAGTTTTAATGTCAAAAACAGTTCCATTTCAAATAATTCATTTAAGCATAAGCACGCAGTTTAAATGTAAGTACGGTTTAATTGTGAAAATCATTTCTATTTCAAGCTATTCAGTTTACTCAAACAATTCATTTTAGCATAAATATGCTGTTAGTTCTTTTTAACCCATAGATAGGGCCCTATCAGGTGCTACCACTCCGGGCCAGAGTGGACCTGGGAGCGATGGCAATGAAGGGGTTCTCCACATTCCCCAAAGCTCCAGCGCAGCTGGAACCTCACCATCAGATTGTTTAATGTCATAATCAGGACACTCGTTAGAGGGGGTCTTACCCCTCTGCAGAGAGGCAGTCGGTGTATTCTACAGCCCCAGCCGAATGGGCAATACACAGAGTAAAATGTCAAACAGTTTTATGTTAGATAATTCAGTTCAGCATAAGTACACAGTTTAGATGTTAAAACAGTTCTATTTCGAGCAATTCAGTTCAGCACTAGTACGCAGTTCCAATGTCAAAACAGTTCTATTCTAAACAATTCAGTTTTGCATAAATACGCAGTTTAAATACAAAAATCAGTATAGTGAAAGAAGCACAGTTTAGTTCTATTTAACCCATTGATAGGACCCTTATCAGGTATTACCACTCCGGGTCAGAGTGGACCTTGGGGCGATGGCAATGAAGGGGTACTCCGCATTCCCCAAAGCTCCAGCATTGCTGGAACCTCACCATCAGATTGTTTAGTGTCATATCCAGGACACTCGTTTGGGGGGATGTTTTACCCCTCTGCAGAGAAGCAGTCGGTGTATTCTACAGCCCCAGCCGACTGGGCAAACAATAATTTTTGCTGCAAATTTAAATCCCTTTCCAGCGTATTGTTCACAAGTAAGAATATATTTCAGAGAATAAGCTTCCAAAATTCTTTCAAGCAGACTCTCTTATAGAGGATTGCTCAGTAAACTATTCCGAATATTTTTTTATATATGTACACAATAAAAAAAAGAAACATTTTCGGGGAGAATTAGGAATAGTTATGTAGCATTTTTTGTCCCTTTCAAACTTATCAAGTAAAATATTAAATGCAATGAATGATTGTCTACAATAACAGCCCTAATAAAAATCCAATATCTATAACTTGAAAAATACATTTCAGAATCCCTTGAAAAAGCCACTTCCTATCAACTGTTACTTCAGTACAGGCTTTAATAACCAGTGGTAGTGTATTTCTAAGACCAGTGATCATAAATACCATTATTTCTTTATAAAGTTCATCATCTTTGTACTCTCCACTATGAAACTGCGTTCCTTTTTGAAGGTACATTTTATCTAGCATTTAGACACAGTATTGAGAAAGATCACCTTTTTCCAAGAGCGATTTTGCAGCTGCAACTGATTCTACGCCACTTCTGAATTTTTTCTAATAAAGAAAAAGATGGTAATGGAAACTTTTCCAGAAATAATTTGACGGCTTGTTTAAAGGTATTACGCAGTAGTAAGGCATAACGTATTAGCTCGGCAGAAAATGAAGAACGACCTCTTTGTATTGTTGTCTTTTGTGTAACTCTTTTAGAATTGAGTGAGTTTGTTCTTCCACCATAATTTTTTATGTAGTTTGGAGACTTTTCTAACTTGCTAAATCTTGCAAGTTTACCATTGCGTGCAAGTATAAACCACCGTGGTAAAAGGTATAGGATTTCTATTACACTGGAGCTGATTGTGAAGATTTCGATCAGTGCGACTACATTCTTTTATAGATGGAAAATGTATTTCAGGTTCAAAGACTATTCTATAAATTAGAATATAATCTTTCGGGGTTTTTTAAAAATCAAAACCGTTAAGACAAAACTTTTATTTTTCCAAATTATTAAAATCCTTAATCATGTCAGTTGAAAAAAAAATCTTGTTATTCATTTGGTTAATGAATAATCCGTCGGAGTTTGGAAGCTTTCTTAATTCTGTTGTAGTCGGCAAATGGACGGTTTTATCCTTTCTGGATGGATTGTAAAAATTAGATGTAAAGCCCAGTTCAAGTTATTTTGCTTTCCTCTCAAAATACATTTTTCATCAAATTTCTTTCAACATTCAAATGTTAAAGTTTTTCGGTATTTTTTAATTAAGAAAAATGATTAATAAATCTGTTGTATTTGGCTGTTCTAGTGGATATCATTTCTATAGAGAAAAAGCATCAATATTTTCTTTTCCTCGTGGAAAAATTGATCTCCTTGAGAAATGGGTGAAATGAGTAAACAGTAATGACTGGTTTCCCACAAAAAACTCATTTCTTCGTATCAAAAATATCGTGGATTAGCAAAAGACAAAGTCTAAATATGCATTTTAATGTTGAAGAATAAAAATAATGTCAAATAAATTTTACCAACATGATTATATTATTTTCTCTGTTAAATCTTTAATGTTAATTCTCTTTTTACGTTAATTTCATATGTAACCATGAATGGGTTAATTTTGTTCCCATTACATCGGCCTGTTAGCTTTTGGCCTTGAAATGTGACATGCGGGGCCGTATGCACTAATTGGCTGACAATAACTAATTTAGAGCAAATATTGAAGCGTACTACCGTCGTCACACATCTAGGGACGCATCAAATTCCAAAATAAGTATTTTCTTATATTGAAAAAGGTGTGCCACATGAGCTGACGGACAATCAAAAAATATTTGTCTTCTCTGCATTTGTATTTCACAACTAAAACGATGCATTTCATGACTGAATTCTAAAAAATAAAGAAAAATTAACTAAGTTCAATGCCGTGGCTGCATTTAAATAAAGCAGCAAAACACTTCATTGCATCAAAAGCAGGCTATAATCACTGGGTGGTGGTTTTCTTTACAATTTCTTGAAAAATGACAAAAACCATGATAGACGAAAAGTATTGCTAGGAAATCAAGAAAATGCACCAAAAACTGCATCATCCAATGATAATCATTCGAAAAGAACTACATCTGATTACATATCTTGCAAATGACTCTCCAAAAATCAAACTGGGTTATAAAGGTCTTCTAGCCCATCGATCTCACAAACAAGTTTCCTTTCTCGACTACCATTTTTTCAAGCATCTCACTTTCGGTTTCAGAGTTTCTAATGGCATATCAATCTTCGTGGGTGATTTAATGCCAAAGCCATCCTTGTTGACGAATAGGAGTGGAATTAGTTGAACCATAGCGAAGAGAATAACGGGGTTTATACCTTTATAAGGATGTATTTCTGAAAGTAAACGTAAGAACGCGTCTGAAGTTTTAACTTGCATACAACGATGTCGCAGTCCAACACATTAGCCAATACGCCACGTGGACTTCATTTCAAACATCTCAATAACCTTCTGTAAGAGAAAGTCTACAGCAAACAAACTGCAACTCGAAGCGTTCTCAAAGAATTCATTAGGTGAAGGACATTAGAATTCTATGCCACCAAAATAATGTTTACTTTTGGCTACAATGTTTTGGTTCTAATGGCTTTTATTTCGATTTAAAAAGTATTCAAGGCTGAAATATATTGATTTATTTTATTTTTGCGTCAACTAAATGTTTTATTAATGTGGCAGATTGAATGAGGCGTCTTGTCACAGACAAACAAAACAACAGAGGTTATTGGTTATTGATGTCTACTAGAAGTTCTGAAAAAATGCTGTGATAAATATTTGTTGCCTTACTGTTAAAATTCATCAATCAATCAATAGTAGTATTTTTAGCAGGAAATATATTCTTAAAAAGTTAAACAATTTTTGACTCACCCTTAAGATAAGAAAAATATTTTTCATAATATTTTGTTAGTGTAGCGTTTATTTTAAGGCTAACAGCAGCAAATAAATGAATTATTACTTCGTTTAATTCTACCAATTTATTAACCAACACCTGAAACAAATAATACCAATATATAGTCCTCCTTGAGTATAAATGTGAGTTTGAGGGACTTACCAGCGCGCTGAAGAAGATATCTGGTTTCTAAGGGTTGTCTTTCTGCGAGCTGTTAACGTCCCCGCCTCACGGAACGTCTGGTCGAATCTATCTGACTGGATTTTGGATTTTTGCACCAAGACTTCTGGGTTCATCACGTGATTAGTATATCCAATCACAGAGAGCCTCTCCCTCACTCACTCCATACACAGGAATTACCATTTTACTAACCCAACAATAAGAGCAAAAGACGCTCTCCTCTTACAAATCTAATATACGTAAATGATGTTATTTTATTATCAGGAAATATATGCTTAAAAATAGCTAACCAGGTTTGAGCTAAAAGATATCAGTGACTATGATAGAATTTATTTATAAAGAAAATTCTATGTATCTAAAATGAAAAACGTAAAGTATTAAATTATTTAGAAATTCTAATAAGAACTCAGAGACTAGTTGAGTCTTTATTGAAAGCGCTGTGGTTATGGAGTATTTCAACGACTTTCCTCGATACATGAGTCAAAATCGTTTTATAGTAGCGAGCTACGCACAAATCAAGAGTTATGCGTAGCTGATACAAAAGAACCATAGGCATTCCTTTATTTGGGCGCCTCAGGCACTGAGCAACAAACTCGACCTTGCAAAGAATGTAGAACCTAAGAGCAAGGCCCCTTTCGAACCAAGCCATATCCTCGTGCTTACATACTCGACAAGGTAGTAGTTTACTAAGTTTTTTGCTTAGATGCGGCACAAGGCCATATGAAAGGGGCACCCAATGAGACTCGAACTCACTCGTGTAGGTTTGATAGTCAATCTTGCTAACCATTACACCACCAGAGGTGCCCACATACTCGACAAGGTAATAAACGCCAAAACGGTGTATCGTATTTATATAGAAAAGAATGACAGGGGAGGTAATCGGTTATCTGACCACAAAAGTTATTATTGCATTTTTTTAAAAAAGAGATAAAAACAGATTAACTGTAATCAAGTTGAAATATTCTCAGTTAACGATAATTGTTAGTATTAGTATTCACCCAAGTATAACGAGGCGAAAGTTTCAAAGGTTTGATCAAATAAAAGTACTTCAACATGATTTTGTTAAGCAAAAGTTTGGTTAAGTCGATGCTTCAGACCTCGTCATCCTTACAAACAGGAAAAAAATTGTATTTCATGAGGAGAAATTAGAAAGCGGGTGAAAAACAGTAAAGCAGCCAAATCGAGTCTTTTTTTTATTACTTCCATGAGTGAAACATTTATAGAACAATAAAATTGAGTTTGTTTTGAAAATAATGTCAAGAGAAAGGACAATATATTTATTCGTAGAATATATAAAACTTTCAAGTAACTCAAGAATTTCTTCCCACTGCAAGTTCACATTTATGACGTACGCATGATTCCTTGTCGATTAAGTTCGGTCTCATTTCTTTGTTTAATGGCATACAAAACTTTGTGGGTTATTTAATATCAAAGGTATCCTTGTAGAAGAACAGTAGGGATACTTTTTAACTCATAAATGTATCAGAGGTGCCCGTGAAGTAATGATTATCGTTGTAGGAAATGGACACGGTGACACGAGTTCAAATCCTGGACAAGACTGATTCCATTTCACAGAGCACTAATACTCTCGGGAAAGGTGTGAATCCAAATATTCTCCCCCCAGCTACAGGTAAATAGTAGGGCAGACTGTTTCTTCTGTCTTGGTGAGGCAACTAGTCTAGGAGAAGGAAAACTCTGAATTCAAACCTGTTAAACTCCGCTTAGAATTGACCTTGTGTCATATCCAGCTCGAGCGGAGGGGTTGGTAAATATGATAAATGTATCAGTCTGAAAGTGAACGAAATAGCGTGACTGAAGTTCGAACTCGCTTACTCCGAGGCTACAGTCCTATATTTCACCCGTTTTGCCACAGGGGTATTGTATGGTCATGCAGAGAGATGACACTCTTTTTATTCAGCAAAGTTTGTTGACGGGTTGGTTTTACGGCATATAAACTCTGTTACATATCCACGTCCAAAAAAATACGACCAAGATACGGATATGTGAAATAGACATAGGGAATCCGAAAAACATTAAATTGGTTCAGGTACGAAACCTTTTATTACCTTTTTGAGTTTAAGTTTTTTCGACATGAGGAGAGAGAGACACACAATTTCTTCAACAAACGCGCAGCACAATTCGTAGACCCCAAGTGGTCTCGCTGAGGCGAGACCAAAAATCGACTGCCTCCCTCTAGACTCAAATCTCAACTCACTGGTTTTTTTTTCAAATTCCAAAATCCTCAGCGCTTCCGGGCATGACGTCATTTACGTCCCCGGTCCTATTTCCTATCTGCGGTTTTTATTGTGACATCTCTGATTGTCACATCAACCCCGCACGCGCGTGAACACCTGCACTCAATGTGTGCACCTAACAAACCCATTCACTAAGCCGAAAGGTTACATATACAAAACGAAAAATGATAATATAAAAAAATCCCTCCGCAATTATATTACAACTTTTCTTGGATTTCTTAATGCTTCAGTGTTTTTATAAAAAAAAATGATTATATGGTTTCAACTAAAAAAATTATACAAAAGACAAATACCTGAATCTTGCCAGGGAGGTGTGAATGCATTAGGACAGGAAGGTAACGGTCATACCTATTGTAACTGGAGCTGGAAAACAAACATGAGGAACTGGGAACAAGAGGAAAAATCAAGACTATCCAGATTAAAGTCTATTAAAAATCAGCAAGAATACTATGAATAGTTTTGGAGATCAGAAGATACTTACTGTCTTTTGGAAATCAGTGAAAAGTCACCAATTAAAACTGGTGTGGAAAACTCACAATGAATGAAAATAATTTGTTATTAATGAAAATAATTTGTTATTAATGAAAATAATTTGTTCGCGCAGTTATATAGTTTAAGTATTTCTACCTAATACTAATAATATGCGCACAATTATGTGGCTTCAGGCTTTTAAAGCAATTATAAAGTCTCAATAGACTCATGATAAACATTTTTAAACAATTATAATTTCAAATAACGATTCTTTTAAAAAATAATTTGCACAAAGTTATATGGTTTCGATTATTGCTTTTTTGGAATTAATAATATTCAGACAGTTCTGTATAACATGTACGTAATCCTAACAAGCAAATCTACTCTGGACCAAGGAAAGGGTGACTTCATACTCCCATATCTTCAGAACTGATGCTTTACTACCGGAAAAAAGTTTAATGTCCAACTAAAGAAACCTAATTTTGTGGAGGGAATTCTTATCCCTTTATAGGGGATACAGTCGGTGTATTCTAGGTTCCGCTGTAGGAATAAGGAAAACTTCATTTTTAATCTAATGCACCACTGAGATTATCGGCTCATTGAAAAATTATATGGAAAAGCATTTCTTTGCTAAGATCCAATAACTCATAGTGGAGAATAATTGTCACGATCCATCATGTGTATAACAAACTTTCTATCGATGAAATCTTATTTACTGCATTAGCATCAGTTTTCCTTTTTTTTTCTTTTTTTTTTTAGATATATGGCAGCTATTTCTCATTTCCTATAACAAAACTGCGAAGGACTTCTTTTTTTTTTAATTCCTTATAAGCAGAATATTGCAAGTGGCTAAATTTTACGCTCAATTTTTTTGGTACCAAAATTTCTGAGGAAGCCAAATTCCTTCCTTCAGAATTATTTTCAAATCCTATATCATGATGCAATATGCTTTGATTTGATTATTTTTATTCATTTATTTATTCATTTGTTATATCTTTCGAGCTTTTAAGGGAAATCTGCTTGAAGATATGCTTTCAAAAAATTAGTATCCGAAATTATTGGATTTGCCGAGCAAAAGTAAACAAAAATTCAGTCACCCTTACTCTACTTTTATAAACACCTGTTGGCATTTTCCTTATTTGGCATTTATACGACGTGCTTTTCGCCCCAACCTGAAATATCCCAGAAAGTCAACCTTCAGCTTATAAGGGTCACTTTTAGTTTATTGGCTAGTAGAGTTATATTCCTGTAGAAGCCTTAAATTAAACCACAATCATATAATATGAATACATATAAAATTTTTTTTAAATAACCTGACAGTGCGGAAAGCAATGACTGTCAAGCGAAAAGCCTTCCCCTGACATTCATAGATTAAACCTGTTTATTTATTTATTCATTTTAAATGTCTGCTCAAATTTAGTACGTCATGTAAATCATGAAATACGGTAAACTCATTCGCTACATCAGGGAGAAATACAATAATAACGTTTACTAACAGAAATAATAGGATACGACAGGTAAAAATTTATATTTTGAATTGTATCTGGTAATAATAATAATAATAATAATAATAATAATAATAATAATAATAATAATAATAATAAATGATTCCTTATTTATTTTCTTTTGAAGATTCTATGTTTAAATTCCATAACATTAGTTACGTCTTGCTGCAATGTAGCTTTCCGTTGATTATCTTTATTGTTTGAGACGCCTCTCAATGAGAGTAAACCTGTTTCCCTACAATGAAACTATCATAGATCATACACGAAGTGCCCTCTAATAAAACAGTAAAGGAAATCCATGTCACATTTTTAATATTTAACCGCAACTTTGCAGTTGTCTCTCGGTTCCATGTTCGGATATTTTGAATTTGACATTACATTTTAAACATAGCTACATTGATATAAATAGACTGAGATAGATAGATAGATAGATAGCAGAAAGAAATCCGTGTATGATGTATTGAGTTTTCTGTTATACATATCACAGTGACGGTCTTCGTTTAACCAAAATACTTGCAACCATTTCTTTTTCCAAGGAAACCCAGACTATCCAAAGTAATTTCAAGGCAACTAAACACAAGTAAAGTTTAGATTCAGCAAATCTGAAGCTGAAAAAGAATCCCTAAAAGCCATATTACCGACTGCACAGTCTAAAATAAAATAAATACACACACATATAGGAACATAATAGAGTGTGATATATGTTTTAATCTAATCATAGTAACAAAAAAAACATATGCCGATGTGTGAAATTGCTAAGAATTGGCCACCAAAATTAGACTGCGGAATAGTTTTATTGGTTGGTTAAAATTGCTGTCAGCGGCAAGAAAAACAACTCATTTTCACAGACAACTGAGTTGAGTCGGAATCTCATTGAATACAAGTCCAACAATGACTGCGGTAATAAAATCATTGAATCATCGAATTTACAACTACAGAGGTTTACTAACAGCAAAACAATCCTATAAGCTGACAAAGGGTATATTTCATACACCGAACAAGGATCAAGAAGACAATCCAACAAGCGTAAATAATGAAGGTATTCGAGTACGAATTCAGTGAACAGAAAAACGAAGATAGGTCTTTGTCCCATGATGACATCGTTAGTCATTTACTACCAAAGCCATCCTTCTAGAAGAACAGTAGTAGCAATAGTTAACCCATAGCTTGGAGATAAGGGGCTTCATAACTTTCCTCTGGGTATTTCTTTGAAAGTGAACGTAAACGCGAATGGGGTTCAAACTTGCTTACTACGATGTAACAGTTCAGCACGTTAGCCACTACTCCTAAGGGTTTCCCCAAAGAGTTGGTATTCGTCTGTGAGAGAATTGGCCGGTCTATGCCAGCCAGGAGGCTATCTTGTGCATTAATCCTGGGTATGAGTAATGATGATGCATTTATTATTTTGTATAAAAAAAAATGATATGGCCATCTTACTGGAGTTTTGTTCTATAAATGCAATGCAACTTTGGCATTTATTTTCTTAATATTCTAATTAGAATACGCCGACTATACGTTTTAAAGAGGTGCATGGACTTTATCGGTTGGTTAGGCTGTCATTCTGGCGTTCTGAGGAGAGTAAAATACCACTTCGTTGCCATTACATGAAGGCCCGCTCTGACTCGAAGTGATAATACCTGTTAAGGTACCATTTCTGAATCAAACAGACCTGTTTGAGAATTAGGCAGGAATACATGAAACGATATTGGGACACTCAGTTAGCTGAACGATTTTCGTCGAAGGAAATGGAGTCGGCAACTCGCTTTCTGATGACAGCGAAAGCTCTGCATTCTATAAGAATGTGTTTAACCGTGCAAGTTGTCTGACACGTCAAACACTGTGGTTGTGGTTCCTGTTTCAGAATGAAAGCGTGAGTAAGCCTTGTATGACCAATGTGCAGTCGGGATATAACGACTTGTTCTCTTCTCGATGCTCTAAAAGCTGGTCTCCATTCTCCCAAGGTGGGCTGAATTTGGAAGAGTTTATTATTAAATTTCGGACGAGGCTGTTTTGTTTCCTTTCATGGTAATACCCTTGACAAAGTCATAAAAGGTAGTAGTAAGGTAGAGGCAGTTTTTTCGCCAATGGCCTGGGAGACTGGAGTTCAATCTCAGGTCGAGTCATACCAAAGGCTCAAAAAATGGTACTCGATTCCTCCTTGCTTAACACTCAACATTTCAATGGTAGAGATCAATGGTAAAGTGGAGCATTTCAGAGAAAGGAGTAGCCCTCTTCCATACAACTCGGTGTGGTAGCAATTAAAAAGGGCGCCTTCGGGTCACACTCGACTATGGTCACCAACTTTACTTATATAAACAATCTACGAGAAAGAAACCTGAATTACAATCAGCAATAATCCGCTTAAAAACTGACCTTGTATCACATCCAGTCGTTTATTTGGTTAGGTTAGGTTAGGTTTTTTGGTTTCATGGCATATCGACTCTTGATGGTTATTTCATGCTAAATCTTATTTATACATCTGATTTTTTAGAGAACTGTTCATAGGTAGAGATTATTGAATGAATAAGAGCTCATTTGTTTAAAGACAGGTCTTTCACTGGAGATTGAGTGACAGCAAGTCTCCTCAAGTCTCTTGGATTCTTTTCAGTTATCTGGCCGTTTTCAATAATGCTGTTGTTTGGATTGTCTCCACTCGGCTGCCAACTTCCAAGTCTTCCAGACCCTTTAATAATACTTCAGTTACTATACCAAAAGCACCAATTACAATCGGTATAATTGTCTCCTGCATGTTCCACAGTTTTTTTCAATTCCCTAGCAAGGTCCAGGTACTTATCCTTCTTTTCACATTCTTTCTGTTTTACTCTGTGGTCAGCCGGGAGAGCAAAGTTTATTTAGCAAGTTCTCTTTTTTTTTGTTGATTATTATTAAGTCTGGTCTCCTGGCCGGGATTAGGTGATCCGTTTGTATGTTAAAGTCCCATAGGAGTTTATGCGTGTCATTTTCTAGGACAGGTGCTGGGTTGTGCATATACCATTTGTTAGTATGGTCAAATTTACATTTCTTGCACATTTCCCAGTGGATCACCTTGCCGACCCAGTCGTGTCTCGCCTTATACTCCCTCTGTGCTAATTTGCTGCATTCGCTTATTATTTGATTGATGGTTTCATCTCTGTCACACACAGCCTGCATTTGCTATTTTGTTGAGTCTTATCTATCTTCGCAGACACGTTTATTTTAAAACACAATTTCTTGAAAAAAATGATTGATTTTGATTTAACATAGCCTAAGGCCGTCCTCCCGTAAAACTAAAACAACCAATAAAAAAGCTTCAAAGCAGAGTCTCCATGGTGTAGTGGCTAATGTGCTGGACTGTGACCTTATAGTAAGCGAGTTCAAACTCTAGTCACACAATCACGTTCACTTTTGAACCAATACCCTTGGGAAAGGTATGAACCCCCTTATTTCTCCAGCTATGGATTAAATATGCCCAGTCGACCGGGGCTGTAGAATACCTCGACTGCTTCACTGCTGAGGGGTAAGACTTCCCCAAAGAGTGTCCTTGGCCCAATTGGCTGGGGCTGTAGAATACAAGACTGCTTCACTGCAGAGAGGTAAGACTCCCTCAATGAAGTCCTGGATATGATACTGTAGCTTAAATTTTATTTACATACACAAAATTCGCGCCCACATTGTGTAACCAATCAACAAATAAAACAATTTAGAACATTCTTGAAAAAAAAGGATCAAAACCATATACACAAATTTTGCGCCCATAGATTTTTAAACCAATCAAGTATTCCCCCCCCCCAAGCGTTCATACCTGTTTTGATCCACTTAGGGATTATTAATGAAAGCGATGAACCAAATCTACAGATCGCCACTGCTGACAGAATGAAGCTACGCTACTGAACTATTCCCTTACTCCACCAAAAATTGAGAGGCGCTACGCTGTCAAGCAAAGACATATTTCCCCTTCTTCTTACACCAAAGACAAACAAAAGGAAAATTACGACTACAGAAATTCAACACTGGACAAGCGAGCGAAAACAACAACAACAACAACAACATTGTGAGTTCCTTTGCATATTATTCCATCTGAATAATAAAACTTTATTTTAAAGTTATTTATGTTTTGTTCTTGTTTTGTTAGAGAAATTATTTGCGAGGAACACGTACTACATCAAAACTTTTTTATACATCCGACACATCTCGCAATATCCACGACAATACTAAACAATTTGATGGTGAGATTTCTGTAATGCTGCAGCTTTGAGGAATACTTTGTCATTGCCATTTCTCCTTAGTCCAATCTGGCCCAGAGTGGTAGCATCTGATAGGGTCATATCCATGGGTTGAATAGAATTAAACTGTATACTTATGCTAAAATGAATTCTTCGAAATAGAACTGTTTTTACATTTACCTTGGAGTAAACAAAAAGCTGTGCTTAAGCGAAACTGAGTGTTTGAAATCGAACTATTTGATAATCTGTGTGTAAATAGATGACTGATGTTTAATTGAATTGTTAGTGATATTTACCAATACTTGGAACCGTTTAACTTTGCTTACATGCTAAACTGAATTGTTTGAAAACGAACTGTTTGATCATCTAACCGTGTGTAAACTAAAAACTGTATTTAAACCAATGACTAACTTTGTGTAAACAAGACTATACTTATGTAAAAGTGAATTGTTTAAAATTAAGTGAAAGCATTTAACTGTGTACAAAAAGCGCTCAGGCTTGTTTAAAAATGTTATCTTCAAAATTTGATTAAAAATCATATATTTGATATATGTATAAAAAGGATTTGGCATTAAATGACCTACAAGAGTTGAAATGCCTTAAAACTAAACCAATCCAAACAATATGTTAAATAATATACTCCTGTTCTTCTACAAGAATGGCTTTGGGATAAAATAACCCATGAAAGCTGATATGTCTTTAAACAAAGAAACCAAATAAGTTTTATTAACAATATCTTTTAGAGTTATCAATCTTCCTATCAGGCCGTAATTTTATTGTGTGTGTGAGGGTATGAATCGAGACTCATGTGCAAAAAATGGTTTATCAACTCTATGTTTAATCATGAGAAAACTGAAATATATTTCAGGGTGTTGCAATTTTATTTTCCTTCAGTGTATATAAAAGTCCTATTCTGTTTTAATATTATATGTTTTAAATACGGCATTCATGTTTTAAAAAATTAATACATTTGTTTATCGGCTTTATGTATGTAGTTTATTTAACCTTATCGACTTTAGCAACATTTAAAAAGTAACATATTTTTTCTTGGATTATGATAAATCGAAATAAATGTCAGTTTTTTCTTCTTGCCTTTTTAACTCACAGACAAAACATTATATGATTGCATTCTTGAAAGCCAGAGGCCAACGAAAGATTCAAATAACTTTTTTCTAATTGGGATCACGCGGAGATTTTACACTTTTAAGAATTACGAGAAAAACTTTATATAATGATTTGTTTTAAAGGTATTTAGAGCATCAAATTATCCTTACCAGAAAATTTACAAATAGTAAAATTGGCATTTAATAAATAAGGTTAACATTACTGAATATTGCCGATCGTTATCTGGATTTTTCAGTTAATTTATAAAACCTTTTAGAATTTCAGTTTGTCCCTGTTAGCGTTGAACGCTCCAATTTCAATTCTTTATTTTCTAAGAGTCAAAACTCTACTTCCGGCTTAATATTCTCCTTTGTAGAGCAGTATGCAGGAAATGTCATCTATCGATTTATATCATTTTACACCAGAATTTCAAATTCAACTCGATTTTGCAATTCATTCATAGTAAAGAAAAAAAAATTACTCTTTTGAATTGAAATACTTTCCTCCCAAAAGCTCGAATTCTGTCACATTAACATTATTACTATTATTAAGATAGTTTTTCAACACTGTTTTAGCTTATGGTTTTTTCACTCGATTTTGAGTGACAGCAAGTTTCCTCAAGTCTCCAAGACTCTTCTCAGTATTCTGGCTGTTCTTTCAGTTTTATTCTGTGGTCAGCCGGTACAGCAGAGTCCACAATTTTTAAATTCCCTCTTTTTTGTTATTATAAGGTGTGGTCTTCTGGCCGAGATTAGGTGATCTGTGTGTATGTCAAAGTCCCTTAAGAATATAGGTGTTTCATTCTCTAGGACACATACTGGGTTGTGCATATACTATTTGTTCGTACGGTGAAATTTAAATTTCTTGCACATCTTCCAGTAGATCACCTTGCCCATTCAGTCGTGTCTAGTTTTATTCTCCTTCTGAGCTAATTTTCTGTATTTGCTTATTATGTGATTGACGGTTTCGTCTCTATCGTCACATAATCTACATGACAGCAACAAAGATTGTTTATAAAACTACACGCGTCAGAAGTCTGATTGCTTAATTCTCCTCCTTGCCAACTCTCTCTCCGAGAGATTTTATAGAATACTTTTTGCCAAAAGATAATTTGAAAAACAATGAACAATGCTATTATGACATGAAATAATAAAAATAAAAGTTCTGTTTAAAGGAAAGGCATGATTAATCTATTTATGATATTTTAAAGATTAAGATATGCTCTTTCCGTTTGCAAAGCACACCGCCAATGAGAGAATGTGATACAGTCGGCATCTCACTTTACTTCGGCAAATCTATATATATATATATATATATATATATATATATATATACATATATATATATATATATATATATATATATATATATACAGTGTATCACAAAAGTGAATACACCCCTCATATTTCTGCAGATAATTAAGTATATCTCTTCATGGGACAACACTGACAAAATGACACTTTGACACAATGAAAAGTAGTCTGTATGCAGCAGACTTAATTTATTTTCCCCTCAAAATAACTCAAAATATAGCCATTAAAAGCTAAACCCCTGCCAACAAAAGTGAGTACACCCCTAAGAAACTACACCCCTAAATGTCCAAATTGAATACTGCTGGTCATTTTCCCTCCACAATGTCATGTGCCTCATTAGTGTTACCAGGCCCATGTGCATAGGGAGCAGGTGTGTTTAAATTTGTATTGCAACTCTCACACTCTCTCATACTGGTCACTGAAAGTTCCAACATGGCACCACATGGCAAAGAGCTCTCTAAGGATCTTAAAAGACATATTGTTGCGCGACATGAAGATGGCCAAGGCTACAAGAAGATTGCCAACACCCTGAAACTGTGCTGCAGCACAGTGGCTAAGATCATTTAGCATTTTAAAAGTACGGGGTCCACTTAGAACAGGTCTCGGGTAGGTCGTCCAAAGAAACTGAGCGCACGTGCTGAGCGTTACATCCAAATGCTTACTTAGAAAGATCAGCATAGGAGTGCTGTCAGCATTACAGCAGAGATTGAAGTGGTGGTGGGTCAGCCTGTTAGTGCTCAGACCATACGCCGCACTCTACATCAAATTGGTGTGCATGGTTGTCACCCCAGGAGGAAGCCTCTTCTGAAGACAATACACAAGAAAGCCTCCAAATAATTTGCTGAAGACATATCAACAAAGCACATGGATTATTGGAACCATGTCCTATGGTCTTATGAGATGAAGATTAATTTGTTTGGTTCTGATGGCTTCAAGCATGTGTGGCAGCGACCAGGAGAGGCGTACAAAGGTAAGTGTGTCATGCCTACAGTCAAGCATGGGGGTGGAAATGTCATAGTCTAAGGCTGCATGAATGCTGCAGGTGTTGGAGAGTTATATTTCATCGAGGGAAACATGAACTCTAACATGTACTGTGAAATACTGCAGCAGATCATGATCCCCTCCCTCCAGAAACTGTGTAGCAGGGCAGTATTCCAGCATGACAATGACCCCAAAACATCTCCAAGACGACCATTGCTTTACTGAAGAGGCTGCGGGTAAAGGTGATGGACTAGCCAAGCATGTCTCCTGACTTGAAGCCAATAGAACATCTTTGGGGGATCCTCAAGCGGAAGGTGGAGGTGTGCAAAGCCTCAAATATCTGCCAGCTCCGCGACATCGTCATGGAGGAGTGGAAGAGCATTCCAGTGGCTACATGTGAAACTCAGGTGAACTCTATGCCCAGGAGAGTAAAGGCAGTTCTGGATAATGATGGTGGCCACACAAAATATTGACATGGTGTATGTTAATATTGACAACTTTCCCTAAGGGGTGTATTCACTTTTGTTGGCAGGGGTTTAGCTTTTAATAGTTATATTGTGAGTTATTTTAAGGGGAAAATAAATTAACTCTGTTATATAAACTGCATACAGACTATTTTTCATTGTGTCAAAGTGTCAGTGTTGTCCCATGAAGAGATATACTTGAATAACTGCAGAAATGTGAGGGGTGTACTCACTTTTGTGATACACTGTATATATATACACGCCTATACATATATACATACATATTTATCCAACCCCTCAGAACGAGACACAAAATTCATTTTAAGCAGTGTTTAACATATTCGAATTCAGCGTTTCCCTTCTCCGAGACCGGTTGCCATACGAAGGTTAAAGAGTTTAATCTGCCCAAGCTGGTGGGGAGAATTGTTGGATTCATACCTTAGCTAAAAGATGATAATGTTACGTGAATTTCGAACAGCGTCACTCAGCAATAGAACATGGGTTGTCATGCCCATTTCCTACGACGGGAACCATTACACTACGGGTAACACTATAAAACATACACATACAAACATATATAAAGATTCATACACGCACATATAAGGTGACCGTGGTGTAATGGTTACCGTCGTAGGAAATGAACACGGCGATACAAGTTCAAAACCTGGACGAGGCTGGTTGCATTTCACATAGCACTAATACCCTTGGGAAAGGTATGAATCTAATTATTCTCCCTCCAGCTATGGGTAAGTAGTAGGTCCTTCAGCCTTGGTGAGGCAACTAGTCAAGGAGAAGGAAAACTCTGAATTCAAACCTGTTAAACTCCGCTTAAAAATTGACCTTGTGTCATATCTTGCCCGAGCGGAGGGGTTGGGTAAATATGCATACACACACATATACATACATACATACACATGAATGAATACATTTATACACATATAAACACATTTTTAAGAAAAAGGTATTCAAAGTACACTTGTAACAAGGCGGGTTTAAAACTTGATATTGCCACACTTCTTACACCTGAATTTAAGACCAATATTTTATATTTTAGGTTCTCAACCTTCTTATCTTGGATCAGTGGGGTAGGCCTGCAGAATACACCTATTGCATCTCTGCAGAGAGGTAGACTCTCCCAACTAATGTCCAAGATATGACACTAAGCAATCTGAGGGTGAGGCTTTTGGGGAATGTGGTGTGCCCCTTCATTGCCATCACTCCCATGTCCAATCTGGTCCAGAGTGGTAGCACCTGATAGGGTTTTGTCAATGAGTCAAATAGAACTAGACTGTGTAATAACGTTTAACGGAATTATTTGTAATTAACTGTTTTTACATTTGGTTGTGTGTAAATAAAAACCTGAACTTACGCTAAACTGAATTGTTAGAAATAACACTGTTCGATCATTTAAGTGTGTGTAGACAAAAACCGGTACTTTGGCTAAACTGAATTGTTAGAAGTAGAACTGTTTGATCTTTAAGTATGTGTAAAAAATGGCTGATGTTAAATTAATTGTGAGTGATACATGGCAATGTTCGGAACTATTTAACTTCGTTGACATGCTAAACTGCATTGTTTGAAATAGCACTGTTTGATCATTTTGTGTAAAGAGAAGAAAAACTGTATTTAAACCAATGACTAACTTTGTGTAAAAAAAAGACTGTACTCATAGTAAACTGAATTGTTTGAAATTAGGTGAAACCATTTAACTGTGTGCAAAAAATTGAGCTCAGGCTTGTTTAAAAATGTTATCTTCAAAATGTGTTTAGAAATCATATATTTGATATCTGAATAAAAAGGATTTGGCATTAAATGACCTGCAATGGTCGATATGCCATAAAACCAAACCAAACCAAACCTCCTTATCAACAATAAAAGGGCATTTTCCAACTCTTTGTCTAGCAATGTCTTTTAAGTTATATGGAGATTCCCTCGTGCTGTAATAGTTACCGTCGTAGAAAGTTAGTATGGTGACCCGAGTTCATATTCTGTGTGAGGTTGTTTGTATTGTACAAAACATTTATACTTTTTTAGTAAAAAATGTTTTACAAAATCTCTACGATAGAGAGATGTGGTTGGTTGGTTGGATTTTATGGCATATCATCCTTTCTAGGTATTTAATGATAAATCCATTTTTATACAAAAAACTGTTCTATTCCAAACAATTCAGTTTAGTATTAGTACATAGTTTAATTGTCAAAAACATTTCTACTTCAAGCTATTCAGTTTAGTCAAACAGTTCTAATTCAAATAATTTAGTTTAGTATTAGTATAGTTTTTGTTTATACACATTTAAATATAAAAACAGTTCTATTTCGAACAATTCAGTTTAACGTAGAACAGTTTCAATGTCGGAATCAAATTTATTTCAAACAATTCAGTTTAGCTTAAGTACGTAGTTTGGACCCAAAGATAGGATCCTATCAGGTGCTATTACTCTGGGCCAGAGTGGACCTGGGGTCGATGACAATGAAGGGGTACTCCGAATTCCCCAAAGCTCTATCATTACTGAAGCCTTACCATGAGAGTATTTAGTGTCATATCCATGACACTCTTTGGGGGGATATTACTCCTCTGAAGAGAGGCAATCGGTGTATTCTACAGACCGAGCCGTCTGGGCAGTCTAGCTTTTGTTGTCTTACTGTTTGTATTTATGTTGATTAAATTGTTACTGGCTGCCTTTTTTATATAAATATTCGTTGCGTCCTTGAATTGTTGCATCTACGCAATCATCGTATGTTTATGACACAGCGTGTCTATGCCACCTCCCGGGTGAAAGGCTTTGTACATGGTCATCAATACCCTTCTCCTTTGGACCATCTATCTAAGTCTCCCTTGTCCATTTTTAGAATAATCCAGAGTAACTTACTAGAACGATTGCCCGAGTATTTATTTATCCCTTTGTTTAGATTACTGCAGCAGGGTTTGGTTTCGAGAAGTTATCGTGTTTTCCTGGGGTACTCTTTTCTTTCTTCTGTCTCTGTTTGATGGTGTCCACTTCCAATATTCCTAAGTAATTATTTCAACTCTTCTGTTATTTTCCTGATTTTGAAGTTACATTTCGTTGTCTATCTTTTCCTCTTTTCATTATCAGCAAAGCATACCCCAATGTCAAATTCCATTCCTATTTCTTGGCTGTTTTTTCTTATTGTATTTATATTATTATAAGGGTTTTTAATAATTTTTTCCTTTTGGGCAAATGTTTTAATTTCATCCTTATATGCACATGATGTGGTTAATCTTTTTCTGTAACTTCGTAAATTTGCAGCCTCTCGTGAACTTCCTAAGTATATGATTCTGTGGCATCGTTGTTATAACAAAAAGAAGTGGCGAGAGAGAGACTTCCTGGAAGATGGGGCTTTGAATTTTAAGATCTGCTGGTGTTTGACCTCCTGATGCTAATTCCACTTTCCAGTTTCCAGTTTTCCATGGTTTTCGTGATGAAGTGTATTACTTCGTCAGATTATTATTATTATAGATCCTATCTCAGTAGCTGAGTACTATCTAAAATGTCATTTCAACTCCCGGTATAGAAATGGCTACTTATACCTACTCTTAGAAAAACTTTCCTACCCCCGACAATCAACAGTTCAAGATTATTCTAATGGATAAGATCGAAAGCCTTACGTCACGGATTAGATGGAAATTTTATTTTTGCCCAAGTGCAGATAAAGTAACTACTAACTCAAATTATGGTTTCAAAAATATTCTCACTAACCTTTAGATTTTTCGCCACTTGAGAAGGAAATGTTTTTAAGATTGTAAATAAATCAAAATTTATTGAAATAGATCATCTTAAAAAAAGATTAGAACATAAAAAAAAGTCTGGAAATTAAAAGAGAAGAGTACTTCTTCTTTGGTGAATCAAAAATTTTGCAATCGTTTGCTAACGTGAGGCTCAATTTGGCATCAGATGCTTTTGCTGAGGTTGTGAAATTGAACGTAATACCAGAATTAGAGTTCGAACTCGATTAATACGACGTCACAGTCCAGCACATTACCCACTACGCCATCTAATAATAAATAATTAAGGGTACATGACAACCATATAGAAAACATAACAACATACAGATATATTTTAATACAAAATTTTACCAATAATTTTCAGTTACGAAATGCATATATATGTCTATTGCACACAGATTAGCCACACATTTTTGACAAAGGCTAAGATCGAATATGAAGCAGCCCGAAAATAGTAGCCAACAATAGCCAAATAAATGCAAAATATACAAGAAATTGTAAAATGATATTGTTTTACAAACCTACATAGAATCATTAAGACAAACGTAGGTAAAATAGTTTCCATTTGATGAAAAATTACTTAAAGAAATCAGCAACGCTTAACAAATTGTTCAACAAAAAGAATTAAAAAACAAGTTATTCTTCGATGAATAAGACAATTAAAAATTTCTCAATGAACAAGACAACAGCCAGAACATCGAATACAACTACAGATATAGAGGGTTTCGTTGAAATGATAATTGTTTTATAAACAAGATTATTCACAGGGCTACCATCAGAAACGATAATGATGATGAAATAATCTATATCAGAACAACAGACATCGGAAATTTTATAATTAAAATAGCATGAAATAGATATTTCCTATTTCAATCTAGGTACTTATTTATTAATTTCTAAACCATGTAGTTTTATGTAATATTTTCATATCAGAAATCACACTTTCTATTAATGTTAGAAATGAATTTTTTAAGACTCTTAAAAAGTCAGTAAATGAATTAAAATAGTTTAACTTCAGTTTCAATTTCTAATTTTATACAGAATTGAATTCAAAAGATAATTTGATATCACGGACTTTTAACATTTCTTAAACGATAAAAAACATATTTATAGATTTCAGTTTTATCGACATTTTTGTGACATTTTTAAGAAAGAATGTTTAGTTTAATTTCTTTGTTTAATTTAATGCCAACCTTTGAGAATCATGTTCAGCCAAATCTTTCCTCGTTAAAGAATAACTGTAGTACTATCTAACTGGGAGTTAGGGAAGATAAGGATACTTGTACCTTTCCCTCGGGTAATGGCTCGAAAGTGGTTTACTTAATTGTAAAGTCATCTATATACGTGAACAGCAGTGATACTATTTAATCCATAGCTAAGGGGATAAGGAGGTTCATTTGCCTTTCACCAGGATTTTGGTCCAAAAGTGAACATAATAGCATGACTGGATTTCAAACTCCCTACGATTTCACAGTCCAGCAAGGCGATTCCCTCCACCCATAAGAAAGAAAGTTGAAAAAATTTCGGATGTAAAGTTTCTTTGAAGAAACAAAGAATAAGATGTATTTTGTTTCTAGATTTACATGTGGAGAACATAAGAATATTTTTTCGCATAAAATACGTTCTTCTTTTAATACAAAAATCAGCCAATAAAAATTTTAGGTAATTATTAAGTAAAGTGTTTTCTATTTTTAATTTTGAAGTAAAAAAGGTTTTTATTTGTAATTAAAATCTATGAAATTGATGAAATAATTTATTGATAAAATTTTGCGTAAGCTCGGACTTTTAGAATATCTGACTCGTGATAAGATATCTCTTTTCTATGAAGTTTAATCTTATAGAAAATTAGTATTGTCATAAATGAACTCTTTTTATGAAGGGGAAATATTAATATGGCCCTATCATCTGGAGTGGTAGAATACATTGACTGAATCTCTGCAGAGGGGTAAGATACCCTAACGAATTTCTTGGATATGACACTAAACAATCTAACGGTGTAGCTTCGGTAATGCTAGAAATTTGGGGAATGAGGAGTACCCCTTCATTGCTATCACTCCCATGTCCAGTCTGGCCCGGAGTGATAGCACCTGATAGGGTCCTATCTATGGGTAAAATAGAACTAAACTATGTAATTATGGTAAATTGAATTATTTAAAATTAACTGTTTTGACATTTAACTGTGTAAACAAAACATTATATTTTTACTAAACTGAATTGTTTGAAACTTTTATCAAAATGACTTAATTCGGCGTTAAATGATCCGAAAAGGGTTGATACGCCGTAAAACAAAACAACCAACCAACTAACTAACCAACCAATCAACCAATCACCTATTAATATATATATATGTGTGGGTGGGGTGTTTTAACAAATATCTAAATTATGTTCTTCATCAAAAATAAATCTTCTTATTCAAATTACTTACTTTTTACTTGTTTTATCAAAATCTTGCTTTTAAAGATAAAAAAAGATTGTTTTTCAAATTTCAAATACGAATGTTTTATTTTCTTTATGCGTTTTATAATCTCCTTTATGCTTTATTAGAAAAATGATAACAAAATTCTATCATACCTCCTGGCAATTGGAATATTGAAAAAAAAAGACAAAAACAAAATAAAACAAAAAAGCACTTGAAACGTAAATCAAACGTTCCAAAAGCTCTTCGCGGGGAATTACATGGGAAATTCTTAAAATAAATAAATGAATAAATAAATGAAAATAAATAAATAAATGATTTGGTTGTTTTACTTTTTTATTGAGTAGGAACACGAACTTATATGACCAAATATAAAAAAGAACCCGTCATAATTTTAAGAACTGACTAAAAAGAGGACTCTTAATCTTTCTTCCTCTTTCTATTTTTAAAAATGAGTGGAATTTTAAAAGACGCACCTGATATTCCTTTTTCAACACACTGACAGTCTAAACTTGTTTTAGGTGCACTTGTTCGGTGCCAAAGACTGATGCGAGTTTGATTCAAGCGGTTTTGAATAGAGTATAATTTATGTACCCGTATATTTTATGCTATTATATCAGTAATAAGATTATACAGTGTTCAGAAATAAACATATCAGTATAAATGGTGGAGTCATTCGCTTGTTTTGTTCGAGCATCCATTCCTTTGTCCAACAGCAAAGTTTGGCTTATTTTTCATTTTTTGACCTCCTTCATTTTTGTTTCAACAAATCCTCTCAAGTTTCTTTCTTTTATTATTTTGATGCCTGAATAGACTTTTTCACTTTTTTGATGCCTGAGTAGATTTTTTTTACTTTTTTGATGCCTTAATAGACTTTTTTACTTTTTGGATGCCAGAATAGACTTTTTTTTACTTTTTTGATGTCTGAATAGACTTTTGATTTCTTTTGATGCCTGAATATACTTTTTTGTACCTTTTTTTATGCCTGAACAGGCTTTTTTTTTTCTTTTGATGTCTGAAAAAACGTTTTTACTTTTTGGATACCTGAATAGATATTTTTTTACTTTTTTGATTACTGAATAGACTTTTTTTTTTTTACTTTTTTGGTTACTGAATAAACATTTTTTTACTTTTCTACTGCCTGAATAGACCTTTTTCTTTTTTGATGTCTGAATAGACTTGTGTTTTTTTTTTTTTTTTATGTCTGAATAGACTTTTGTATTCTTTTGATACCTGAATAGACTTTTTTCTACTTTTTTGATGCCTGAATAGACTCTTTTTTCACTTTTTGATGCCTGAATAGACTTTTGTATTCTTTTGACACCTGAATAGACTTTCTTTTTACTTTTTTGGTACCTGAATAAACATTTTTACTATTTTGACGCCAGAATAGACTTTTTTTTATGCTTTTGATTCCTAAATAATCTTTCTTTTATTTCTAAATCAATATCACTGTTTTTTAATACATCTTAGAGAACAGTTACATCACTTGTTAACCTGTTCTTTCTTTTTCTTTCCTATTTTGATTCCTTAAGGTTTACCAGGATACACATATTTCACGTATAACTACTCAAAACATATAAGACATTATCTGATATTAAAGTTTGCATATCTGCACTCCCTAACAGGTCAATAAACGTTTTATAAATCTGGTTAGACGAGTTACAAGCAGCATTATTGTCGTTATACTCCAACCACTTTTCCTGATCACAGAGTATGGAAAATGACTAAACTATTGAGGAGGAATCTCCAACAAAATTCGAACAGCCAGTAGAGATTGAATCACTTTTACAAATCAAGTAAAAGGGTCAACTTAATACATTTAAGTTTTAAGAAGGGGGATCTAAAATCAGAACAGTATAGAAATATTTAAACACTGACTAGCCCCATTTGTCCAACATCAAAGTTTGGCTTTATTTTCCTTCTTTGATTTCTTTCATTTTTGTTCATTTTCCTTTCAGTGAATCGTCACCTGGGGCTTTTCTTTTATTATTTTGAAGCCTGAATAGACGTTTTTTAAAATTCTTTTCATGACTAAAAAGAAAACATTTTTAATATTCTTTCGATGCACAATTAGATACTTTTTTATTCTTTTGATGACGGGATAGATCTTTTTTCTCATTTTGATCCCTAAATGTTTTGATGCCTAATAAGACAATTAAAAAATTATTTTGATGCCTGAATAGACTTCTTCTTGCCCTTTTAATGTCTAAATAGACATTTTTATAATTCTTGTCATGCATAATTAAACTTTTTTTGATTCTTTTGACGCCCGATTTGACTTTTTACTTTTTTGATGCCAGAATAGACTCTTTTCATTCTTTAATGCCTGAAAAATCTTTTTTAAAATCAATAACACTGATTTCTTAAGACTTCAAAGAGAAGACTTACTTTACTTGTAATCCTGTTCTTTCATTTTCTTTCTTCTTTTGATGGCTTTGTGTTTAATAGCACATCAACCCTTATGAGTTATTTAATGCTGTCTTTTTACATGTGACGTAATGGCTACTACTGTTCTTCTACAAAGATGGCCTTAGCATTAAATAACCCACAAAGATTGATCTGTCATTAAATAAAGAAACCAAACCAAATTAAATAGTTTAACAGTAGATATTTTAGTTCTCAAGTGAATTATTTAAGCATGAGTCAAAGGTGATGAGAAGCATTCTTATTCCTTCTCAGGCATCTGCTTCGTAGGTGGTCTTATGGTATATGTTTTTATATTTCTGCTAGACTGAAGTCAACAATTATGTAGTCGGTTTCAGCATCCATACTTTCTACACTATTGATATATTTACGGATTCGGTTGAACCTTGGGCGTTGCATTGTTTTTGTTTGAATGGTCTAGTTTAATGATTATTTTTGGATTATTTCATTTTTGCTGCTGATGACTCCTTTTATGTATTAAGCTTTTCGTGCGGGTAAGCTTTGCATTTTATGTTGTGGGAAGTTTTCATTTTGATTAGAGTTTCGGTAAGCTTTTTATTACACACCACTTCTAAGTTTTTCACTGTTCATCTGGCTGGAAATCACTGTTTCAAGCCAAGGGACAATTTGACCACCTCTGCATACCCTAAGCGACTGGTTGATCCTTTACCTGACGAAAATATCACATATACTCGTGTATAGGTCGACCTCTTATGAAAAGACCGTTCTGTTGTCGGCACTTAGAATACACCGTTCAACCCCCTAAAGAGAGGTAAGACCCCACCAAAAAGAAAGTGAGGCTCCTGTTCTTGCGGGTATAGTTCCCTTCATTGCAGTTACGGAGGGGTAGTACTTGTTTAGGTTCCATTATGGGTCAAGTAGATATGTTTAAAATTGTTTTCGTATTTAATAGAACCATGTGCAAAAAAATCTTAAGAGATATCGAACATAAGTGTAAATATGAACATACAATGAACGGGGTTAAGTAACCTCTTGACATAAAATGACGCTAAACGAATTGACATGCGTTAAAAGCAAAATTCAGTGTTGATGAATGATCACAAAATCATTAATTCATCGAATATTTTTCTAAACCAACTTATGATCCTGTTTATTGTTTTTTATTCCAACTCTGAGTAAAGTATAACACCTGCATAATTCAACGAGAATTTTGTCAAAAAGTTAGGCCTTCCAAACCAAGAGTCTGTACGATTGACAACTTCGTTATATATCTTAGACTTCGACCTCAGGGAGAAATAGGTTATATACAATAAATGTAATATTGATTCTTCTTCGTTTTTGACACGTGAAGACTGTGGTTCAATACAATCATCACGGCTGGTGAATTTGAAAAGGTAGTCTGAAAAAAATATAAAATATTCCGGCGATGAAAATAGCCAGTCTATGAAAACAATTGTCAAAATAAGAAATGTTCCTGATCTTTCGCTCAAAGATATATTTTTATTTTTTATTTTTGTGAAGAACTTTACCATTATAAAATAAGTTTATTTAAAGAGTCTCCATCTCTTAGGGGAGGCATTAAATATTAATTTTATTTTTAAAAGAAATGAAAAGTGATGCATCACTCATCTTTTGCCAAAAAAAAAAAAAAAAAGAAAATTTTAAAGGACTGAAAAATATCTTCCGCGTCTCATATGTAAAGCTTATATATCCACAAAACTAATGTTTATTCAGAGATCTTTGACTTCCAGTACTTGTAAAAAGCCAAATTCAATAATTGTTGCGTTCACATTTCGAGTCCGTTTTCCTGGTTGATCGGATGAAGAAAACCAAGATGTCGTCGTCGTCAATCCTTTCTGTCCTTACTCAATCATTTAGGCCAAACATATAGGCATTTGTGCCAAATAAAAAACGTTTTGCTGAAACCCATTTACTTACCTTGAATAAGACATACCTTTCAGTTGAGACAAGAAACCTAGAATATCAGCGAGGAAGGGAGAAAAAAGGGGTCACCAAGGATATCTTTTTTGTATTTTAAACTTCCTGATATAATCACATTAACGACTCGTTCATACATATAATAATTCCATTCACATTATCTCCAGCCTTACTTGACCTAGTCAACTGGGGCGGCAGAATATACAGACTTCATCTCTGCAGGAGGATAAGACTCACCCAACGAGTGTCTAGGATATGATACTAAACAATCTGATGGTGAAACTCCAGTAATGGAGAAGCTTTGGGGAATGTGGAGTACTCCTTCATTACCATCGCTCTCATGTCGACTCTGGTAGCACCTGAGTGGGTCCTATCTATGGCTCAAATAGAACTGTTTGACATTTAAACTGTACTTATGCTAAACTGAATTCTTTGATATTGAACTTTTTAATCATTTAACTGTGTGTAAACAAAATACTGTACTTCAGCTAAACTGAATTATTTGAAATATAACTGCTTTTACTTTTAACTGTGTGTAAACAAATTACTGATGTTTAATTAAATTATGAGGGATACATAGCAATACTTTAAACCGTTTAACTTTGTTAACATGCTACACTGAATTGTTTGATGTAGTACTGTTTTTACATTTAAACTATGTGAAAACAAAAAATGTGCACTTATGCTAAACTGCGCTCTTTAAAATAGAACTGTTTTTATATTTTAACTATGTGTAAACAAAAACTGTATTTAACAAAAAAATGACTGCGTGTAAGCAAAAAACTGTGTACCTATGCTTAATTGAATTCTTTTAAATTAAGAGAAACCATTTAACTGTGTGGTGCTCAGGCTTGTTTAAACATTCTATTTACAAAATGTGTTTGAACCAAACTAAACCAAACCCAACCGAACCAAACCATACTAACTCACACAAAATACCACTTTCCCTTCCTTAGCTGCCCTACTTAAAACCCCAAATGGTGGAAGAAAGTTTAGGCACACAATAATTATTTGGCTGGGAATTTTTTTTTTTTTTTAAACGAATGGAAACTAGACAAAATAAAATTGTCAAGATTTTGAGGGACCCCTAACCATATCTAGGAATTGGATCATCGATTCGATATAAGCCTGAAAACAAGCCAACTGTTCTCTTGGTAGAAGTGGAATTCTAATATTGGGGAATAACAATAAAATGGAATGGGATGGGTGGAGATAAGAGAAATTTCCTTCCAAGATAAAAAGGTTAAAAGGATTATGGGATAAGAAAAAAGGTTTAGAGGTGTGGAAATAAAGCAACATGATAGGAACAGGACAAAATCACTGTTCTAATTAAGATAAAAAAGAAGTCTTAACTTACCCTAAATTCGGTCCCAGGGCGCCTCGGGTAGCATAATGGTTAGCAAGCTAGATTTGCAAACCTACACGAGTGAGTTCGAGTCTCATTGGGTGCCCCATTCATATGGCCTTGTACCACATCTAAGCAAAAAGCTTAGTAAATCACCACCCTAAATTCGGTTCTGGAACGTAACCTGGACCGTGTGCGCGATATGCAGGCGCGAGAAAGCCGAGTTTTAGTCGCTACTCTCTCACTAGTTGAACTCGTGTAATTGAGTTGGCTTGTAGCAAGGATTTTTCAAGAATGACATGATCACATTTACATCAAACATAGCTGAACAAATAGTAGTTTTATTTAATATTCCTTGGAAAGTAGCTCCACTAATAATAACAGCGTGATATTAAATATAAATAGTGAAGTTTCTGTGCATTTAAATGGGGTATTTCTGGACTTCAAATGAGAGTTTGGTATTTTGAGTATTCTTCCAAAATAAATCTTGACTTTTGAATGGCTACAGGAAATAGTAAATATTTCATAGAAAGTTGAATCGATTGAGGGATAGATAGTAACTGAAGCTTTTTTTTCAAGAAGAAGGCCATCTGCCATTAAACGCAAAATGACACGTGGGGACACATGACTCCTCAGGCCAAATTAACCGTTGGAAGTCCTGCCGCATATGTAAAAAGCAAAATAATCAGCGTTCGAGTTGATATTTACCCCGTGAACTCTTCTACGGCTTCTCAGACCCGCTGCAGAACTACATGCTTTGTTACAGAATTGACGCAACTTATCTGTACGTTATTGCAGAAGGACCTGTATAAAATAAGTCTGCGACTGTTTGCTCTCATGAGAACTAGCAAGTTACAAGTATGTCCTGCCTGAAAAGTACCCCGGACCGAGGTCAAGTCCTTGAAAACAATTTAAAAACAAAATGTTAGAATTATACAATCCATATGGAAAACCTACTACGGGTTTCCATTTTAGCGGAATCATGTTTTGAAAGTAGAAACCGTTCTAAGATTTTCATAAACAAAAGATTTTATTATTATTATTATTATTATTATTATTATTATTATTATTATTATTATTATTTGTTAAAGATAAAAGGCTAGATATCATAAATGCCCCACCACTTCGAGAAAACGCACTCTGTGAACCCCACCGGATGCCATTCAATTTTTTTTTTTTAATATGTTACTTTTCGTGTTTTTTTTCTAAAAAAGCATTTCCTTTTTATTATAGCTGTTATTGTTTCATCGATTTTTTCTCGACTTCCAATCGATTTCTATAATTCAAACACCTTTGTTTTTAAATTGTTTTCGAGGGGAAAACAGAATCACTGTCTTGGAGAAAAGGCTTAATTCTAATTATTTTTTTCCATTTATTAAATTATTTTTGCTCTGTTCTAAACAAATTGTATTGTCAAAATATTTGAAAAGTGTCAATTGTTTGAATATTGCTTGAATGGGTGACTGTCACAAGCAATCAATTTTATTCCTGTGAAGATTTTAGTTTCATTTCCACCACAAGAAAAATCTTCATCGATCTAAGACTCCAATATATTATGGCCGTTAACCTTGATTTCCGTCTTCTTTTTCTTTTTCATTCATCAGATGAAACTTTGTCACTTGTCCTGTGAAAACTAAATCCAACTGAATTTGAACAACCACGTCTGTAATATTTTTGATAAAAATCACAAATTATTATTTATATTGGCTAAATATATTCAAGGTTATAAATTGAACATTCTATGCTTAAAAATAAAACTGTTTGTATCGTTCATATTCGTTTTTTTTTTATACACATGCGCAAATGCAAACATATGGACCCTAAGTAATAATGATTTTCAATAGGATTGATTGATTGTGATATATTCTAATAGCATGACAACCTGCCTATGGTTCTTTTAAGTCTTGCGATTAGAATTTTTGTTTATTGTACGTTTATATAGACATTCTTGTGTAGATCTTTCTTAAGAGTTTTATTTTCTTTTGCACAAGGTTCTGTCGAATATGAGTGATCTATTTGACCTATCGAAGACACCCTACAGGTGCTAGTGGTCTAAGTTGGTTTGTTTTTGTTTTTTTTTGGGGGTTTTTTTGGTTTAAAAGCAGTTCAACCTTTATTGGCCATTACGCCTCAAGGAATGCCCCGAAAATTTGTATAAAAAGAATGACCAAAAGTTGGTTGCGAGAGAGAGAGAGAGAGAGAGAGAGAGAGAGAGAGAGAGAGAGAGAAAGAGAGAGAGAGTAAAAAGTAAAAGTCTGCAAATATAGAGTATATTAGGTTCACTACAATAATGATACCATATGGTTATCATGTGAACCATTGCTCCGCGGTGAAGTTTCTTTTCAGTTCTAAAAATATAAGCAAATAGTCATGGAAAAAAAATTTTAGTTGGAAAACTTATTATAAATGTACTGAAGGGCAGCAAATGAATGACCTTGATGGTTTTCATTTTCCTCCTCCTTTGTAGAAATTGACTGCGTCGAGTGACGTACTTAAGGGGCAATTGGCAAGCAGGTAGTGTAGTGGTTGCGATCACGGAACGCTAACAGGATTTAACTCTGACCACAGGATATTTTTGAGGAGATAATTATGGGATATTTTATCCCCGAGTCGCAAATGCTGTACGTTTTCATGGAGAAACAGTAGGAAGAATATTTATATTAGAGACACATAACAGCAGCCCATTAAAACTATGATTGTTCATAGTTCGTATAAATGTAGGGAATTTGACGACCGACAAGAATGATAACGATCAAAGAAAAGTAAAAATTACATCAAAGTACATTCCTGATTCAACGCTCGTGTTAATCAATCATCAGTTAACATAGTATACAACATACGTAGTATTCTATGGATTTCCAAAAGTTGTTTTCTCGGCATTTTATGCATTAGCAGATTTTACAGTAAATAGATAAATTCCATAAAAAACATTTCATAACATGAACTATTCCTTGACCTTGTCTGACCTCAGTGTTCTGTCATATCCAGTGTTGTTCGATAACTCTGAAATCCATAGAATACTACGTATGTTGTATACTATGTTAACTGATGATTGATTATGGTATCATTATTGTAGTGAATCTAATATACTCTATATTTGCAGACTTTTACTTTTTACTCTCTCTCTCTCTCTCTCTCTCTCTCTCGCACAAACACACACACACACACACACACACACACACACACACACACACACACACACACACGCATATATATATATATATATATATATATATATATATATATATATATATATATATATATATATATATATATACGTATATTAGATTATTCAGAAAAAAAAGTTCGCTTTTAAAATAAACTTGAATGAATGAATTTAAACAGCGTTTTAATCACTCAAAATTTGATTCGTAAATATCGTTGCATTTTTAATATCAATTATTAAGATTATTTATACCTGTACTATAAAACTCTAAAAGTTTTGATGCCAACAAATTATCATATGCTCTTTTCCTTTGCAATTGAATTTTGGGGGCGAAAAAGGCTTTCCGATGCTTGATAAAATGATAGTGGGTGGGTGAGTGATCAGGAAAATATGCTGGATGTGGTAGAGTATCATATCCCAAATCAATGAGATTATGTAATGTCATCCTGACAACATGTGGTCGAATTTTGTCACGGAACAAAATTATATTCAAGCAAATCAAATTCTGAAATTTAAATTCTGTAATTCAAAATTTACCGAGGATACTTGAATCCTATTCAAATAATATATTAGAACAAAATTCAAATTGTTTATACTAAAACAATGTTTTCTGAACATTATACATTCATTCATACATATACAGAAATTTTGCATTAATCTACAGATAGCAGTTTTCAGATTAGCAAGAGAATATATAATTTTCATTGAAATTTCAGGGAATTAGATTTTTTGTTAAGTTTTGCTAAATTTCAGTAATTTGTCTGCAGGGTTTACCTTTAACAGGAGAAAAAAAACAGATAATTTGACTTGGAAAAAAAAAAAAAAAACATATATATATATATATATATATATATATATATATATATATATATATATATATATGCATTTATTTATCTGAACGATTAGAAGTATGTTGAAATATTTATAAGAGACCCTTAAGCTCAGTCTCTCTATGTTTTGTTCTTTTCTTTATATTCAATAAGCAAAAAAAACAAAAAAAACAAACAAAATGAATGAAAATATTTAACAAAATTATTCTTAGGCTGGAAAACACTTTTAGAACAATGAAAAATGTATTTCCGACTTTTTCTCGGACTTTCCGGAAAGAATGAGGGCGATTTTGAGACGAATAAGTATATATATGAAAAAAGAACGAAAAATGCAATGAAAAAGAAAGAAAGAAAACGAAAACCAAATAAGGAAAAAGTCGAGATTAGATGAAAGTAATACATAATATAAAAAATAAAGCAAAACTGAATGAATAACTGAATGAAAAACGCAAAATTAGAAAGACAGAAAAAAGTTTAGACAAAGAAAGAAAGAAAGAAAGAAGATTTTACATGAATGAGTAAAGCAAAGAAAGAAATAAAAAAATAATGAATGAATAACTGAATGTAAATACAAAAAAAGAAAGAAAGAAAGAAAGAAAGAAAGAAAAATGTATACAATAAAACAGAAAAAGAAAGAAAGAAATATTTTACATGAATGAGTAAAGCAAAGAAAGAAGGAAAGATTTAATAAAAGAAGGAAAGCCGAGTGAAGGAAGGAAAAAATAAACAAGAAAACATATTAAGAAAAAAGAAGGAAGAAAGATTTTAAATGAATGAGTAAAGCAAAGAAAGACGGAAAGAAATAATGAAAGAAAGAAAGCGGAATGAATGAGTCAATGAAGGAAAAAAAACATATCAAGAAAAAAAGAAAGGAAGAAACAGTCAAAATCTAACAACAGAACAGCATGTTAAAAAAAAAATTGAGAAAAAAGGAAGTTTAAAATTGGTTGGTCGGTTGGTGTTTTATGGCATATCAACCTGCATCGTTCATTCAGTGCCAAATCCCATCATTATACAAATATATTTCTAAGCAAATAGTTTGTAGGTAACGTTTGTACTCATTTTGCACATTGATAGTTTCAATAATTGCTCTCAAATACTAAAAATGTTATTAACCAAGTATTCCTATGTAACATAAATACTTTGCATGCAGTTGGCAGATGAGTGGACACCATCCAAACTACAGCATTATTGAGAACGGCCAGAATACTGTGAAGAGTCACGGAGACTTGAGGAGACTTGCTGTCACTCAAACTCCTGTGGAAGACCATCAGCGTTAGGTGATGTGAAAAAACTATAATAATAATAATAATAATAATCCTTAGTGAATGGTTGAACAGTTCTATTTGACCATAGATGGAACCCAAGTTCTATCTATACTACTTATCTGGGGCTGGGTGGACTTGAGAGAAATGGCAATAAAGGGGTACTCAACATTCCCCTAAGTGTCAAGTCAGGAGCCTTACCATCAGATGCGTATTCCACAGCCACACCAGACAGGGTGAAGAGTATAAGTAACCCATTGTTTTCCTCTAAATATAACCAAGTTTTTCCTTTAGTAAAATAGAGAAAATTCTATAAAAATTGTCAACAAAAAAAAAATGCAACTACTGATATCCATGGATGCTAAAAGGACTCGTTTTCGTCTCTATCATTTTAAAAAATTTAACCCAATCAAATTTTGACTTTGGAAATATTTGGTTGACCTTCGACCTCATTGCAACCACTGTAAATATCCATATCAATGTAAATGATTATAACCGTCTGGTGTAAAAATAACACGTACATAATCTATGGGTTTTAACAATATGTAACTTGTGAATTCTTTATATAAATTAAAAGATAAAAACATGATATTACTTTGATTTTTCTCACGTGAGCGCATTGTTATTACGTAATAATTTTAGAAGGGTCTCCTGAAATAGGCTGTTTCATCGAAATAATTTTTGGTTTCGCTGCTTTGTTTAGTGGCATATCAAACCTTGAGGTTGCTAATTCCATAATTCAATTCATAGCTGGTGGGGATAAGGAGGTTTATTCTGTGAGCAATTGTGAACATGTCCTGGAGGCAACACCCAACAAAGCACCAGCTGTACGGCTACCTTCCTCCCATCACGAAAACTATCAAAGTTAGACGAACCAGACATGCAGGACACAGCTGGACAAGCGAAAACGAGCTCTTAAGTAATGTTCTCCTATGGACCCCGTAACATGGCCCAGCAAAAGCAGGGAGACCAGCTCGAACCTACACACAGCAACTCTGTGATGATACGGGATGTTGCCCTGAGGACCTGCCAGAAGCGATGAACAGTAGGGAGAAGTAGCGAGAGGAGGTCAGGGATATTCGTGCTGGTGGCACAAGATGATGATGATGATGATATCTTCCCCATTGGTATTATGGCCTAGTCGGTTGGGGCTGCAGAATACATCGACTACATCTCTGCAGAGGGGTAAGACTCCTCCAAATAGTGTTCTGGATATGACACAAAACAATCTGATGGTGAGGCTCCAGTAATGTTGGAGGTTTGGGGAATGTGGAGTACCCCTCTATTGTCATCGTTCCCAAGTTCACTCTTCTGGCCCCGAGAGGTAGCACCTGATAGGGCACTATCAATGGTTCAAATAGGATTCAACTGTGTGCTTATGCTAAACTGAATTGCTTGAAATAGAACTGTTTATATGTATAAAATGGATTTGGCATTAAATAACCTACAATGGTTGATATGCCATAAAAGCCAAATCAAACCAAACCAAACCAATGGCATTAGTCCCAAAATGAATGTAATAGGGCAACTGAAGTTCTAACTCACTTATTATGATGTCGCAATTAAGTATTTTAGCAGAGAATCGCCGACAAGATTTTTACACAATGTTTTTTTTATAATGATACAATAATCCTATATAACAAAATCCTTATCTTGCTTATTTTTACTGCACTTAAATTCCATCTTTCAAACGATTAAGATATGCTTGATACAATCGTTGATATATGAATGAACTCATAAGCAACATTCTCCTATGGAATCCTTTACATTGACATACCAGTTTTGGCCGACAAGTGTTAACTTACACGCATCAGCTCAGTGCGGATATTGGACGCCATCTAGAGGACCTAAGAAGATCGATGGTCGATAGTGATAGATGTTGGTTCTCAGTGGAATCCATACTGTGAGCACAACTTGATGATGATGATGATGGATCAAGACTTCCGTCTTGGATCAAGATTATGTTTGCTTCTCTTAGAATTCATGTTTATCTCTCCCCACCGAGTGAGTCGCAGAAGCGTAGTGAGTAACGTGCTGGACTGCGACATTGTAGTACGCAACTTCCAACTCCTGTCCTGCTACTGCATTCACTTTCGGATGGGAGAGATATAAACCCTCTTAACCTTCCAACTATGGGTTAGATAACGTTATTAATGCTCTTCTATAAGGATGGCTTTGACATAATGTAACACGAAGGTTGATATGCCGTCAGGAAAAATCAAGTGCTACTCGGAGCTTCTGACTGGGATCAGTGCAATATCTGTGCCCTCTGAATGAATACACATTGCGTCCAAAAACCATTGTGATACAGTCAGGATGAGCAAACTGGTTCAAAATTATCATTGTATAATACATTCCTGTGTCTTCAAGGAAAGTTGCATCCTCATCTTTATTGTGTAGATTAAATTTGATTTAAAATATCTTTCAGCGTTTTTAAAATTATTTTTCAGATTTCTTAATCAAAAAAGTTTTAAGATTCAAACCATAGGAGATATAAGTTTTAGTTCATGTTTTCTAATCGTGTACTGTCAAAATTTTTTATCATTTTTGTAGTTGTGAATCATTTTTTATTGTCAAGATTTTTCTTCATTGCCTGATGAATTTGTAATCAAACGGCTTATGGTTTATCGGACTCAAAAAATAGTCTGCAATTGAGATATAATATAAACGTTACAAGCGTATAAATACTTGTTCGAAAAATTTAGGCACATATTTAAAATTTAATTGATCTTTTCTAAGTTATTTAATGAATAAAAAGTCTGCGAAAGGGCACTTGTTTCTTTCAAAGAAGGGTGTTCAGTTAATAAATAACCTAAAAAAAATGGTAAAAAATGAATGCAACTTTGATAGCTTCTGTTTTATGTTCTATTCGAGTTACACACCTCGACAACAGAGCTTTGTATACACTGACTTCATCCCCTGCAGAGATGTAAGACCCACCCAACCCAAAGATAGTGTCCTGGGTACGACACCAAAATACTACTGAGGAATAGGCGTAAGTTCTAGAGTTCTTGAGTGTTTGAAGTATCCCTTCAATGCCATTACTCCCAGGTTAATTCTGACCCGAAGTGGTAGTACCTCTTAGGGTCCCATCTATGGGTCAAATAGATCTGTTCGAAAATTGCTTATATTCTATTGATATTCTAGATATCATATAACCATTTGAAAAAAAAACCCTGAGAAACTACATAAAGAACGTAGAGAGACTCTTTGGGTTGACTTGCTTGACTTCGACATAGTTGTAAACGAGTTCGAACTCCAGTCACGCTATGATCTTTAGTTTCCTTTGGAAAGGTATGAACCATCTCCGGGTTAAATTGTACCGAATGGTCTTTGGCATTACATGACCCACAACGGTTGATATACCATGAAACAAATAAATCTAACTAAGACAAAAAGCATAAATATAAACGTATTATATGCAGGATTCCCTAACCTCTTAGCATGAAATAACCTCAGACAGGTTGAAATGACGTTAAAGTCAATCGGTGAAACATATTCATGCTATTTACAAACGGTCGTAGAAGGATTTGATTCGTTGCACTTAAAGGCAACCGAAATTAAATGAAATATGAATTAAAAAAATAAGCACCGTCATCAGCTGTCAATCTGAACAGCGCATTAAAGAAGAATTGGCGGTTACCGATTCTGACATTTCCATTGAATCCAAAATGTCATGATAGATAAAGAATAAGAATGAAAATATGATATGACATTAACAAAAGGGTTCTGTTCGATATTTTCTGAAATTTATTAGTCAAAAACTGACTGTACAACTTCTCAAAATCGGTTGAAACATTATGATAAAAACAACAAAGAAAACTGGTGGGGAAATATTAATGTTTAAGTATAAAAAATGTCAATCTGTATAATAAAAGTTGTGACTGTTTTGCTGTTCATCAGTTGATCTTCTTAACCAAACATAGAATTTTTTTCTTGCAGAAAGTTTAACATTGAAAACAAGTTATAATTTTCGGTAAAAAAGCTGGTTAGCTAACCTAACGCCCCCCCACTTCTAGTAAGGTGCTCTGTCTAATGCATCTGATTGCGTATAAGGCATTTCTCAATATCGTGTATATATATATATATATATATTGTCATGCACAGACAAACTGTTTCGTCGTATCCCAACACTTCAGTGTAGCTAGACACGCAGGAAACTTCAAACTGGGACCGAAACCCGTCCAACTTGACGTCAGATTTGGTATCTTACAACTCAGCCAATAGGTGACATACGTTAGCTCGGGAATTATATGGCACTATGTATTAGCTTTTGTTGTTTACATTTTGCCTTACCGGATACCATAGAGCTCGATTCATTAGAAGAGCTTTGCATTACACGAGTGGCATATTAAAATGAATAGTCACACAAATTATCTCAAATTTGATATATCACAATTAATATTTTTTCTTTCATTGTAAAGATTGTTTTGATTTCTGTCTGTGAATGTCCCATTCGAGTTAATTATCCGTGAATACCTCTAGTCTATGTAATTTTTTGTGTGTTTACAAGTATTTATTCTATATATATATATATATATATATGTGTGTGTGTGTGTGGATACGTATACAAGTAAGTACATTCGTGGATAACTACACTCGTACATATGGACATTTTCTAGGGTATTGGGTAGATTTTTGTCCTTTATTCTTTCCCTTCCTTTAGTCCATTTATATATATATATATATATATAATTCTTCACGTTTAAAGAGTAAATTATTGAATAGCAACCAACAATTCTTGAATCATTTAATTAAAATGAAATATGGTTCAACTATAACTACTAACAAACATATTTTTAATTATTCTTCCTAAGTTTTGCCAGATTGTGAGAAATTTGTACAATCGAGGGGGCTTAATTTTTGTGTTCCTTACCCCCGGAGTACTAATTCGGCAGCTGTATTTGCCGAAATTGAATTGTTATATTTGCAGTTGAATCTCTTCAACTGCATTCTCTTGCTCCTGCTGGTAATATTCCTTATTTGAAGGTTCGTCTGGCTGACTTGGCTCAGTCCTTCGTTAACACCACGGTCGATTCTCAGAGTTTCTTGTGGCAGAAGGTGCATTTTGAATCGGCAAAACAACTTAAAATGAACACCGATGTTGTTCTTACTCGACCTGATAAAGGTGCCGGCGTGGTTATTTTAAATAGAGCAGACTATATAAGCAAAATGGATGCTATTTTGGAAGATACTAACAAATTCCTAAAACTTTTGATGATACTCAGAAACTAGAAACTAAATTACAAAAGCGTTTTCTTGAGTTATTCAGAAGAAAATTTATACCGAAGGAGGTCTATGAATTTATTCGTCCAGTAGGCTTGCAGAGACCAAGAATATATGGATTGCCAAAAATTCATAAACCTCTGCGGCCTATTCTTTCTATGTGCCATTCTGCTCAGCACTCTTCGGCTAAATGGTTGGTTGAAGTCCTTAACCCTGTTTTAGAATTTTATTCCGGTGTTGTGGGAAGGACTCTTTCACATTTTCCTCCATTATCCGTCGTCTTCCCGTATGTATTGTGTCCCAATTTCTGGTCTCTTTTGATGTTGTCTCACTATTCACGAACATTCCTTAGGATGAGACAATATCTATATGCGCTGATTTTTTGTATCGTTGTCCATCAACTATTGCCCTTCCCTTTTCTGAGGAAGTCTTTATTGAATTGATGGGTATTGCCATAAAGTCAGTGTCTTTTAGTTTTAATGAGATCATGTACCACCAGATCGAAGGCGTTAGTATGGGTTCCCCTCTTGGCCCCATTCTGGCTAATATTTTTGTTGGGTTCCAAGAAAGACATCTGTTTGATAGGTTTCCTAAGCCCTTCATTTATTTACGTTATGTGGATGATACCTTTGTTTCCTTTAGATCACGTAACGATGCATTATCATTCTTTGATAAATTGAATAAGTTACACTCTTCTTTGATATTTACCATGGAAGAAGAAAATAATGGTGAACAGCCATTTTTAGATGTGTTAGTTGAATGATGGGATCCCTCTTTCCTCACATCGGTTTATAGGAAACCTACATTTACTGGGCTATATCTGAGTTGGCATTTTTTGCCCCTTGAACAAGGAAACTTAACTTAATCCGATATCTTTCCTATAGAGCTTTAGATATCTACAGTGACTGCTTGATTGAAGACGAACTTAAGGTTATCAAGGATATATTTATTAACAACGGGTATCCCGAGGAGGTCATCGATGATAATATCAAGTTTACAGTGACTAGGTTTAAAGACAAGAACCAAACCTTCGGTCATCCGAAATGTCCTATTTACTTTAGACTTCCTTGGGTGGGTTCTGCTAGCCAGTCCTTTGCTGAGAGGATTGCCCCTTCTGTGTATCGCTGATATCATGTTGTTAATTTAAGATCAATATTCACTACGAGGACGGCCTTTAATTCTACACATAAGGACAAGTTGCCTATCTTTAAACAAAGTATGCTAATATATAAATTTGTATGTCGATGTAGTTTGAAATATATAGGCAGGACTTATCTGCCGAAGTTATTCTATCCAAAGGCCGACAAACATCCGGGCACTCTCAGGCAATGGATTCGGCCATTGATGAGCATTTGCTTACTATAAATAGTTGCAGGACTAGCTATGAAGATGACTGCTTCTCTGTTCTGCAGAGGGTCCGAGACAAAATTCACCTTAAAGTCTTAGAGGCGATTTATATTGCTATAAATCGCCCTCTTCTGCGCAGACAATTAAGCAGTCATATTTTAAATATTTTGGGGGAACTGTTGGAGACTGGGGTGACTTGAATTTCTTTTTCACCTCGTCTCCTCAATCCAATTATTTAAATCACACCCCGTATTTAAAAGATTTTCCGGTGACTAAGCTTGACAAGTGCCGGACGAAGGGACCCTCGGTATTTTATTGTTTTAGAATAGTTCCCCCTCTTTTTACCAATGATAAACAATTATATATATATATATATATATGCGTGTGATTCAAATGAGTTGTCATCAGACTAGTATATTAGCATTATTTACGGTTCCTTCTGCTGCGTTCATAAACGTGTTTTGATACATCAAATTTTCAGTTTTCTGTTAGGTTAATGTTGCTCTTATGTAAAGAAAACCTATTGTTCAATGTTTGAGTGCAGCCAATGTACACCCTGTTAGAGCATTTGATTATGAAGACTACATTTTTGAATTGCCACATAAATTTCTATTCATTATGAATGTTGTTGGATTTGCAAAGGTACAGGATTTTCCTTTGAGGATTATATTACATACTCCACATCTTTTATTTTCGCATTTCAAAACTAAATACATAGTGTGTTTCCCCAGTTTAATGAGATAAGTGTTTGTTTTAAGTGTTCTTGTTTTCGTTCACTTTTAAAGATTTTTGTTGTGTCAAATATATTTAGAATTCTATCGTTTTTAAATCTATACAGATTCTTTGATATTTCTATGAATAGTTCTGGATTGTTTCTTTTGTATATTGAGACATGTGCTAAGAATCGTTAGTTGCTACGTTTTGGGGGTTCGTAGTTCTTCTAATGGTATTTCGACTATTGGTTCAAATCCCTTATTTGTTAGTCATGGGGTAGAGATTTACGCATAATTATTCTTGGTGGACTAGTCAGAGGTTTTTTTATTCATGACTATGGAGCAGATCCTACGTTCTATTGTGTATGGAATGGATTTTATGTAACTTTTTGGGTGATGGCTCTGGAAATGGAGGAGATGTTAGGTTTCTGTTGGCTTGTGGTAAATATCTGGGATGATTTAGTCATTTTGATTTTTAATAGGGATGTCTAAAAATAGTAGTTTTTTTAAATTATCAGCTATGGCGGCTTTTATTTTAAAATTTAATTTTGAAGTAAGTAATGTAAATAATTTAATGTTTAATCTCGAAAATATACTTGTCTTGAAGCTATACAAAATGCCGTCAAATCAAACAAAGTGCTCAAAGAATGCTTCTCTGCAGATGGGTAACGAGTGTCCTGCATATGACACTGAAGTATCTGAAAGTGAGGTCCCAGTAATGCTGGAGCTTTTGTGAATGCAGAGTACCTCTTCATTGCATCGCTCCCAGGTCCACTCTGGCCCGGAGTGGTTGTACTTGATTGGGTCCTATCTATGAGTCAAACAAAACTATGGGACATTTAAACAGTGTACTTATGCTAAACTGAGTTGTTTGAAATAGGGATGTTTTTGACATTGAAACTGTACTTACGCTAAAGGGAATTGTTTGAAATAGAACTGTTTTGACATTTAACAATATAAACAAAAAATATACTTATACTAACCTGAATAGCTTGAAATAGAACTGTTAACATGTTTTAAAATGGATTTGGCATTAATAACCTTCAATGGTTGATGTGCCATAGAACCAAACCAAATCAAATAAAATTATATATATATATATATATAAAAATTAACCTAAATCGATTTAGGTTAATTTTATAATTGGCTCCACTTTAGTAGCATTGCAGGATTCACAGAGGGTTTTTGGTTTTCTTTTAACCACTGACTGCGTATCCCTTGATTTTTTTCAAAGGGTCGGACGAGGTTGGCCTTTTCTTTCTTGTTGACCTATAATTTTTTTATTTTTTTCCCTGGGCGGTGATTCGAAATACTTTTAGCTCTTGTTCCTGGCAGGGTTTTTTTGGGTTTTTTTCTGGTACCATGAATACTGGTAGATATTAGATTAGTATATATATATATATATATATATATATGTGTGTGTGTATGTGTGGAGAGAGAGAGACAGAGACAAAGACAGAGAGAAAAACAGACAAAGACATTAAGGGAGATAAAAAGAAAACATGTACAAATTTCGTCTATTTAACCAAATTCTTATTCACCATAATTCGGGTAAATAAAAGTTTTGACATGTTTTTTTCTGATACATCCTACGAAAAACATCGGAGATTAAATAAACAATAAGTTGTATAATAAACGACATAGTTAATTCTAGAAGTTATTCCAAGCAAATCCAAACTTATTTTTAACTGTAGTTTGAAAGTTATAATCCAAAATCATATTTAATTATAAAGATTTTTGAAAGCGTCTTTTATCCGGTTAATTTCCGGACGGGATTTAAATTTGAATTATTATAAATTTTACACTAGTTGTTTTATTTTCCTTTAAATAATTGTTTTAGCAGAATATTTGTCGTCTTTTTGTCTTTCTGGCCAACGAGAACTCTTTCATTCATGTTAACGTATGTGAGACTTTCAAAACGAGCTGTTGGTGTTATTATATCCGAATTAACAATTTCCCTTGAACGATGATTTCCTGTGTTCGCTTCAGATTTTCAAAGTTCTTTTCCGATTCAGCCGGAAATGTTACTTTCTTTCGCCTCTGGAACTGAAAATACTTCACCTATTTTTATTTGACGTCAATATTTAAACAAAAACCGAGACTTTATCAGTCGTCTGGTTTTCGATATAAAAAAGAAAAACATTCAACCATTGTATCTATTAAAAAAATTGTTTCAACCGAAGATTTAATGAAAATTTCTTGAAAATATACTCGTATCTTGATGCTTTATGCCTGGCGACACTTTGTTTTAATAAAGAATGACCAAAAGGTCAAATATTCTTAAATAATTTTGTTATTCAAAATCAAAGACAAATGATAAATTGAAGCAAAATAACAGAGAACAATTTTTTTTTGTTATTGATATCCTTATTTTTGTGGTTTTTACCGGTACATTTCTCGTAATACTATTATTATTTAAATCATTTGAGATTTTTTTACATCAGTGTTAGCCGATGGTTTATTTCTGAAGTTTGAGTGACAGCAAGTTTCCTTAAGTTTCCAGGACTCTTTTTCTTCAAGGAAGACAAATGTTGATTTAAAAATATAGGAAACCCTAATAAGTCATTAAATAAGATATTATACGAGAGATCCAGTGTTTTGGCATAAAACTGGTGGGTAATATTGACATTGGTGAACATATAAAGAAGAGTGACAAACATGATATAAAAAGGGGAAGATTACAATTACAGGGAGAGATAAAACAAACAAGGATGTGCTATAACCAAACGGGGGACATCTCCACTCTAGAAGGAACCCCACTTAAACTAGTAGACAAATTCACGTACCTAGGAAGCAGCGTCGAATCAACCGAAAAGGACATCGAAACGAGGCTAACGAAAGCATGGACAGCTATCAATAGGCTATCGATTATATGGAAATCAGACCTAACCAATAAAATGAAACGCAGTTTCTTCCAGGCAGCGGTCACATCGATACTGCTATATGGATGCACTTCATGGACGCTAACAAAACGGCTGGAGAAGAAACTAGATGGCAATTACACAAGAATGCTGCGTGCAATCCTGAACAAGTCCTGGCAGCAACACCCCACAAGACACCAACTGTACGGCCACCTGCCCTCTATCACAAAAACTATTCAAGTTAGACGAACCAGACATGCAGGACATTGCTGGAGAAGCAGAGATGAACTCATAAGAGATGTACTCTTATGGATCCCCACACATGGCCGCGCAAAAGCAGGGCGACCAGCTCGAACGTACATTCAGCAGCTATGTGAGGATACAGGATGTTGTCCTGAAGACCTACCTAGGGCGATGAACGATAGGGAGGAGTGGCGAGAGATGGTCAGGGATATCCGTGCTACCAGCACGATATGATGATGATAACTTTACTAGAAAGAAGAATGAGAGATGGTATACTTGAAACTATAAAAAAAACTGATGGAATTTTTAATTATGGTTGATATTTTTGAATTGTCTCTCCTTGAACGAGATATTTACTGTCGAGATCGATTTCAAAATCTAAGTTTTCTGCTAAGGGAGGAATATATTTTTGGAGCAAATTGCTTAAGAAAAAGAAATTAAACGGACATTTCTTAAGAGAATTACTTAACAGAATGCTCTGTTGACTGGTGATGTAAAATACACCGACTGCACCTTGACAGAGATATAAGACCCCCTCCCTCCAATCAGGTCACCTGTTGGCTGAGGGTGTCGACCTGTAATGTTCGAAGATGAGATTCTAGTGACGGAAGAGTCCGAATCCATACAACAAAAGGGTCACATTACATACAATACTCCTATTTGGCTCTTACTGAGCTAGATTGTCAGTGGGAGGGGCCCGATCCGATTAATTGGTTGGTCATATCAAGCCCTAGCTCCTCTACCATTGTATCGACTCAAAATCTTGCAATTGTTCTCGTGAAAATAACTAGTTAATCCTATTTAATCTTAATGGTATTGAAGACGATATTTTAGGGTCAATTGTATCTCGAAAGCAATACTTGAAATCTTTTAAATTGTGTACAAATAGATAATAGATATTAAATAGAGTTCTCTTTCTTAGATAGCAGTGATTGAAACCATGTAAGAAATAGAATCATTAATGTATAAACCATCTGTGTTTTTAGTAGTTTAAAAAAGCTACCTCTGTGGGGTTGAGGTCTCAAGCGAAGGAAATAAATGGTTGCCACTAGGCTCTTCAAATGAATTGAGCCCCCGGAAGCCTTTAAGCGGATATAGGTAAACAAAACAAATGTGATACATAAACGTTTAAATTTCCTTCGCTTGAACTAGTTTCCTCGTGGCTAAGTGGTAGAATCTTCGATTCGCGTTTCAATTCACCAAGTTTCGATCCCAGCTTCGGGAAACTAGCCTGTGTAGCCACACTGAAGAATTATGATAGAATGAAACCGCCTGTCTGTCGATGGCTATATATATTCCTTCATAAACTGTTTTCGTCTGATCTCTAGTTGGTCGTCAATTATTCTGGGGATAGGTTTGTTTCTGATTTCAGGTTTTCTAAGCAAATTCTTGAAATATTTTTCCTTTTCTGAAGTCTTTCTTCAAGGCAAGCAATTTTTAGTTTTGCTCTCAACGCGTTCTTCCTTCCGTAAATGTCTATTTTCTCAGTGTGGTCTTGAATGTATTCTAATTGTTCTTTTTGGTATGTATTATTTAGTTCTCTGGGTTTTCTTAAGTTCCTGTGCGTTGGTATTGGATAGGATTCTTTAATTACGGATACCTTTGGTAAGTTATCTCGTGTTTTTTCTAATTACTTATTATTCCCATGAAACTTTACATTTGGTTCTTGGTTGAATTAATGTGCACTCTGCTGGTGAACAGTAACGAAGTTTTCATATTTATCATTCGAAGAATATCTTTCAAATATATCCCGAAAAATATCGAATTTGTTTCTTACTGTTACTGTGTATCTATTACTTATATCTCTATTGGTAAATGAGGACCGGTCATAACTTGTGGTTTTTATTGCTTCTTTTTTCCGCGAAGACTCAGTCGTATATTTGCTGAAACGATTCTCTGGTCGGAAGGTATTCTTTTAAAAGAGGATATTGCCTCACAGTTCAGAACATTACTTATCCACTTCTTTTTTATGAGTATACAATCTTTCTATGCTTTATTTACCAGATATTCGCTGTTTCTATTTGGCGGTGTTGTGCAAGCCAAATTTATTATTTTCATCAAAGACTAATTGAGCAATCATGTTTCCATTGATTATAAGAACTTTGTGTTTAGAAATATGTCGAGCAAGGGAAAATAGCACGTTGTAGAAAGTTGTGACATCCGATTTTTATCGGTATTGGCGAGACTGCCGCAAGAGACAATTGTCGTAAGAGGGTTGCCATTAAATGAAAGCCACGTAATTTTCGGTTGTTTTTTTCTTTTTTTTTTTTTTCGATGTTATTTTGAGATTATACGACTCAAAGACTTTGAAGCATTCCTACTCTTATGGCAGCATTAACTGAGTTTTTCCATATAGATACCGAGATAAATGTTCACCCATTAACGGTATCAAGTTATTTTAATTCTAGTTCCTAATTGTAATATCTATGTTCTTGCACACATTAAATGTCTATATTGTGCTCGAATACAGATGCTGTAAGCTCTGGTAGCTGGTTTATTGTTTTTAAAGTCCTACCGTTAAAAGTATTTAAAAAAATTAAAAACAGAAGAGCAGCAACCATCGACAATATAACTTTAGAAGTTTAGAAGAAAAGAAAGTTCGACTACATACTTTTCCGAAATCGAGACAATTCTGAGGAAAAATCAGAACAGTTGTCGAAGTAATTGCTCCACAACCTCATAGATTTATGTCATAGAAATTATAATAGACGCAGACTACGCTGATAATCTAGTGCTTATGGCAAAATGGGCAACTCGAGCAGAATCTATATTGCATAGCCCTGAGCAAGCAGCGGGAGGCATTGGTCTCTACATGAACGTAAATAAGATACAGTATATGAGTTTTAACGAAACTACCCCACTCCAAGTGGCAACCCTCTAAGATTTGTCGACCAGTTCACATACCTTGACAGCAATATCTCATCTACAGAAATTGGCCTGCATAAAAAACGATGGAATGCTATTAACAATCAATATGATCTATCCGATAAAATAAAACATGATTTATTCCAAGTTGTTGCTATGTCCATAATACTATATAGATGCATCATATGGACTTTAGCAAAACGAAAAGAGAGAAAGTTAGAAGGGAACTACACAAAAATGTGTAATCTGTGTATTCTTTTCGAAAGTGATGAACAATATGGATGGGTGGTGAGAGAGAGAAAGAGAGAGTGAGAGAGAGAGAGAAAGAGAGAGAAAGTCCGAGAACTTTTCTTCTTCTTCTTCTTCTTCTTCTTCCAACAGAAGCATTAAATCATCTGATTGTTTCTGCAATGAATAATACAATAGAGAAATCGCTTCCAATTTATAGCTGGAAAGCAAGAATTATACTGACAATACAGATTCGATTTAATAGTCTGGGTCGCTATTGGATCAGCCTTCACCTAGACTTGAATATGTGTCTTCGTTTCTTCATGAACAGTTCATCACGCGACATTTGTCAAACTGATTTGGCTAAAGAAACGAAAGACAACAATTAATCTTTGCATTTTTGGCTTGTTGGTCCCAAATATCATCAACCTGACCTCACGAAATTCGCAAAAATTTCAACAAAAGCATATTTATTTTGGGATGGACACTAAACTGCATCTGATCTTGAGGCTCCAGTTCTTAAGCTCCCGGGAGAGTGGAGTATTCCATTGCATTACTTCCAGTCGCACTCTGCCTCGGAGTGGTAGTGCCTGTTAGTGTAAAATGAATCAAATAGAACTGTTTGAAGACTATTGTTATTAGATAGGAATACACATTGAAAATCATCATCATCATTATCATGCCGTGCCGCTTGCACGGATATCCTTGACCCTCTCTCGCCACTTCTCCCTATAGTTCATCGCCTCCGGCAGGTCTTCAGGGCTACATCTCGTATCCTCACATAGCGGCTGTATGTGTGTTTGAGCTGGTCGTCCAGCTTTTGCTCGGCCATATGTGGGGGTGTTGCCGCCAGGACTTGTTCAGTTTTGCTCGCAACATTCTTGTGTAATTGCCGTCTAACTTCTTCTTCAGCCATTTTGTTAGCGTCCAAGTGGTGCATCCATACAACAGTATCGACACGACCGCTACCAGGAAGAAACTGTGTTTCATTTTATCGGTCAGGTTTGATTTCCATATGATCGAATGCTCATCGATAGCTGTCTATGCCTTCGTTTGCCGCGTGTCGATGTCTTTTTCGGTTGATGAGACACTGCTTCCTAGGTAGGTGACTGAAAATAATATGATGAAAAATTTATAAATGAATTAAATTTTGGCATTAAATAACCCTTGAGGAGTCGATATGCCGTTAAACTAATAAACCAAATAAACAAATCAAATTTCGGCAGTATAAAACCCTCAAGGAATTGATATACTGCTTGACAAATAAACCAAATAAATGAATCCCATTTTTGCATCTTTTACACAATCAGGTTATACTTTTTGAAATATGAACGCTGATTTAGTGATTGAACGGTTGTATGTTCTTTCTTTGTAAATATGATTTCCTCCTTGTTTTTGTATTTTATGAAACATCCATCGTTGGTCTGATAACACTCAGTATCATCATTTTAAAGTGCTGAGGATGGTTTATTAAAACCGAAACGTTATAGCGTCGAATGTCTTTCACAATAAATTCATCACTTTCGATTACTTTGCTTTTCAATTTTTCTCCATTCAAGTCCTAATGATAATTGAGAATATCTTATCTAAAAGAATCAAAATAACATGATTAATAATAATGTTTGTACACGTAAATAAAAATGGCTGCGTATGAAAGGAGTGTGGAATTTTTTAAACGCCTCTATATTTATATGTGAATGACTGTAGTTGGTGTATTTCAGCGTAATTTTAGGTCATCTGTAGTTCTTCGAAGGCTGTCTAGAGCCCCACTCAAGCGACCGAGCGATTTTTCCGTCTATTCATCACCCGCCATTATTCCCTGGAGTTAGTGTTAAGAAGAATTCATAAAGATAAAAGTTAATGTGGTTTATTGGGTGAGAATAAGGCTCATTTGCACTGTGTCTCATATAAACCAAAATCAAGTCAGGAAGAAAGTCACCTCTCTGAAAAGAGATAGATTTCTGTTTGCATTGATAAGGTCGATAAATGTTTATCTCGGCAGAATATATGGAAATTACTTGCGTTCATAAATGAGGTAGAAAGATTATGCAAAAAATAGCCCGATTCTGTCTGTAAAGGTAGTTCTAATTTCCTTACCCCAGACAATCTCATTTTACGTTATTTTCAATCTATTTTTGTTTTAAGATGATTTAAGATGCATTCCTCTACGAAATACATTGTACTGCTTACAGTTTATTCTGTTGTGTTTTATGGCAAATCAAACCTTTTGGGTTACCTAGCCCAATCGGCTGGGGGTGTAAATACACAGAATGCATCTCTGCTGAGGAAGTAAGACTTCCCCAATAAGTGTCTTGTATATGACACTAAACTACATGATGGGGAGGCATTGCGGAGTACCCCTCCATTGCCAACACTCCCTAGTCCAGTCAGCCCGGAGTGGTTGCAACTGATTGCATCTTATCTATGGGTCGAATAGAACTGTTAGACATTTAAACTGTACTTGTACTAAACTGAATTAATTGAAAATGGAACTGTTAATCAGTTGTCTAAATTTCTGAGACAAAGCTTGTTGATTTTTGTCATTAAGGTTTTTCGGGCTATTGTCTTCATCTTTATTGTTATTTCCACAACAGGAATACTTAACACTTGTACCCGGTTATGGCAAACGGAATCAGAACAGGCGACCCCCGTGGTTTCAATAAAGGACGTAGTTTGAAGTTTCGTGAAGGTTCCCGAGTTCGACAAACACATGAAGAAGGCCGGAGGACATATCGGCCGAAACGTTGTGGAAATAACAATAAAGAGGAACTGTGAATCATTTAACTATATAAACAAATCAGTTATGTTTAATTGAATCGCTAGTGATACATAACAATACTGGAAAACATTAAACTTTGTGCAAACAAATGTTTAATAGTAAATAGAATTGTTCGATAGAAATAATTAAAATCATTTAACTGCCTGAAAAAAATAAAACCAGGTTCGTTTAAAGATGTTATCCAAAAAATGTGTAAACATATGTTTAATACAGATGTATAAAAAGGATTTGAAAGGAGATAACCTACAATAGTGGATATACTATATAATCAAATCAAACCAAACCTTGTGGGTCATCTAATGTCAGAACTAATGCATACAAACCGTATACTCATTTGCAAATTATTTACGTACACACATCATCATCATCATCATCATCATCATCATCTCGCTGATAGCACGAAGTTCTCCGATTCTCTCTCGCCATCCGTCCTATTGATCATCACTCCTGAAGGATCCTCTAGACTGTATCCAGTGTCCGCGCAGAGCTGATGTGCATAAGTCATTGTTGATTAACCAATACTGGCGCGTCTATAACAGAACATTTTTTATGAGTTTGTCTTTACTTCTCCAGCAATATGAAGCATATCTTATTCCTCTTAGTATGGTATTGTGACGGATTGGATGTAAGTGTTGATACAGATGCTTTTTTGCGGAGCACTACTTCCAAGATTTGTTCCCATATATACACATTCATAAATATTAATAGTGTAATGTAACGGACGGGCGCTGTCGTTGAGAACGCGCGAGCGCATCGGCTGTCATCAATCAGAGAAAATGGCACGAACCTAGTGCGTGCGGGCAGAATGACCAACAGGGTTCATACGTGATTTTAATATATTCACACATGAATTATCACGTGTTTTACGACAGTTTCACTGGTGACATCGAACATTCTGGGATCTTCGATTTGTTCTTCAAAATCTCTATATAAGAAAACAAATCAGGAGAGTTTGGCAGAGTTGACGGCAGGTTTAAAATCAGGTGCGTCAAAAGTTCAGGAGACCCCAACCCGTCCTACCCAGCCTGTTACGACCCAACTGTTAGGAACGTGTCAACAGCTGGCTATCACCGACACCCACCGTCACCACCAAGAAGAAGGGAAAAGAACTTTTCGAGCTGCAACTATTGTAATGTAAGTGAATAAAGAACGACTACAATTTTTCTCCCTAAAATTTCGAGTTTGAGTATTTCTTTTTCTGTGGACTGCTTACTTTAAAACACAACTCTTTGGTCCTATGGTACAATAGGTGTGGGGGTGTGTCTATTCGGTAAGTACTCCTTGAATGAATTACTGAACACTGGCAATAACTTTATTCCTAATTCTCAAAGCGTTACGAGGTTAACGAAAGCATGGACAGCTATCAATAGGCTATCGATTATATGGAAATCAGACCTAACCGACAAAATGAAACGCAGTTTCTTCCAGGCAGCGGTCACATCGATACTGCTATATGGGTGCACTACATGGACGCTAACAAAGCGGCTGGAGAAGAAGCTAGACGGCAATTACATAAGAATGCTGCGTGCAATCTTGAATAAGTCCTGGCGGCAACACCCCACAAGACACCAACTGTACGGCCACCTGTCTCCTATCACGAAAACTATTCAAGTTAGACGAACCAGACATGCAGGACACTGCTGGTAAAACAGGGACGAACTCATAAGAGATGTACTCTTATGGACCCCCACATACGGCCGTGCAAAAGCAAGACGACCAGCACGAACATACATTCAGCAGCTATGTGAGGATACGGGATGTTGTCCTGAAGACCTGCCTAGAGCGATGAACGAAAGGGAGGAGTGGCGAGAGAGGGTCAGGGATATCCGTGCTACCAGCGCGACATGATGATGATTTTCAGTAGCGTTTACATTAAATCCTGACTATCGACAATATCAATACAGCCAATTTTCAATGCGTGTGTAAAGACAACTTTTATAATATGTTTAAAGTATACATATAATTTTTTCTTTCTCTTAGCACTAATAGTATTCAATTATCATATTTACCCTACCGGGCAGGATATGACACAAGGTCAATTTTTTAAGCGGAGTTTAACAGGTTTGAATTCAGACTTTTCCTTCTCCTAGACTAGTTTCCTCACCAAGGCTGAAGAACCTAGTCTGCCTTACTATTTACCCATGGCTGGAGGGAGAATAATAGGATTCATACCTTTCCCAAGGGTATTAGTGCAATGTGAAATACAATCAGTCTCGTCCAGGGTTTGAACTCGTGTCGCCATGTACATTTCATGCGACGATAACCATTACACCACGGGCACCTCCACTAGCATTCAATTATAACCATAGAAAATCCCATTATTTCTGAATTTCGTTGTATTTTTGAATAAAGTCTAATAGACTTATTTAAACTATGCATATACTTTGTGGTACAATAAAGTATATACATACTTTTATAAATATATTCAAAGTATATATAAACATGTATATGTGTGTGTGTAATAGATGCATTCTCTTAGTAACATCCAATCTGTCGGCTGGGACTCTATCTCAGCATAGGGTTAAGACCCCCCCACATCATGTGTCCTGGCTATGCCACTAAACTGCACCTGATAGTAAGGCTACAATCATTACCATTATCCGCTTGTCCACTCAGAACCGGATTGGTTACAACTATTAGGTTTCAATCAATGGGTCAAACAGAATTGTTCAGTCTTTCACTAAGGATTATAATTATTATTTACTCCATTAGTGTTTTTCACATTAGTGTTAGCTGATGGTTTTTCACAGGAGTTTGAGTGACTGCAAGTCTCCTCAAGTCAGCAGGACTCTTCTCAGTATTCTGGCCGTTTTAAGTAATGCTGTCATTTGGATAGTCTCTACCCATCCTCAAACTTCCAAGTCTTCCAGGCCTTTTGATAAACCTTTAGTTATTGTGCTAAAAGCACCAATCACAATTGGTACAATCGTCACGTTCATGTTACACAGCTTTTTCAAATCTCTAGCTTGGTCGAGGTATTTATCCTTCTTTTCACATTCTTTCAGTTTTATTCTGTGGTCAGCTAGGACAGCAAAGGTGACAATTTTGCAAATTCTCTTTTGTTTTGTTGATTATTATAAGGTCTGGTCTTCTGGCCGAGATTAGGTGATCAGTTTGTATGTCAAAGTGCCATAGGAGTTTATGTGTGTCCTTTTCTAGGACAGGCGCTGGGTTGTGTATATACCATTTGTTAGAGAGGTCAAATTTAAATTACTTGCACATCTCCCAGTGGATCACCTTGCCCCCCACCCAGTCGTGTCTCATCTTATACTCCTATGCTAACTTGCTGCATTCGATTATTATGTGATTGATCTTTTCGTCTCTGTCACCGCATAGCCTACATTTGTTATTTTGTTGAGTCTTATCTATTCTTGCTTTGATATGATTGGTTCTTATGGAGTTGTCCTATGCTGCTATTAGGATATGCCATTTGCTATTTTCATGATTAGCATGACACATTTTTTTTATGCCAAATTCCATTTCTATGTTCTGACTGTATATTCTAACGGCGTGTATGAGAGTTTCCCCTTCTTGTTCATTTTTTACAAATAGTTTAATGTCATCCACGTACATTAGGTGATTGATCTTCTCTTGCGATCTGCTAAGTTTGTATCCGGCTGTGCATTTTCTGAGTATGTGGTTAAGTGGCATCATGGCTATTAGGAATCATAAGGATGATAGTGCATCCCCTTGGAAAATGCCTCTTTGGATCTTCGTTGCAGCTAAGCTTCTTCCTCCCGCAGTCAACTCCACTCTCCAGGTTTTTATGGTTTTTCGATAAAGTTTATGACTTCATGTGATATTTTGTACATTTTGAGGCAGTTTATTATCCAGCTTTGTGGAAGCATATCATATGCCTTTTTGTAGTCAATCCAGGCCATAGCTAGATTTTTCCGTCTAGTCTTGCTCTCATTTAGGATGTGTTGATCTATGTAAAGTAATTCTGCTGTGCCTCAGGATCCTTTGCGGTATCCTTTCTGTTCTTTAGGGAACAATCCGCGGCTTGTTAGCGAGTAGTAAATATTTTCCCTTATTTGTGCTGTTAATATTTTCCACATCTTCGGTTGGCAAGTTATCTGTCTGTAATTGTTTGGAGCAGTTCCTTTAAATATTTTTCTTCTCTGGTCCATTTATTAAAGTTACTCCTTCGTCCACTTTAGGAATGGTCCCCTGTATCTTATAATGGGGACGGTCTAAATGTTTATCCATTTGATGAGGTATCTACAATAGTTCGTTTTGAGCAGTTTTCTCGTTCTCCTGAGATCATTTAAAACATTTTTTCTTTCATCTCCACCTTTGATGATGTTTGCTTCCAGTATTTCTAAGTACCTGAAACCATTCAAATTTGAGTGCAAATTACTTATATTTCGATAAAATACTTATGTTAAATCACAATACCTGCAACCATTTAACTATGCGAAAACATTTGATTAATATTATATAGAATTATCAGTGTTAGATAGAAATACGTGAAACAATTTAACAGCGAGCGAATAAATGAACACAATCAACTCAAATAAAGTTTGGAGCTGCCCGTGGTGTAATGGTTATCGTCGCAGGATATGGACACGGTGACACGAGTTAAAATTCTGGACCTGACTGATTGCATTTCACATAGCACTAATACCCTTGGGAAAGGTATGAATCCAATTATTCTCCCTCCAGCTATGGGTAAATAGTAGGACAGACTGATTTCTTCAGCTTTGGTGAGGCAACTAGTCTAGGAGAAGGAAAAGTCTGACTTCAAACCTGTTAAACTCCGCTTAAAAATTGACCTTGTGTCATATCCTGCCCGAGCGGAGGGGTTGGGTAAATAGGATCAACTCAAATAAAGTTACCGACAAAGTATTCGCTTTTAAATCGCACACACACACATATATATATATATATATATATATATATAGAGAGAGAGAGAGAGAGTGTGTTTGGCATAACATGAAACATAAAAGTTGATACGCTATAAAACAAATACTAGCCAATATTAGTAACATTTTAATTAAATTCTGATGACTGACAATCCCAATATTTCAGATTTGTTATGCATTCCAAAGCCAAAATCATTAGCAAAGAATTGGCATAATACATAAAATAGCTTGACGGTATCAGTGATGCTTGCATCAATTCTTGACCAATAACAATTTATTTCTTCCTGATTTCCAAGGCTTTTTTTTTTATCGTAAACTATTTCAATGCATATACATTATACCAATAATAATCCTATTCTGTCTGAAATAATTCCTAACAACTTCCAATCGTTTTTTTCTTTTTTGATTTCCTATGCAATAGACAAAGTAAATGCCGATTATTTCTCAAAAAAACTTTCAGGTAAAATCAATTGAAAACTTATGTTTGATCATATCTTAAAACGTTTTTTTTTTATTTTGACACATAGTACTGACAAGAAGAGAAACAGACCGTTCTGATGTTCCCCCGGTAAAGTTTTGCACGCCAAGACTTTAGATCAAGCAATGACTCTTTTTTAATGCACGGAAGGATTTATTTGATCAAAAAGTTGAATCTGGCAAAGTACACTTTTGACAAATTCTTCTATTACTGACTGGCAAAAAGTTTCTTTTTCTTGTTAAGTTTTTATCCGTCTTCTTGCTATTTCCTCTCTTTTATAACAACAAGGGTTTTCTATTTCTATTTCCTCAAACGTTATGAAAACACAGGTGGTCTTTTCATTAAGTAAAGATTCATGTATATTTTGATATAGACAGTGTGGAACAAAACCCGGAGGCTTCAAATAGTCTCTCAATGACTCACTGACTTCCTCCACTTTGCGAATAGTTCTCTGGAAGAAGCTGGCTCATCGGTGTTAGTCAAAACTGCTAAGGCATAGAGAAGTTCTATTAGAGAAAAAATGTGAAGGAAATGACCGCGTCATCGTGGCAACAAGAAATAATGAAACCGGCTTTTTTAGATGTATAAAAATAATTCATTCACGTTTAGTTATAGCTATATGCATTTACAATGTTTAAGAAATAGATCATAAACTGTATAGAAGTAGCTAAATTAATTAATGGTTTCTCTAGAATCAAAGTTTAGCTGTATGTTTTTATACTGTAAGTCGATGAAAAAATAAATGGAAAAGAATATTTAAATGTATTTTTTTACTTAATTTACCGGGCCATTGGCCAAATGAGTAGAGTGTTCGGATATGGTCCTAGAGACCGGGGTTCAATCGCAGGTCGAGTCATACAAAAGACTCAAAAAATGGTACATGATGTTTCCTTGCTTAACACTCTGCATTATAAGGTGCAAATGAGAGGTAAAGGAGAGCAATCCAGGGAATGTAGCGTCCTCCCCAACACCCCCTTATAGTAGTTATTGAAAAGGGAGCCTGCGGTTCGCCCTCGACTACGGTGGCCAACTTTACTTCTTTTTTTTTTTTTTTTTTTACTTAAGTAAGCTGCGGTTAAACATATTTACTTTCTTGGCGAAAAAGACATTTTTCATTTTCATATATTTGAATACCTCAACTCTAATGCTTTCTGGAATGATATATAACATTTACTAGCTTCTTAACCCAACAGAAAGGTGGACAACGCTCATATCTCGGATTGAATGCTCTTTTCTCCACTTCACTCCATTAGATTCAATTCTGATTTCACCGCTTTCTATTTAACTCGTGGCTTCTTACTCTTCACTTGTTAATTGACTTGTTGAAAAGTACTACTGAATATATAGCGAACCCGCACCGGAAAAGCCTTTCCTTCACTCACAAAATAAGCTACGATTCTTTAGAAACTATTGATTAAAACCGTGATTAAATAGATCTAACTTCTATTGTTCTTAGGGTTGAAAAACATTTGTCACTTCCATATATTTGAATACCTACTTATTTGCCTATTTCCCAACAGTGAAAAAATATATAACTGAATCCATTTATTAATAAAGGTGATTAAGCACATTTACTTACTCTTGCACTTACGGGGAAAATACCTTTAAATATTATCTATTTATTTTTTCATCATCCGATTGTATGATCTATTTCTTAAACAGTGTAAATCCATATAGCTGAATGTCTGTCCCAAAAGTACATTGTAATACTTAGAAAGTCTCTGGGCTCTATTTTCCCGTCCAGACGGTGTAAAAAAATATAACTGAATGTCTTCCCTCGGTAATTCTATAAACTATTAAAGATCTGTCCCTAGAGGAACTTTCCTGATATCGATAATGTCGCAGGCACTTCACAAGGTAGGAATACTAAGGAAACGGATCCGCCAGACCATTGATATTGCTGTCAGTTCAATTCGTCATTGCTACACTATATCTATGACCCATTGCAAGATAAATCAAAGTTTAAGAAAATCGAACAATAGATCGATTTATTGGTAAAAATTACTGGCATTATCATTTTTTATACACATATTTTGAAATATTAAATTAGGTTGATAAGCAAGTAAGACGGATTTTAGTTCTTCGTTTTAACGTATTGAATGAAACAAAAAAAATTGGCCAAACTTATGTGGCCAGAAGACGAGGTGAAACAATTTACAAAACAATGTGGCTTGTTGAGCGCTGTTGTTAAGTACCCCCTTGGCAATAATACAAAAGCCAAAACCACCACTTACTGATATGTATATTGAGCAGCCGAGACTTACCAAGTTGACAAGTGAACTGAAACTTTCCTGCCAACTACGATCAAATGAGTTAACTTGGTACAAATTGTATATAGCCGGCTGGGACTGTAGAATACACCGACTGCACTTCTGCAAAGGGGTAAGACCCCACCCCAACCATGAGTGTTCTGATATGATAATAAATAATCTGATGGTGAAATTCCAGTGATGCTGGAGCATTAGGGAATGTGGAGCACCTCTTCATTGGCATCGCTCCTAGGTCCACTCTGACCCGGAGTAGTAGCCCCTGATCGGGCCCTATCTATGGGTTAAAGAGAACTAAACTGTATAATATAAGTAAATTGTACTAAACTGAATTTTCTGAATTAGAACTGTTTAACTAAACTGAATAGCTTGAAGTAGAAATGTTTTTGACATTTTTAGCAGTTAAAAAAGTTATTAAAATCCTAACATCAGAGGAAAGTATAAGGGATCTCGATCTTGATCTTAAGTCCATTTCTGATTGGGTAAGAGTTCTTAACGAATACAAGGACAACCAACATCAGATATAGACGGTTTGGCTTCCTCAGTGTATAAGGATCAGATATGTCAATTTTACTGAATAATCATAGCACAATGCAGAGCTCTGGAAATCTAAGAACTATTAACACTAAACATGAAAAATCTATGATTGATATAGCTCGTATTAATCAATTACATCCACAAAATACATGCGCGCACACACACACGCATATATATGGAGAAAAATTGAAAAACAAACCTATCCAAAGTGATCCAACGGTGACATAACAACATTTGATATCTTTTCTGGGTGCTGATGATGGTTTGTTAGAACCGAGACGTTATACCATCGACTTTCTTTCACGTTAAATTCTTCACTTTGGATTGTTTTGTTTTTCAATTTTTCTTATAATTGTCGGATTCTTTTCCATTAATTACTTTAACACACACACACACACACACACACACACGGACACACACATACCAAACCCTCCACATGAGCAGGATGCTACACAAGATCAATTTTGACCGGAATTTTTATTTCAAAGTTTCCTTCTCCAAGAACTGTTACCATATCTAAGTCAAGGAACCCAGTTTGTCTTACTACTTACCCATAGCTGGCGGGAGAATACTGAGAAACATACCTTTCCCATGCGTATTGACGCTATGTGAAATGCAGACATCCAAGAGGGTGTCTTTAACTGTTAGACTTAAAGCGCTAGACTGCGGGATCGTAGTAAGCGAGTTCGAACTCCATTTGCGTCATTACATTCACTTTTCGGATAAATACCCTTGGGAAAGGTATGAACTCCAGCTATGGGATAAACAGTATCACTTCTTCTAGAAGGATGGATTTCGCATTAAATAACCCTAGAGGGTTGATATGTTATTAAAACACAAAACGAAATAAACAAAGCGAACATCTTAGTATAAGGAACTGAGCTTAGACAGTTGTGTCAATTTCCTACAACGGCAACCATATATATATATATATATATAGAGAGAGAGAGAGAGAGATGGGATGTTGGAGACACCTAATGAGAGATATCATAGAAAGTAGTAATTATTTCACAAGATTCCCTATGTCTGACACAACAAACATCGGATAGACAGATAATGCCAGTCTTACTTATTTTGAGTGGTGGAACGTTATAGCAAGATTCTCTACAATATACTATACAATGTACTAATCCAATTTTCTTTTTTTCATACAAACTTTCTATGCAAAAACTTTATCATCGAATAACTACCGACTCTAAAAAAAAAAAAAAAAGAAAAAAAAAACTGAATAATATGAATACACGGAAAAAAAAATTCCGAAAACAACCTTTCCTTTTGGAGTTTAACAGTTGACTTTTATTATCTTAATTTATTAATTTATTTATTTTTTCATTTTCATTTACATTTTTTAGAACAGAAATAATTGGTTTTATCCTATAAATGTAATAGCACTGTTTGACACAGGAATGGAGGCAAAAGTTTGTTTATTTCTCACGAAGATTATTGCATATAGAAAGAGTAACAACTATAATCGACTCCTGTGCACCTAACATTGTAAATAGATTTATGTGTTGACTGGTGCATGAGATAAAACTTGTCTCACAAAACGAATTCTCATAAACAAAATGAAATCCTCATTAAATCTTCCGCCGCCGATGGGGTTTAGAATACGCTGGCTCTAAACCCTGCAGAAAGGGGGGGAAGACCCTTATTATCAAAGAAAGGTTGTTTCCTACATATGACACAAAAAGCATCGAATGATGAGTCTTTGTGGTGTATGGTGTACCACTTTTCTCACATTGACATTTGGTCCATTGTAGCGGATAAGTGTGTAAATGACTGATTAAAAAAAAACTGATATACAATTTTGATGAATTTTTATTCCTTTAATTTGAGTTAAACTTTCTTTAAATTGATTGAAAATTTATTCAATTACAAAACTTACAATATCTTCTTTGTAAGAAAAGATAACATTAGTGAGAGCGTAAATATTCTTCAGTTGCTACATTACAAGAAAAGAATGTTCGTACATTCAATGTAGCAGTTTGCATGGCCTAAATCTAGTTTATATATTTCTATGAGTAAGAGATCTTTGTGTGAATATGTCACTCTGTAAGGGAGAAAGTATATTTATGCGCTGTTATGTAAGTATATCCGCGAAGGAAGATTGAGATGGAAATATGAGCATATTCAAATGAAACATTTTCGTTCAATTTAAAATAGTTAAGTTATAATGAAATTAAATGTAAACTTGAAGGATCAGAATCTAAAATTTTCACTCAAAAGAAATAATGTCGAAAGTTTTGAGTAGTTTACAGAATTATTGATTGAAAATTCATCTATTTCATTGCATATTTATAACTTCATTTGTTCGCAGGAAATTAGCTTAAAAAGTTGATTATTTATCTATGATTCTTATTAATTGTATTTTTATAACCGAGGAAGAAAAAGATTTCTCAAATTATTTTGACTTTTGAACCTTCAAATTTTTCGCGGCAAGTCAATTATTGTCGTCAATGAAATCTGAAAGGAATATTAATAAGAGTGCCGATTGGTTAATAAATGTGAAAATACAGATACAAAAATTACATCTCGAAACTATTTTACACAAAAATTAGCACTTTTTTGTATGGAAATCAGTTGATTTTCTATATCCACTCTGATCCTTTCGTGGAAATACATGTTAGGATCTCCTCAATGTATCTCCTATACTTGTTTAAAATTATTCATATTCGATAGGACATCGTTTGGTTTGGTTTTATGGCATATCAACCATTGTAGGTTATTTAATGTCAAATCTAACAGTTCTATTTCAAACAATTCAGTTAAGCATAAGTACAGATTTTCGTTAACACACAGCAAAATGCAAAAATAGTTTTATTTCAAGTAATTCAATTTAGCACAAGTACACAAGTCAAAACAGTTCTTTTTCAAACTATTCAGTTTATTCAACAAATTTTAACGATTCCAATTACTGCGATGAATCACTAACAATTCAATTAAACATCAATCACTTATTTACTCTCAGTTAAAAGTAAAAACAGTTCTATTTCAGAAGCGCAGTCGATTTGTAAATTTGTAAATACTACAGCCCCGGCCGACTGAGCCAGATAGGACTACGTGAAAAAACAAAACTCTTAAGAAATAACCGCACAAAAAATGTCAGTAATAACGCAAAATAAACGCTATTTCATAAACTCTGGGTATAAGATAATCCTACACGAGTTGACATGCCGATAAAATAAATCGGTGATTGAATTATCATCATTTTTTGCGGTACATTTGTAATCATATTGATATTCACATGAGTCTTTTTTTATAAAACAACCGGATAAAAACTAGTCTTGCAGACTATTACTAATGTACAGGGTGGAACAATAAAATTGTCGCTTAAGTAAAGACGACATGATTACATTTCCGTTTAATGAAAACCGGGTTTCGTTTTTTTTTTTTTTTTTGCAGACCATCTACTAGTTGGCCAGTTGTGTAAAAATCCCAAGAGCGATAGGAGCCTTCTATCATGTCTCAAAGGGACACAATGTTTAACGAGCGAGATCGGAGATGCACCGCTGTACAACTCATGCTCTCTACCGATCCAAGGTATGACAACAGGCTCATTGCCAGCACCCTGAAAATGCAAATCCAGACAGTTCAACGTGCTCAGGGAGATGAAAACAAAGTTTCTGGCTATGGTTATAGACTTTGGTGTACTTTCAAGAGAGAGCCACATCATTCCACCCAACATCTTCGAAGTCGGCTTGAAAGTCAACAGCAAAGTGTACTTGGATGTACTGAAGAGTGGGGTGATGCCCTGGTGCAATCAGGTGGCCGGTGGCAGACCCTGGATGTGGCAAGAGGACTCGGCGCCGGCTCACAAGTCCAAAGAGACTCCTCCCCCGACCTGAACCTGCTAGACTACTTCGTTTGGTCATATGTCGAGAACATCACCAACATGACCTCCCACAACACCAAAGCCAGCCTGAGCGCTGCCATCCGCCGTGTATTCACCGAGCTCCCGCCGGCGCTTGTGGAAAAGGCATGCTCCTAGTTCCGGATCTGTAGCGGGCGGTGATAGAGGCTGAAGGCGGCTACATTGAATAGATATCAGCTCTCGTACATAATCAAGTTACTTGAATTGATTTTTTCAATAAAAGTTTTAAAATAAAGCTATCGTGTTGTTTTCTTTAGGACAACCATTTTATCGTTCCACCCTGTAGTTTGTTTAGTCCTCGTTAGAATATCTACTCTTCTGTTCTTGTGTTAAATGAAACTAAGCTTTGTAAATACCACTAACCGCCCCGCCATGAAGTAAATGGCTAACAAATTAGTTACACAATGCATTATTATTCAACTCCTAACTTCATACTCTTATCCTAGCGCCAAACTAATATAGGTATTTGCCAACCCCACCGCACTAGTGTGATGAGACACTAGGTCAATTTTTAAACAGGGTTTAACAGGTTTGAATTCAAAGCTTTCACTCTTCAAGATTGGTCGCTAAATAACCCAAACTGCCCTCTTTTTTTATAGCTGGAGGGAGAATAATTAGATTCATAATTTTCTCTAGGATGTTAGTGCTATGTGAAATGCAATCAGCCTTGTCCACGATTTGAAATCTTGTCACCGTGTCAATTTCCTACGACGGGCACGCCAAACTAATATATGTTAATTATGAATTTACCCAACTTTATAATATTCTAGCAATTTTTGAATTTTGTTCCTATTAACTTTAACATTTTTTTAAACAAAGTTTTCTTTTTTTGAGAATAGAAAACAGACTTTTTACAAATATTTCTACGACTAACTCTATAGTACTTTACTTTTCAAAATAATTTAGGCAAGTTTATTTTGTTTAATGGCATATCGACTCTTGATGGTTATTTAATTCCAACTCGTATTTATATATATATATATATATATATTTGTAAGGAAATGTTTTTTTAGAAACATTTTTTTTAAACGAATAAGAGCCCATTTGTTTGCACACAGTTAAATGGTTTCAAGTATTACAGACATTACGAAATCTATCTCTCAAGAATTCCGATAAATAATTTGCTGACAGTTGTATAGTTTCAGTTGCTTAATAATAATAATAATAATAATACCTTGAATACACGAGCTTAAACCAGTGCCAGTAGGTGTCGTCAGTGATGTTTTAATCTTCTGGGTCATTGGGGAGTTTCTGGTCTTTCAACGTCATACTCCCCTCACCAGAACGACCCCCTCAGAGATGATCACTCTCTGAGTCACCTACCGTATACAACGCTAGTAAATGATTGAACAGTCCCGTTTGACGCTTGGATCTGAGAGTATTTTTATGAAGGAGCATTCAACATTCCCCAAACACCTGGACAGGATCCTCACCATCAGGAATAATTCAATGTCACATTCAGTACACTAAGTATTTTCAAGTATTGCTATCTAACACCAACAATTCTATTCAACATTATTCATTCGTTTTCAAAGAGTTAAAAATGTTTCCATTATTGCTACATAATAATAATAATAATAATAATAATAATAATAATAATAATAATAATAATAATAATAATTGGCGGACGTGTTAAGACTATCCAAACGACAGCATTGCTAAGAACGGCCAGAATCCTGAGACGAGTCCTGGAGACTTGAGGTGACTTGCTGTCACTCAAACTCCAGTGAAAAACCATCAGCTAACACTGATGTGAAATACTTTAAAGGAGTAAATAATAATAATAAGGATAATTTGTTTACACGCATTTTAAATGGTTTTAAGTATTGCTATATGCACCCCCACCAGCCGCCGCTTTCTAGCACCTTTAAGATAAAATAATGTTGGGTACTTGTTTTCTACAATAGCAAAATGGAGAATACGAGTAGAACAGTCATATCGTTTCTAGAGCGTGGCATGACCAGCCAAATATTTTGGTCGAACCTCTCTGACTGACCGTCTTGCTCACTCAGGGGCAAAGCGGAGTGTTGTAAGACACGTGACCACTTCTGTTGCTGGGTCAGGAACTGCTCAGCCACCAGGATTCCATTCTCAAGTATTACGAGTCGCCACCTACAGCCAAAAGGTTGCATCGTTGGATGGAGGGATCTCACAGGCGATGTATTCAACAGTCCCAGCCGACAGGGCTGTTTCTAAATCGGCCAGTCGCTTTAAATTGTTTTGAATTATAAATAATTCGATTTCATTAAAAATAGTTTATCATGAAATAGAGGATTTTTAAAGAATAATTTTACGATCAAAATGCTGCATAGAATTTCCCTTTCCACTAGAAGATAACTGATTCGAGCTGGACTCAGAATACACTGACTAAATCTCCTGCAGAGGGGTAAGAGCCTCCTCAAGAAAAAAAAAAAAAGATGGCCTACGTATGACACTAAACCTTTTCAGATAGTGAGGTTCCAGTTCTGGAGCTCTGAGGAGTGTGTAGTACCCTTTCATTGTCATTGTCTCCTTGCTCCATTCTGATTTGGGGTGGTAGTACTTATTAGGTTCCCATCTCTGTCTTAAAATGATCAACGTAAAAATCATTCGTATTTGATAGAAATTCTTCATGTCATACCACAGTAAATTATTTGTATTAGAATAGTTACTTGAAGTTATACTTTTTTTACAAACACTTATTATTTACTTAAAACCATAAGATTGGACGTAAATTATTTATATAAGGTATGAAATGATATCTTCTATCGGAGTGCTTGAACAGAGGACCGTCATCAAATGTTTAGTGATTGGGAAGTGAAAACCATGAAATTTACAGAAGAATATGTGATTTGAACAGAGAAGCATGTTCCAGTCCCCCCAAAAAAGGTTACAAATAGCTTACACATGGGTTAGTCACTACGAGTTTGAGTCAACAAAGCTGTCCATAGAGTGAAAATACCAGCTCTCTTGAAAGAAAAAGTTACAGAGAGTATTCTGGTACATAAAAATCCATCATTATTGATTTCCTTGAAAAGGTGCCACTGTAAAGAGTGTTTCCTATTGCCATCACTTTAGGTAATATTTCACCTTATTTGTTGAATGACCCTAGTATTATCCATTAATTTACAGCAATTGATTTTCTCTTACTATTATCCGTGAAGTAAGGAGTGATTTCTCTTCCTGCTTTTGTCGTCTCTTCTCTTTTATGATTCCGTCTGAAGTCCTCCTCCTCCTCCTCTCCACTTCTTGTATTCAAAGGTATTGAAACTCACACTTGCTTTTTGTGTTTAGCTCCAAAATAGATTCTTGCATGCTCGAAGTAATCGATACACGAGGATATACCAAGGCAAAACCAATATTCCCTCAGAATAAATCGATATCAGATTATCCCACTCTCTCATTTAAGAAAAGCTAATTAGGCTGCGATCAAACAGAAATTGAGAATGGCTTTTTGGGAGGTCGTGATTAATCTTTATGTCTTCTTAGCTTACTTAAATACGACACAAAGGGTGAGTCAAAAGTTTTGCAGTATTTTGTTACGTACTTGCTTATGGTGGGCATATCATGTGACCGAAGCAGTTTACGCCTAAGTAGATATTTACTGAGGTTGGTAGTTCTGTGGTAGTTGGTGCACTGACATGTTTTGTATTGATTCATTCCCTGTGTGATCTGAGAGCCCCATAGATGAATATGCAACGCAGGAACCTATGTTTTACGAACAGTTCGAACTGGGCCATAGCGTTGCGGAAGCTACTAAAACATTTATACGAAAGGAGAAGACATAGTTGATTACAGTATAATAATTAGATGCTTCAAATATTTCGCTTGGGTTGCAACGACCTCGACGGTCATGCAAGACTAGGTAGGCCGAAAACCATCGATTTTGGAGCCGTTCTCCGACCCATACATGCAAATCCAGTGAGAGGCTATTAGAGAGTAGCTGACGAGTTCAGTATTTCTTTTATTCATATGAGGGTCCATGAAATACTAAAGAGGCCTAAGCCACTTGTCTAGACGAAGTCTTTATAATTAGACAATGATCTAGACGTCAAGATATCATCTATTTATTACATAAATTGCTCAACTGTTCACAAGTCTTCATTAAGTTTGAAAAAAAAATGAAAAATTAAACTTCAGTCTCCGTACTTTTTAATTATATTTTGAATATCTATATCGTTCCGTCGACCGGGATCAGAATACACTGATTGTATCCCATTCTGAAGGGAAAGACCCTACCAAAAATGGTGTATCCTGCTTTTGACACTAAACTGTATCAAGTGGTAAGGCTCCAGTTATGGATCACTCTTGGGAAGTGTGCAATACCCTTTTTTGCTTTTACTCCCAGGTTCACTTGTAACACTATGTAGGTGGTCCGCCAAGCAGACGATTCCTTTGTCTGTTTTGGCACGAAACCAGACAAAGGGTTTTGGACTCGAGATCTCGGGTGACCGGAAGTGGGTAAGGGAATGCGAGAAGAGAGTTGGACAAAGGAACTCGAAGAAGGAGTTGGCGAAGGGTGACGCGAGTGACCAGTCGACGCCGGAGAGCAGAGAGACGAGTCGGGATGAGGGAGTCCAGTACCAGTGAGGAAGACCGGTCAGGATAGGTTGGCATTCCTAGTAGCTTTGTAGAAGTTTCGCTAGAAATCCCCGCTAGCGTTAGTCTACAACTGCACCCAGGAAATGCACAATGTTACATAACTCCCCTTCTGCACTTAAGTTAACCCCAGGCTCGTGTTGTTCGTTTCGTTCGTTTGTTCTTTTTTTTTTCTACCGCTCCCTCGATTGTATGTCTTGTAGCGGTAAAGAAATGTGCGATGCCCCTATCAGAACCACTAGTTGATCACCGGTCGTAAATTGAAATGCTTCGAAGAGAGTGATGTAACGTGGGGGCCGAGGGTGTAACGTCACACACTCTGCCCAGAAGTAGTAATATTTGTCAAGGTCCTATCTATGAATTAAATAAATCTGTTTAAAAAATATCTTTATTCTATAGAAATAATTAATGGCAAATAACTGTGCATAACTTGTATTACGAATAGTTACTTGAAACTATAATTGCTGACAAAGGATTATTATCAATTATTTGAAACCATATAACTGGATACAAACAAATGATTAAATAGAAATTATTACTTAAAACCATTTGATTATTAATATTAGATAAAAAAATCCTTGAAACCATACAACTGTGTGTTAATTATTTTGCATTCGATAGGAATACATCGTATCATATAACTGTGCAACAAAAAACAACACTTAAGACAAAACTACATAAGAGATGTCAATGGTAGAAGCGATTTCCTAACGTCTAGATATAAAATTACCCTAGAAGTAACGATCTACCGTTAAAATTGATTAGTCAATCAATCACTGTAATTTTCAATTTATTTAAATTTAAACGTTTTTCAATATGCATCACAGTATTTTAGCGTATAATCGATCTTTTGAAAGCAAAATTTTGGTCAAATTATTTGTTTTCAGTTTTTCTTACAACCTTCTCAGCTTTTTAACACAGACAGCGTTGGATGATAAATGTTTCAGTCTTGTTTGTTTTTCGTTATTACATATATTTTCTATTTAAATCAAAGATGACAAAAGTAACCAAATGGATTTTAAAGAGCTAATGCAAAATACATCTAAAGAAAGCTTAATAAAACAGGCAAAATATTGGATTGAAAATAGATAAAGAATATTGTCAACCAATACGTGGAAGGAATTATTCCCTTAATACAAAGAGCACCAATAAAACAAAAGAATATATCAATTATTTTTTTTCAAACAAAAATGTAGACAACAGTTAGTGAAATATATAAAATTAAGGAACCAATTCCACCAAAAAATTTAGATATAAAAAAATTCGAAAAATATATCATTCAAAACAATGCGTTCACTTTACTAAAAAAAAGCAATCGATGAGATTTGAGGCTGCATATTTCTGATATTGGTAGTGAATAATTGATTTCAAAATGAAAGAAAAATTGATTTAAACTTGATGGTGAAAATACTACTTCCAAGAAGGTTAGCTAACTTAAAACTACTACTCCTGGAAAAAACATAAAGAAGAAACCTGGTCGTTTTTAATAAAAACGACCAGGTTTTTTCTCAGCATTTTCAATTATTTACCAGGTAAATCTTTGCCAATCCGAGCAAGAAATATGGTTCCCTACCTTCTACTGTAATACAACACGGAGAAAGGCAAGAAAATACTAATGAGGTTTTTTGATGTTGATTCCATATGTTTTCTTCATAATTAATTAATTTCATTATTTCTTTCTCTACCTATGTTGAAAAACTGTGATTATGCACCAAAATGAATCATTTTAATTAATTTGTAGTATGTTCAACTCTGCTTTAGCTTGGATATAAAAACTAACTTACTTTGTCTTGGATTAGAGCTTAGTATATTTTACGTTAATTAAAAATGATGAAAGAAACGTTTTCGAAGATCTAAGAGTTCATATTTGTTACCACCGGTTGTTTTCTGTCAACTACAAGATGTAAACCCATAATATCGAATGTAGAACATTACATGAGAATATATGTGGAAACGTGGATAGATTTAAACTTCACCAGAAACATTATTTCCCAGACTCAAATGATAAGGTGGTATCTGCGTCCAAGAGACTCCCCAAAAAGGGATAAAAGTTTAAATCTGAGCAGAGATTTTTAAAAATCTAGGTTACGTAATTATTGGCCGTAGAAATTAAAACAACCTTTACATTGTAATAAGAAAAGCAATAATAAAATGAAAAATGAAATTGTCCAAATTATATCGAAAGGGGTCATTGATCGTCAGGTATAGGTTTCGCACTTAAGATATGTGATTAGCCAACGATATACACATCATATTATTTAGATAGATAGATAGATAGATAGATAGATTGAAACAGACTGAAATAGGTTTCGTTTCTTTTTTAATGGCATATCAACGTTTGTGGGATATTCAGTGCCAAATTCATCCCTGTTGAAGATTAGTAGTGATACCCATAGGTGGGAGATAAGGGGCATTAGTCAGAAAGTGAATGTAATTGCGCGAATTGAGTTCGAACTTACTAAGATGTCTCAGTCACGCACGTTGGATAACAAGCAAACAAAATATATGTGAACAGACTGAGATAGACAGATAGATAGATAGATACGGGCTTGAAATTTTGGAATCAATATTGTATCTAAAGGTACCATAGATCGTCTGATATAAATTAAAGCACTTAAGATAGGTCATAGGTTGTCTATAAGCACTGCAGATTATTTGGAAAGAAAGAAAGAAAGAAAGAAAGAGCAATAGAGTTAGATAGATAGATAGATAGATCCAGTTATACTTGGTACGTGTCCTAGAGTTTATTGATATAACCAATGAAAATGTCCCCGCTTTTTGCAACGAAGTAATCTATTTCCTTTGTCCATTTGGCTTTTGGCTTTTGGCTTATCGTGCATTTTCATCTATTTCCTGTAATCACCTACATCTTCATGCCATACAATAAATGCTTTTAACATATTCATATTGATTAATACAAAAACGAAATTGCAACTCAACACCTTTTAAACAGTGAGCAGAATATCCACAAAAAGCTCTCGAAAAAATAACGTAGAAAAAACTCTGAGAACTATAAGATTGTGGAAGTTTATCAAAAAATGCCACGTATTGAAATCCTAAGTATTTGAATAGATGAATAGATATTAAATGGAATCTCTGTAAATTTCCTTAAAGATTTAGACCGGCATCAGTTTATTCAAATACTTTTTACAGGGTAGTTCTCATAAATATATTAACACGCACAAAATCCGTTTGTTATTCCCAATGATGGCAAAGGTTTTTATCAATGTGGAGCGGGAGATTCAGATTGACTTCCTAGGTTTGAAAAGCTTCTACATAGCAGTGTCTGTTCCATTTTTCATTCTCAGGGATCAATTTTGAACAAGATTTCAGAAGGATGGAAAATACATTACTTTTCTTTCAGCAATTTAATTCTTTTACTAAATATCTTTCAAAAATGTTTCATTCAATGCAACAAAACATGACTAAATGCGTGTCTTCTGCTAAATGAAATAATGTTGGTTGTTCTTGCTTAATGTTCCTATTCTAACTATCTAGTCGTACTGGTCAAAATCAAAACGTCTGTGAGTTCAAATGGATATATATATATATATATATATATATAATGTACTTTGCTATACGTATAAAAAGAAGTACTCAATATCGCTAACGGGGCTTATGTAGATCAAAGTCAGAATAGCGTAGATATAGTCCCTGGCGTTTGGTGACTGTCACTTTTCCCCCATGTAATCATCGGATCAAGAGGTTTCCACTTGGCGAATA
>OY757911.1:30016381-30201381 GCA_963585895.1 Sepioteuthis lessoniana | reverse complement strand
TGGGTGTTTTAAACGACTAATAAACAACATTTCACACGACAAAACCTGGGCATGGCTAAGAAAAGGAAACTTTAAGAGAAAAACAGAATCTCTCCTTATGGCAGCACAAAACAGCGCCACAAGAACTAATCATATCAAAGCGAGGATAGATAAGACGCGACAAAATTGCAAATGTTGGCTATGCGGTGACAGAGATGAAACCATCAATCACATAATAAGCGAATGCAGTAAATTAGCACGAAAGGAGTACAAGGATAGACACGACTGGGTGGGCAAGGTGATCCACTGGGATATGTGCAAGAAATTTAAATTTGACCATGCTAACAAATGGTATATGCACAACCCTCCACCTGTCCTAGAAAATGACACACACAAACTCCTATGGGACTTTGATATACAAACGGATCACCTAATTTCGGCCAGAAGACCAGCCCTTATAATAATCAACAAAAAATTGTCGACTTTGCTGTCTCGGCAGACCACAGAATAAAACTGAAAGAATGTGAAAAGAGAGATAAGTACCTCTGACTATGGAACATGAAGGTGAAAATTATACCAATTGTGATTGGTGCTTTTGGCACGATCACTAAAGGGTTATTAAAGGGCCTGGAAGATTTTGAACTTGGTAGCCGAGTGGAGACCATCCAAAAAACAACATTATTGAAAACGGACAGAATACTGAGAAGAGCTCTGGAGACTTGAGGAGATTTGCTGTCACTCAATCTCCAGTGAAAGACCATCAGCTTACGCTGATGTGAAAAACTCTGATGAGTAATAATAATAATAATAATAATAATAATAATATCCTTTAATGGCAGCCTAAAATAAATTCATAAGGACCAAGTATGTCAAGGCGAAATTTGGTTATACTCAACAGAATAGCAAATGCAGATTATGTAGTGACAGAGATGAAACGTTTAATCACATAAGTGAATGCCGCAAACTGACATTTATGCATGATTAGGCACAACTAGATGGGAAACGGGATCCTCTCGGAATTGTGCAAGAGATAAAAAATTTAACCACACTGACACATGGTATATGCACCAATTCGAACGTGAGACGCTTAAAATTCTCTGAGATTTTGAAATACAAACGGATCACTGAATCCCAAATAGAAGTCCAGACAGAGAAGAAAATCATAAGCTAATGAATTTTGCCGTTCCAGCGGACAATAGGGTGAAAACGAAAGAAAGGGAAATACTTGGGAAAGTTGCAGAATATTAAGGTAACGGTGATATCAATTATAGTTGACTTAATCAAAACATTCACTAATGGTCTGAAAAAAATACTATGTAGGATATGCAAACCAGAGAAAAAATTGAGAGCATCCAGAGTTCTTAAAATTAGACTAGAATACTTAGGAGAGTTCTGAAGACCTGCGTAAACTTGCTATCACACAAAACCTTGTGAAAGTTCACGAGTTAAAACCTGTTTAAAAAATTCTCTTGGAGTGAGGTAATAATAATAATAATAATAATAATAATAACAAAAGGATTATTAAAAGGCCTGGAAGACTTGGAAATTGGCGGACGGGTAGAGACTATCCAAAAGACAGCATTGGTCAGAACGGCCAGAATCCTGAGACGAGTCCTGGCGACTTGAGGAGACTTGCTGTCACTCAAACTCCAGTGAAAAACCATCAGTTAACATTGATGCACAGTAACTAAAGGATTATTAAAGGGCCTGGAGGATTTTGAACTTGGCGGAAGAGTGGAGACCATCCAAACGACAGCATTATTAAAGACGGCCAGAATGCCGAGACGAGTCTTGGAGACTTGAGGAGACTTGCTGTCACTTAAACTCCAGTGAAAAACAATCAGCTGACGCTTATGTGAAAAGCTCTAAAAGAGTATATAATAATAATATAAAATGCACTTTGCAAAACTGCATATCTCCTTTGGAGAATAATATTGATGTGACTGAAAAATATCACCGCAGAAAAAATAAACGCATCGAATACATATAATCACTACCTTCCCTCACGCTAGGTCTTAGGTAACGACCCAGTGAAGTAACGGAAGAAACCGAAAATAAAACTGAAAATCAAATGATTATTATAAAAATAATAAATGGAAAGTGAAACTAACAACCCCAAACAGAAATCAACCTACAGAAAGGTTTCTTCCAAAGAAAATCATTGTCACTACTACGATTCGCATTCATATTTTAAATTATATCTGTATAAAATTATATGCTGGATCTCCAGCCACATTGGAGTGAGAAGAAATGATAAGGCAGACTGGGCAGCAAAATCAGCCTTAGATCTGACCCCGACAATTTCAGAATTCCATATACTGACCAGAAAGCCAAAATCAATAAACTCCTTCACGCGAAATGGCAACAACGCTGGAATAATAATATACACAATAAACTCTTTCAGATCCAGCCCACTTTGGGAGAATGGAGACGAGCCTTCCGAAAATCAAGAAGAGAATAAGTCATCATATTCCGATTGTATATTGGTCATACATGGGTCACTCACTCTTTCATACAGAAACAAGAACAACAGCCAGTGTTTAACATGTCAATCGCCTTGCGCCGTTAAACACATTCTCATAGAATGAAGAGCTTTCGCTCCCATCAGAAAGTAACTTTTCAAAGTGAATAGTTTAATCGATCTATTCGAGAACGTCAAAATACATGATTTTCTGTCTTTCTTGCGAGAGACAGTGTTGTACCAAAAATATGATGAACAGAAACCGGTTAATCGTGTGCAAACAATTAAAAACCTCCTCATCCAAAAATGTTCTCTACTAAGTGTTCGTTTAGAACGTATATACATATAAACAGAAATTGGCGTTAAATAACCAACAAAGGTTGACATGCTATAAAACCAACCAACCAACTAGTCGAATACAATGCAATATAGTCTATAGATTCAGCCAATCACAAGAAACAGAAATCATCTTATATGTATAGATGACGTGAAACTTTTTGTCAAAAATAAAAACGAGCTGGAAACACTATTACATGCAGAATCTTCAGCTAAGACAGAGAAATAATTTTGAATTGAGAAATGTGCTGTGATTGTAATGAATAAAGAGGGAAATGAAACAAGCGAACGGAAATATCTGTTGCCCAATCAGCTGAGGCTATAGAATACACCGACTACATCTTTCCAAAGGGGTAAGACCCCTCAACGAGTGTCCTGGTAATGACACTAAACAATCTGATGGTGAGTACCCCTTCATTGTCATCGCTCCAAGGTCCACACTGGCCTGGATTGGTAGCACCTGATAGGGTCTTATCTATCGGTTAAATAAAAATCAACTGTGTACTTATGCTAAACTGAAATGTTTGAAATTGAACTGCTTTAGGATACTAAACTGAATTACCGCAAATAGAACTATTTTTGACATTGAAACAGTACTTACGCTAAACTGAATTGTTTGAAATAGAACTGTTTTGACATAAAACTGCGTACAAAAACTATACTAATACTAAACTGAACTGTTTGAAATAGAACTGTTTGATTAAACTGGATAACTTGAAATAGAAATGTCTTTGACAATTAAACTGTGTACTTATGCTAAACTGAATTGTTTGAAATAGAACTGTTTATTTCTATAAAAATGGATTTGACATTGAATAACCTTCAAAAGTTGATATGCCATAACCTCCCCCCCCAAAAAAAAAACAAAGAACTAACCAATCGAATTGCAGCATCAAACTGCTAGAAATAAAAGATAACTGCAAATGTCTAGAACTATGAGAAGCAGATATCATCAAGCAAAAAGAAATGAAGGAACAAAAAAATATTAACTCAGAAGAAATAGGAAACTACTGGAAACCCAACTCTGAAGCAGGCACTTAATAAAAAGAATAAATAATTAGGAAATCTCTATTAGATACTCCAGACCCCTTCTAAACTTGACAAGATAGGAACTCAGAAGCATGCTCCACAAAACGAAATATCTGATAACGAAGAACCTGGCATTGCACTCAATAGAGAATATAGACAGACAATATATGACATGAAAAGAAAGGGGACTCGCAAGTATTGTGGACGCGGCAACACAGTGGATCGAAGAAAAAAATGAATAAAAGTAAAGAAAGATTAATCTCAGCAGCTAATAATAGCAAAAACAAAAAGAACACAAATACCAACAAAAAATATTAATTACGAATTCGAAAATAGGAAATGGTGCTGTTGTTAACGCGCTTGACTGCGACATCGTAGTAAACGAGTTCAAACTCCAGTCACTTTGTTATTTTCACTTTCGGAGTTAAACTGTTGTGAGAGGTCGGAGCCCCTCAAATTCCTACGGTTTTTGGTTTAATAGCACTTTCTACGAGAATAGCTTTAGCATTAAGAAAACCGAGGGTTGATATGCCATTAGGCAAGAATCCAACCAAACAAATTCGAGAAAACAAAACTTGAAAGATAAATAATATGGACACTCCAGAAGAAAAACCTTTCTCGTGAGATTATATAATTACGGTTTCATACGGGAAACCTAAAGAGAATAATGAAATCATTAATAATGCAACCCAAAATGACACCATAAGGGCCCTGTAAAAATTTGGATAGGACCTAAGTGAATATCAAATAGAGACAATGTGAAGAAAGAGACGAAACGGCAAACGTCATAAATAAATAAAAAGTACGAGAGAAGGAGCAAAAATAGGTGGGGAATGTAGTTGCCTCGGAATTATACAAGTGACTAAAAATAAACCCCACAAAATTCTCCAGGGCTTTGAGATAATAACAGATCACCCAACTCGGCCACAAGACCAGATGTAATTGTGATAAAGAAGAAATCAAAGTGTCATTTAGTGAACATCTCTTTTTCGGCAGATCACAAAATTATGATAAAGGAAAGCAATAATAGAAACTCGAGAAATACCTGGACCTTGCCCGAGAGGAAAAATGAAGTTGTTGAATAGGAAGTGACAGTAAAAGGATCCGAGTCGAAGAACTCGAAACAATCACGAACAACTTTTAGTTCTCCCATTAAAGTTTTTTAAGAGAATGGTACAACTAGAAATCCGAGGACAAACAAAAACTATCGTGACCACAGCACATTGGTATCAGCAAGAATACTAAGAAGTACAAATTACTACGCTCCATATCAGAAATTTTCACAATTTTAGGAAAGACAAAGGATAAGAATAAGATAAAGGTAAGGTTTTAATATTTCATGAAATAATAAGAATACTTAATTTCTGAACCTCTAACCATCCTAGAAAATGTAGAATGTATTGTCGGACTAAATAAAGTATTATTTACCCAACCTCTTCACTGCGGACAGGATGTGCCACAGTATCAATTTTTGAGGTTTTATAAAGCTAGTATTTCTTCTAGGCTGGTTGCCTAACCTAGGCTAAAAATTCATGCCTTCCCAAAGGTTATTAGTCCGAAATGAAATACAAACCGTCCAGGTTTTGAATTCACGTCACCTTTTCCATTTTTCTACAACGATAGCCGTTATGACAAGAGCACCAAATATAGTGATCAAAGATGATGATATTCGTCCGTATGATTCAGGAAGGACGGAATACGAAATGCCAAAACGTTACATTGGGAAGAAAACTTAAAAAAAACTAACACAAATTCTACAGATAATTTGTTTTAGAAATGTTGACAATAAGACAAAGTTTAACTTTACAGCCATTACGATTGTAAAATTTGATACAACTGTAGAATCAATATTACGTTTAATCATTAATCGTCAAGGAATTTTCGGAAAACTTGGGAGCTCGACGTGCAAATAGATGCAATGAAAACAAAAGATTAGTTCGAATGATTAGACGAAATTGAAAGACATTTATAAAACAAACAAAGGATTTATTGATTTCTACCTAATCCCTAATGTGATAACACCTCAAGACTTATTCATAATCCTAAATCATGCAATGTACATCAATAAAAAGTCATTTCATCCCAATTGATTTTTGTTTCAGGTATTGATGATAATTTAGTCAAATAAAGGTTTGATCTTCATACTTATATCTTTAAGTGATATATATATATATATATATATATATATATATATATATATATATATATATATTACTAGGATGTCTTTAATATTAGATAACCCAGAATGGTTGTTATGCTATTATACAGAGAAACAAAACAATACACACACCAGCACTTCGAAAACTTACTTGGAAACCCACCAAAAATAACACATGAACCAATCACCAGAATAATTAGCAAACAATTAGACATTAAACTTGGACCGTTCACACAAGAAGAACTTGACTCGGTTCTCAGAAAAATTAAAAATAGGAAAGCTGCAGGGCTGGACGAAATTCCCCCGGAAGTATGGAAGACCAGACAATTCGACGACATACTGCTCCGACACTGCAACGCAGTATACAATCAAAATCCGATAGATAGATGGACGAAGGGATGCATACTCCCCTTCCCTAAAAAGGGACCTCGGATTAGCCAAAAACTACCGAGGCATAACACTTACATCTATAGCAGCCAAAATCTACAATGCCCTACTGCGAAACCGAATAGAACCCAAAATCGACAACATACTTAGAAAAAACCAAAATGGCTTCCGAAGAAATAGATCCACGACCTCACAATTATTAACCATCCGCAGAATCCTTGAAGGTGTACGGGCAAAGAACCTACAAGCGACATTAATATTTGTCGACTTTACCAAGGCTTTCGACTCCATTCACAGAGGAAAGATGGAACAAATCCTACTAGCGTACGGCATACCTAAAGAAACCGTAGCGGCAATAACGATTCTCTATAGAAACACTAAAGTAAAAGTACGATCACCAGATGGAGACACAGAATACTTCGACATTGTAGCAGGAGTACTACAAGGGGACACGCTGGCTCCGTATCTCTTTATCATTTGTCTAGACTACGTACTTAGAACATCGATTGACAAAATCAAAGAGAATGGCTTCGAACTGACGAAGAAAAGAAGCAGAAGATACCCCGCAACAACAATTACCGACGCCGACTACGCCGATGACATAGCGATACTGGCAAATACACCTGACCAAGCCGAAACACTTCTGCATAGTTTGGAACGAGCAGCAGCAAGCATAGGCCTCCATGTTAATGCACACAAAACGGAATATATGTGCTATAACCAAACGGGGGACATCTCCACTCTAAAAGGAACCCCTCTTAAACTAGTAGACAAATTCACGTACCTAGGAAGCAGCGTCGAATCAACCGAAAAGGACATCGAAACGAGGTTAACGAAAGCATGGACAGCTATCAATAGGCTATCGACTATATGGAAATCAGACCTAACCGATAAAATGAAACGCAGTTTCTTCCAGGCAGCGGTCACATCGATACTGCTATATGGATGCACTACATGGACGCTAACAAAACGGCGGGAGAAGAAACTAGATGGCAATTACACAAGAATGCTGCGTGCAATCCTGAACAAGTCCTGGCAGCAACACCCCACAAGACACCAACTGTACGGCCACCTGCCCCCTATCACGAAAACTATTCAAGTTAGGCGAACCAGACATGCAGGACATTGCTGGAGAAGCAGAGATGAACTCATAAGAGATGTACTCTTATGGATCTCCACACATGGCCGCGCAAAAGCAGGACGACCAGCACGAACGTACATTCAGCAGCTATGTGAGGATACAGGTTGTTGTCCTGAAGACCTACCTAGGGCGATGAACGATAGAGAGGAGTGGCGAGAGAGGGTCAGGGATATCCGTGCTGCCAGCACGATATGATGATGATGATGATATATACTACTAGGCAAGCATATTTGGCCTCTCAATTTTTTTTCATTTTCCTTCCTAAAAGTGTTATTTCTAATGAAACAAATTAAGTACCACAATGGTTTTATTTATTATACTAAATACAAGTCTTCTTGAGCCACATTAAATCCAAATCTAACCAAAAAACACAAAAACTTCTAAAACGTTGGATTCATTAAAATGACCCCCTTTCGCCACTTTCATTGCTTCCAAGATTTTCGGCATTTTTCCACCAAAGACTCAAGGTAGTCAAAAGAGTGTTCTGCCCAGCTTTCCTTCAAGAGTTGCTGGAAGTGAAACGGACTTGTGAGTTGTTTAGCTCTGATTTTCGGTCAGGTTAATCCCACACCAGTTCAATGAAATTTAAATCCACTAATTGCGCCGGCCCAGACATCAACTAAATGACGTGATGTTCTTCTTTGCTTTTAATGTACCTCTGGTAGAGTTTACTTGAATGCTTTGGGTCATTATCTTGCATTAGTAGAAATCCTTGAGCTAGATGGGATCACGTGATGCTGCAGTATGCTGTGATAGCAAGACTGATTCAATTTGCCCTTTACCTGATGCAAATCCCGACTTTGCCATTGGCAAAAGCCCCCACACACACACACACACACCATAACAGAGCATCCTCCATGTTTTACGTTTGATGTGATACTGGAGCATTTACTTTCGCCAACTCTTCACCGCATATATACCCTCCTATTTGACCTAAAAGTTTCGAATTCTGATTCGTCAGTCCACCAGACTTTATTTCACTGCTCTGTTGTCCAGACTTTTCATGCCTTGGTGTACTGGAGCTTTTTGACATTGTTTTGTTTCCTCAACAGTGGTTTTTTGATAGCAATTCTACCATATAGGCCAACTTCACAGAGTCTTCAACCTCACAATGGATGTAGATACATTTTTCACGACATTGGTCCAGTTGTGCTTTGGTGTTTGGAGTTGTCAACTTTCTGTCACGCAAGTTGTTGACTGATAAATTGTCCTCTGCATAGATTAAATAGGTTGTATCTTGTAAGAATTATTTCAAAACAGTATAGTCTAATGTCAAGTGGTAGTATAATGTCACTTTTTGAAAAAAAAATTTATTTATGCTCAGTACTAAAGACGAAAAACGCCTTCAAAACTATTTTTCAAAAGATATCTGGTTATATATTGTCCTATATTGGAATATTTTTTGAGATGAGGCTTTTTAATCTGAGAATTAATTTTTATTTATTTATTGCGGACTTCGAGGCCCGTGGCGCAGCGGATAGAGGCGGTGAGTCTCTTCGGTTCCAGGTGAGCATTGTCAGAAGATAGCGGTTTCAAATCCTACCCAAGCCGGCCAGAGGTTTACTTGGTCAAAACGTGGTGCGATAGACAACAACTATGGAAGGCAGTAATTACTGGGGGATACGGTTACAAGACTCAGTATTCCTATCCGAGGTCGCGGTAAATCACCTGAAGAAGGCCAGAGGGAATTTGGCCGAAACGTAGTGAAAGAAGAAACAACACAAAAAACTACCAAGATTAGGGGGAAAAGTCCGCAATAAATAAATAAAAATTAATTCTCATATCTGGTTATATTGAAGAAAACTTGTACATAGCATTGTGGTGCTTAACTTGTTTTATTAAAATAATACTTTTCGGATGAGAAATAAAATTTTCTGTGGGTGGTCAAATATTTTGATTGGTTGTGTTATATGTATATATATATATATATATGTGTGTGTGTGTGTGTGTGTATTAATGAAGAAAACGTAAACTTATAACTTGAGAAATCATACCTAACTAAAAAAAAAGTGATTTGAATTCAAAAATATATTTCGGGAAAAACATTCATGTGAATAAACCCAAGTTGAAATTAAAAACAATCTAACTTAAACCTTTAGCGCTATATCGAAAACAGACACAAACTGATTACCTTTCTCGCAAAAAAAAGCTTCTGTACAGAAACTGCTCAAGCGTGAGTAACACTTGGATTGAAGACCATATAAAACGTGAAATTGATAGTTACCGTAAAAGGATGATTTTTGTGTCAACGTTATATAGATGAGTGTGTGTGTGTGTGTGTGTGTGTGTGTGTGTGTGTGTGTGTGTGTGTGTGTGTGTGTGTGTGTCACGTTCACGTGCCAAAAACGGAAATGGGATGAGTGTGTGAACCGGGCATTGCACATTGCGTCGCTAATTGTTACGAATTGACCCTACTCTGAGCCAATTTGTTACGTCGCGTGATTATTATTGACTGGTTTGTTTCCTGCGGATTTGTTTCAACTGTTCGCCAATTTTCGCCTAATCTCGCCATTGCTGATAAAAATGAACCGACACTGTGGGTGAAATTTTGATTTTTTTTTTTTTAAACTGCTGCTGAAACAGTTATATTCATTCAAGAAATTTCTCAGAAGAAATTTTTTGGTGAATGAGTGATATTCACATATCAAATGTGGTCGAAATCCATTCCAAGACCAACTAACAAGACTTTACCAGGCAATCATTGAAAATTATCGTCTGGTCATAAAAGAAAAATAATTGGTTTGTGTTAAAATTCATGTCAGTACATGTTCATAAAGATAGACTAAATAAACATTGTGTGTGTGTGTGTGTGTGTGTGTGTGTGTGTGTGTGTGTGTGTGTGTGTGTGTGTGTGTGTGTGTGCTGGTATTTTTCTGTGAAAAAATATCGACTTTTGTATCATTTGTATGTAAGCCACATGTTTTTATCATTTAAAAAAAATGGTTTTTAATGGTTAACATAAAAAAGCTGTTCATTCTATCCTTTCATAGATTTTTTTCGAGTTGTTTAACTTTCAAAGAATAATAATAAACGTTTTTAACAGAATCAATTACATTTGGTGTAACTTAGTAGACTGATTCTCTCTTTCTCTCTCTCTTTCTCTCTCTCTCTCTCTCTCTCTCTCAAGCACACGCACACACACTCAGGTACAAAGACATTTACACACCAATACAAAGGCACTCACACACACACACACACACACACACATATATATATATATATGTATATACAAAATCAACACTTAATTGTTACTATCAGTTTCACGCCTTTAAAAATCTTACTGTTACTCTCAGTTCTACAGTATCAGTATATAAGCTTCTGGGGTTATGCATGAAGGTGAATCGGTTTATGTTAAAAGATAATGGATGAAGTTAGATAGATTTTACTTTCAATTTGGGTTCATTAACGTGAATGTTTTTTTCCAAATTATATTATTGAATTCAGATCATTTTTGTTAATTATTACTTCTTAACTTGCGAAAAAAAGCGATTTAAATTCTAAAAAAAAAGAAAATTTTGAAAAAATTCATCAATAAAAACCTTGTTTGATAAAATTTCTCAAGTTCTATGAGTACTATGTTAACGTTTTATTTCTTTGATTATTCATACAAAATGGCAACAACGTTGGAATAACAACATCCACAATAAGCTCTTCTTAACGAAAATCTCTTTAGTAAACCAGCATTCAGAAAACCTCGTAAACAAACAAATCATGGATTACGCATTGGTCACACAAGACTTTCACGTTTTTTCATATTCAAACAAGAACAATAGACTCAATGTCTAACATGTCTAACACACTGCATTGTTAAATAATTTCTCATAGACTATAAAGCTTTTACTCACATTCGAAAACGCCTTTTCAATTGAATTAATATGAAAGATATCTTTTCTGAAAAAAAATAACAAAATTATACAAAAATATAATAAAGTATTGGTCAGTATGTCTTTAAGTCCTATTAATTTAAAATGCTGAATTTTACAAAATGTTATGCTGTATTTTTGTTTGTAAAATAATGCTTAAACTGTGCGTTTTAAATGTAAAGACACGCTTACTATAAACCCAAATTGAATATATGACTCTGTCCAAATGTCAGCGAACACGGCAAAACGTTTTTGAATCTTTTATAAAAGTTAAAAATTCTTAGAGGCCTAACAGTAGTTTAGAAGAAAAAGTAAAAGCCTAAAGCTGCCAATGCTACCACACAAAAAATAAATAAACAAATAAATAAAAATAAAACAAAAAATAAAAACGAAAATTGTCATTTGTAAAAACTCTATAATTCCTAAAGCCTTCCCGGCTCCCAACGGTAGTATAGAAGAAAAACTAAAAAGCCTAGGAAAATGTCCGAATACCGCAGCAAAAAAAAAAAAAAAATTTCAGTACCAGTAAAAGTCAGACGAAAGTACTTTAATCTTGGACTTTAAGTAAGTTAAAACTTAAGAGAACTTAAATCAAAATTACCCCCCTCTTTTTTTTTACGTACACATGGGAAGCAGCATGATGTACGTAAAGGTATTTGAATAAACCTATGGACGACCAAACTCAATACCTAAACGGGTCCTGGACGTGAGTTTGACGACTTTACGCTCAGGATCGTTAGTTCGATCGAGGAACTACTGCTACTCCTCTATAAGAGTGGCTTCTATAGAAGAGAATAAAACAGCCATCGAAAGATAACCATGACCCACACTCAAACCACATACACAAACCGCATCGCTCTTCGTGCGAGTAAAAAAGGGGCGCGTCCTGCTGAGGTTGGAGCCCTGGCCTCAGTGTTCGAAAAATCAGCTACAGAGCTCAAACGACCAAAACTACTAAAATGCAAGCTCAAACGAGCTCAAACGACCAAAACTACTAAAATGCAAGCAAACACTACAAATAGCGACTTTTAACGTAAGAACCTTAAATAGAATAGGACAACTCCCAGAGCTAATCGCATCAGCCGTAGAACATAAGATTGACATAATATGCATACAAGAACACGCACACCGAAGATATCAAATATCACGAAACTGGCAATGGATGGTCGCTCGTCACTGTATCCGCATGGAAAAACTCTGTCAACGCCGCAGTAGGAGGGGTAGGATTGCTTATAGGACCTAGAGCATTAAAAACGCTAAATAGCATTGAGAAAATACAATCTAGAATGATGGCAGCTACTTTTAACGGCAACCCCAGAGCAACAATCATCTCCTGCTACAGCCCTACCAATGTTAGTGAAGAAACTGAACTAGTCACCTTCTCGATGAGTTATCCTCATTAGTGCGTTGCATCCCGAAACACAACATGTTAGTCATTGGCGGAGACAAGAATGCCCAAATCGGGAAAAACGGAAACAACAAATACAGCCTCCACAACACGTCAAATAGGAATGGGCAACATCTAACAGATTTCATGATTGAAAATAGATTAGCATGCCTCAATACAAACTACCAAAAAAGGGAGGGCAAACTATGGACATACACGTACGCGAATAATACTAAAGCTCAGATAGACTACGTCCTTATAAACAAGAAATGGAAAAATAGTGAAATGAATTGCGAGGCATACTCCTCTTTCGAGGGTGTGTCCACCGATCACCGGCGAAAATACGGCTAAGCCTACGAAAAAACGCCTAACGAACAGCGACCATCAAACACTATGACTGGGCCCGTTTGAACAACAGAGATATAAGATAAATACGTATTAGAATTAAGAAAAAGATTCGAAACACTACAAGAAAAGACGGAAAAAAGTACACCAAACGATGAATATGAAAATTTCGTCAATGCGCACCTCGAGGCAGCAGCGAAATGCATTCCAACAAAACTCAAAACTAAATATAGAGTCCCATGGGAAACTTTAGCGGTGAGAGAAAAACGTGCACTAGTGAAAACAGCCTCCAAAAACTATCGAAAAAACCCAAAAAACACAAATGCCTTAAAACTAAAAACGGCACAATATCAAGAACAGAAAGAATACATTCAAAATCAGATAGAAAAGATTAGAGACTCGGTGGAAGATAGACAATCAAGGATAGCCTGGCAAATGATAAACGAAGTGAGTAGAAGAAAGAACACAGCCAAAGCAAAACTGAAAGCAGCAAACCAACAAGAAAGAATAAAACTGTGGAAACAGCACTTCGAAAACCTACTAGGAAACCCACCGAAAATAACACATGAACCAATCACCAGAATAATTAGTAAACAATTAGACATTAAACTAGGACCGTTCACACAAGAAGAACTCGACTCGGTTCTCAGAAAAATTAAAAATAGGAAGGCTGCAGGGCTGGACGAGATTCCCCCAGAAGTATGGAAGACCAGACAATTCGACGACATACTGCTCCGACACTGCAACGCAGTATACAATCAAAATCCGATAGATAGATGGATGAAGGGATGCATACTCCCCTTCCCTAAAAAGGGGGACCTCGGATTAGCCAAAAACTACCGAGGCATAACACTTACATCCATAGCAGCCAAAATCTACAATGCCCTACTACGAAACCGCATAGAACCCAAAATCGACAACATACTTAGGAAAAACCAAAATGGCTTCCGAAGAAATAGATCCACGACCTCACAAATATTAACCATCCGTAGAATCCTTGAAGGTGTACGGACAAAAAACCTACAAGCGACATTAATATTTGTCGACTTTACCAAGGCCTTCGATTCCATTCACAGAGGAAAGATGGAACAAATCCTAGTAGCGTACGGCATACCTAAAGAAACCGTAGCAGCAATAACGATTCTCTATAGAAACACTAAAGTAAAAGTACGATCACCAGATGGAGACACAGAATACTTCGACATTGTAGCAGGAGTACTACAAGGGGACACGCTGGCTCCGTACCTCTTTATCATTTGTCTTGACTACGTACTTAAAACATCGATTGACAAAATCAGAGATAATGGCTTCGAACTGACGAAGAAAAGAAGCAGAATGTACCCCTCAAAAACAATGACCGACGCCGACTACGCCGATGACATAGCGATACTGGCAAATACACCCGACCAAGCCGAAACACTACTGTATAGTTTGGAACGAGCAGCCGCAGGCATAGGCCTCTATGTTAATGCACACAAAACGGAATATATGTGCTATAATCAAACGGGGGACATCTCCGCTCTAAAAGGAACCCCTCTTAAACTAGTAGACAAATTCACTTACCTAGGAAACAGCGTCGAATCAACCGAAAAGGACATCGAAACGAGGTTAACGAAAGCATGGACAGCTATCAATAGGCTATCGATTATATGGAAATCAGACCAAACCGATAAAATGAAACGCAGTTTCTTCCAGGCAGCGGTCACATCGATACTGCTATATGGGTGCACTACATGGACGCTAACAAAACGGCTGGAGAAGAAGCTAGACGGCAATTACACAAGAATGCTGCGTGCAATCTTGAACAAGTCCTGGCGGCAACACCCCACAAGACACCAACTGTACGGCCACTTGCCTCCTATCACGAAAACTATTCAAGTTAGACGAACCAGACATGCAGGGAAGAACTCATAAGAGATGTACTCTTATGGACCCCCACACATGGCCGTGCAAAAGCAGGACGACCGGCACGAACATACATTCAGCAGCTATGTGAAGATACGGGATGTTGTCCTGAAGACCTGCCTAGTGCGATGAACGATAGGGAGGAGTGGCGAGAGAGGGTTAGGGATATCCGTGCTACCAGTGCGACATGATGATGATGATGATGATGATGATGATGATAAAGTAACCTTGCAACACGAATCGCGACGATGCTAATATATCGTTTACAACAAAAATGTAATTGTAGACGTAAAATGTACCTTATTTCCTAACCTCAAGGTTAGGAAATAAGGTACGTTGTACGTCTACAAGACGTGTTGAAATGCCGTTAAAATCCCTTCAGCCAAAACGAACCAATTAATCATTCATTTATTTGTTCCTTTGTTATTATCATAAACTATTAAATTGTTGATAAGAAACTAAAAATTTGTTAAGATTTAATTTTCTTTTTTAAAAGTATATTAATTTGGGTGGTGGGGATTAATTGTTTACAGATATATTCATAGTGTAGTTTTTAGTAGCATAGTAAGAATTTCTTTTCATTCCTGCATTTGGAAATTAGATCTAATATTTGGATTAGAACTATGTGTATTTCTACAAAAGTGATAACTGTAATTTCTTCCTCCTGGCAAAGCTTACAATGTTTTGAGGTGGCGTTGATAAGTGACGTTGTCTTTCTTTTTCCACGTTATTTTTGGTGTGTTTGATTTTGTGTTTTTGAGATATGATATTTGTATTGAGCGTAATGTACTATATCATATTTACCCAACCCCTCCGCTCGGGCAGGATATGACACAAGGTCAATTTTTAAGCGGAGTTTAACAGGTTTGAATTCAGAGTTTTCCTTCTCCTAGACTAACTGCCTCACCAAGGCTGAAGAACCTAGTCTGCCCTACTATTTACCCATAGCTGGAGGGAGAATATTTGGAATCATACCTTTTTTCCCAAGGATATTAGTGCTATGTGAAATGCAATCAGCCAGGTCCAGGATTTGAACTCGTGTCGCCGTGTCCATATCCTGCGACGATAACCATTACACAACGGGCACCTCCATGGTTATTATTTAATGGGCAATCAGGTTTTATTTTACCGTTTGAATGTTGGTTATGTGGGTGTTTGTTGTGTACTGGTAACTTTCTTCTTTTTTTTTTAATTCATAACATATCCTCATTGCAGCCTCAAACTGAATATTTTGCCTCATTTGTTTGATGTGCACATTGTTGTTGATTAATGAGGTAAATATCTTACGTTCATTCTTAAATTTTTCTTTTCCTGATGAACTTTATTCTTCTATCTGAGAATAAAACTATTATACTTTTTTTTATTGCCACGCTGTTCATTTGTATATATATTTTATCTCTAATATAGAGTACCCTTCTCAACAGTTTTAAAAACTGCTCAAATTCTGTCAAGGTGGTTCATGTACCAAAAAATAAACTCAGCTTTTACTTCTTTAGGTGAGGTGGTAGGTACTGCCTTGGCGGAAGGACCGCTGTAACTAAGCTTTTAATTATTTTATATGCCCTCAGGAGAGAAAGACTGAGAAACTTTATCTTATTTCTTTTTTATCCGATGACCCACGAGACCTTAATGTGACACAAGTTCGGTTTTAAGTGTGATGCTCCACAGAAAGTGAACTTCCTCTGGAAAAGTTTTAAAAATTGCTTACATTTCGTCAGCATTCCCCTTCGGGGGCACTTCAGGCAACAGGAAATAAACCCAGCTTTTACTCCTTCCATCAAGGGGGGGAGGTATCACTTTATCTGAAAGCCTCCTGGACATGACAGAAGAAGCATGAGGAACAATGCTAGTGGTTGGATACTGAGAGAAAGTGATTGTTGTATTTACTAGATTACTCTAACTGCAAATACAATAAGAATCACATTCATTAAATTTATATGCGGGAATAGCATATTAGATGCTTCTTCACGGAGGACGTTTTATATTTATATCTAATAATCTTAGCTTACATCTTACAGCTGCACATACTTCCAGTGTGGAGCAAACTGGATAGGTTAATTGCTGTCAGTGAGAAGGATGACCATTGTGCATATATATATATATATATATATATATATATATATATATATATATATATATATATATATATAGTATTCTTTGGTCCAGTTAAACCGGAGTTGGGAGTAATTCCATCAGGACAAGAAATTATTCATGAATGAATATTTAAATTTTCCTGGTAAAGAGCTCAATGTAACAATAATACAGAGCAATAAATTCTTTAAGAAAAACAACAAAACCGGTCACATAGGATTATAAATTTTTTTTCCATCCTGTTACGCATTTTTGAAATTTCCAAAAACACGAAAAAAAATTAACAGGACTTCTTCAGATCTTTTTGATAAAAAAAACTAGAATAGACACAGAAGAGTGGGAGGGGATAGAAGAGGGGTGAAGAGTTATCTCCTCATTAAGCCCACTTTCGTTTTAAGTTTTAATTTCGGTTTGAAATGTAGTAAATTTATTTTTTTTAAATTTCTTTAATTTTTTATTTTTTAATTACATTTTGACCTAAATTACAGATTTTATATTGAATTAGATTTAAACTTTAATTAATAACCTCACTTAACGATACATTAATTGATATATTAAACTAAAACAAATATTTAATTTATTTAAAATATTTGAAAATTTCAAAACTATCTAGAAAGCATTAATCAGTTACTCTTTTTATGTGTAAAAGTAAAGTTAGCGACCATAGTCGAGGGTGACCCGAAGGCTCCCTTTTCGATAGCTACTACACCAAGGTGTAGGGGAGGGCGCTACTCCATTCCCTGGATTGCTCCACTTTACCCTTGAACCGTACCTTATAATGCTGAGTGTTAAGCAAGGTGGTATCAAGTTCCATTTTTAAAGTCTTTGGTATGACTCGACCTGGGATTGAACCCAGGTCTCCCGGGCCATTGGCGAACACTCTAACCGCTGGGCCAATGTCCCGGTTGTATTATATGTTTTTTCACAATTTTCTATCAAACAATTTATTTTATTTATTCATTTATATTGATTCTCAAAATTAACTATGCTTTTTTTTTTTTTTTTAATTTGGTTAATTATTTATAGTTTAAATTTAGCCCTCCAGCTATGGGTAAATAGTAGGACAGACTAGTTCTTCAGCTTTGGTGAGGCAACTAGTCTAGGAGAAGGAAAACTCTGAATTCAAACCTGTTAAACTTCGCTTAAAAATTGACCTTGTGTCATATCCCGCCCGAGCGGAGGGGTTTGTAAGTATGGTTAAGGTCTTTAAAATAAATGGGAGTTCGGTCGGAGTTGTAAAATATTTTGACATATACTGGTGGTTTATTGTTTTCGGAAATGGACACAGCAAAACGAGTTTCAAACGCTGGACGAGACTGTTTGCATTACACATAGTGCTAACACATTTGGGAAAGGTATAAACCCCACTTTTTCTCTCCAACCGTGAGTAAATGATTGCCGATTGGGGTCATTAGCATTGGTATTGTAACCAGTCTAGGAGAAAGAAAAGTCTGAAGTGAAACTGTTAAACTCTGCTAAAAATTTACTTCGTGTCACACCTTTCTCGCTACTCTGTTTATTTTTCTCATTCTCTGTATCAATCCAGAAAACCTTATTTCAAAATACGAATAGTTGCTGAGGGTAAAAAACCTACGAAGCTGTATAAAAAAGAATGTTTGCCGATTTTCTGTTTTTATGTGCATGTAGCAGTGTGCGTGTGTGTGTATGACAATTACAACATTTTCTTTTTTCGACGAAACTGGCCTGCTTGTTTCTTATTAATCTACGGCTTATACAGTCAAAATATACTGTCCTGATCTCTGTTTTCCGTGTGACCTGGATATGACACTAAACTGCATCTGATGGTGAGGCTTCACCCCTGAAACCCAGAGGAATGTGGAGTACTCCTTCATTATTTCTCACAGATCCACCCTGATTTTGACTGGTAGTACCTGTTAGGTTCCTACCAATGGGTCTAATAGAAACGTTTTATAATATTACTGGTGGTAAATTGAATTGTTAATTAGCAATACTTGTAACTATTTAACTGTGCGCGAATAAAACTATTATTGTTTGAAAGAAATACTTGAAGCCATTTAAGTGGACGCAAACAAATGATTAATACTGAATAGATTTACTCATGTCTAACAGGAATGCTTGAAACCGTTTAACTGTGTGCAAAAAACAATGAATTATTTGTATCACTTTGTAATACTTGGAACCATTTAACTATGTGCAAATAAATGAATTGTATTTAATTGATAGTAATGTTAGATAGCCATACTTGAAACAATTTAACTTTGTGCAAACAAATTAGCTCTAACCTTTTTTGAAATAAAATTACCTACAAACTATTTAGACCCACACACACATATATATATATATATATATATATATATATATATATATATATATATATATATATATAACCATTTAACTGAGAAACTCATACTCCTTTTTGAGATTTTCTCAAAGCAATCTATATATCCATTCCTTTTGCCAGTATCACTATACTGCCGTGTCGATGGAACGTACAATATGCTGCCTGTATCCACTGCAAAGGGAGAAGACCACAAACTGCAAACAAATTGTTGTGCCGAGCATAATAACTTCTGAACTGCAGTTAGGTCAGGTTCTGCATATCTGGAGTGTGAAGAGAATCCCTTCCTTACCATCGCATCCAGATCCTTTATGGGGTGTTAGTACCTGTTAGCGTCTCATCTATGAGTCAAATACACATGTTTGAAAATTCTTTGTATTAGATAAGAATACTTGAAACCAAACTTTGTGCAATTTACCATATAAATGTAAATTATTTGTATAAAGAATAGTTACTTTAAGCTATAATTGTTTACTAAAGATCATTATTATTTGTTATTTAAAACCATAAAAACTGTGTGCAAACAAATGACTTTTATAAAATATAAATAAAGACTTGAAACCAAATAATTTTGTATAAAGTATTATCATTAAATAGGAATGCTTGAAACAATTGAACCGTTAGCAAATTATTTATATTAGATAGAAATACTTGTAATCATATAACAACACAAAAATGTTTGGTTTGGTTTCTTTGTTTAATGTTATACCAACCGTCGTGGGTTAGCAATCGTTTTAGAACAGCAGTGACGCTATTTAACCCATAGCTGGGAGGATACAGGGGTTCATACCTTTCCCAAGGGTATTTGTCGGAAAGCGAACGTAATCACTCACTTACTACGATTCCGCAGTCCAGCGCTGAAACCATTACACCCCTCCGCAAAAAAATTAAATATAAGTGTACAATGAATGCAATTCCTTCACATCAGGGCACAGCACATTCCCAGCCAGGTTAACTTGTCGTTAAAATAAATCGATCAAACAATCAACAACCTCTGAATAAATCATGTTAAACTATTAATTTTTGGACGGTTTTTCTTCCATCTACCTTAGGTCGGGTGAGGGATTTAACAAATGCAGATCGTCATTCTGCGATCGTTGTTCAAACAGCACATAGCTGAAATAAAAGAAATAAGCGTTCGATAAGATTTGAACTTACATTTCTTTTTCTTGGCTGTCCAGCCGTACATGACAACGATTTATCGATAATGTCAATAAAAATCAACCAAATCAATATTCTTTATCTATATCCCTATGTTTTGTTTACTTAAATTCTAAACTAGTTGCTGTTCATATAATGGTCTCAGAATTTCTCATGTAAACTATTGGCAATTGCTATTAATTTTTATTAGTATATATCAGGTGTGTACTGGAGTTTTCAGTGTGTGTTTTTTTAAAGATACACTGGTTTTCTTCTGTCAATCAAGTTTTCTAAGTTTCAAAAAAGCGGGCACTGAGTAATTTTTCAACACCTACTGTCTGTTGCATCTCATTCATATGCTTTTTTATCACGACTTTTCATGGTTCAATGAGTGGAGTCGACGTGAAGCCGAAACATTGGCAGTGTATTCTGGATTCAAATGCCACCTGTGTTAAAACACAATCGTCATTACTGTTGCATTTTCCCAACCACTAAAATTGCTGTGTGACCACACACACACACACACACACACACACACATATATATATATATATATATATATATATATATATATATATATATATATATGGCAACCCAACTGATTTCCATACTAAAAAGTGCTAATTGTATGCAAAAAAAATCGGCTTGGAAGCTGTGACATTGTATCTGCCTTTTTGCATTTATCGACCAATCAGTGCATTCATGCTACTTTTTGAATTTTAAGATAATTTGCAGACGACAATATTTGTCTTGTCACAGAAATTTTACAGGATCAAAACCGACAATAATTTTCGAATATTTCCACTCCAAAAAAATCAAAAATACAATTTCTTAGCCAATTAGATTCAGAGATAAATCAACTTTTTCAGAAAATTGTGAGCCTACCTAAATAGTATATATAAAAATTGATATTTCTTTTGATTGGTTTTGTTTGGTTTGGTTTTATGGCTTATCAACCATAGTTGGTTATTTAATGCCAAATCTTGTTTTTACATATATATTGAATATATGATTTATAAACATATTTTGTTGATACACACAAATGATTAAACAGTTTTCTTTCTACCGATTCAATTTAGCATAACCATTTGTTTTCACTCAGTCTAAATGTATATCTTTCGTGTGAAAACCTACATTCTTTTCTTTCAAGAAGGCATCTATTTCAACTTATTTATTTTTTCTCAAATAAATATCAATTTGTCCCCTGTTCATATAATCAGCAGTTCACATATACGATAAGGCATTTTCTCTCTCTTACAGTGACAAACTGATACAAAAATTTTACTCACAAAAAATATGTCCTTTTATTTTAAACTAACTATTTGTGCTATACTTCATTCCCGAATCTAAGCTATATCTTTTAAAAAATGTCTACGTTCTGACAAATTTTATCTTTGCTTACAAGAAAATGTTTATAATTTTGTTTTTCAGAGAATTTTTCAATGAACTTTTTTTTCAGTGAATTTTTAATGAAATTAAAGAAATAGAAATTATTTGAATTTTATTCATTCATTTACGCATTTATCTGAGCTCTATCTATCTATCTATATATATATATATATATATATATATATATATGAGAGAGAGAGAGAGAGATTCACGCTTTCAATTTTAAGGTGCACTAGTATTCAAAATACCTGACTTTTTCAATTGAAGAAATATGTACTTTTTTTTTTTTTTATTCCTCTTTTAAGTCACTTTCCCGTTTGCATTTCCCTACCAACTCCGATCTTTTACTCCACAAATATCACCATGAAAGTAAATACTTATTTGGAATTTAGCATCGTATTAAGCCATATGACTTGATTTCTCATAAAGCAATAATCACAAATTCAAAATGAGTATAAAAGAAAACATCTGCATATTTGTACAGTTGAAATGGTCAGATGTATTAGATACTAGCTTATCTGAAGATCGAAAACCTGAAACGCTGAGTCAACACTTTTCATCATGTTTTATGAGTCTCTTATTCTTTACTTGAAATATATTGTGATATTCACCTGCATTTTCAAACATTCATCGCTGTGAAGTTTTCACGAATGAAAAATGATTTTATCATCAAATTCTAACCGTAATTATATATATATATATATATATATATATATATATATATATATATATATATATATATATATAGCTGTAAATAGCTTCTAGAGATAGAATAATCTTCAGAGACTGATATGCCGTTAAAATCCAATTATTCTCACTCCAGCTATGGGTAAATAGCGAGGCAACTAGTCAAGGAAATGGAAAACTCTGAATTCAAACCTGCGAAACTCCGCTTAAAAACTGACGTTGTATCATATCCTGCCCAAGCGGAGGGGTTGGTAAAATCAATCAATCTTCGGGTGTATATTTCTTCTGCAAGCTTTCAAAAAAAGAAAAAAAATACCTAACTTCTAAAAACTTTTAAGGAAGATTATATATATATATATATATATATATATATATATATATATATATATATATATTCTAACACTTATGATCGAACAGGATGTGACACAAAGTTTGTTTTTTTAAGCAGAGTTTAACAGGTTTGAATTTAGAGTTTTCCCTCTCCTAGATAGGTTGCCGTACCAAGGTTAAAGAGCCCAGTCTTCCTACTATTTATCGATAGCTTGATGGTGAATAGTTGGGTTTCTTTAGATCTTTTGTAAGTGATGTGAAATGAAAACAGACAGCCTCGTCTAGGTTTTGAACTCGGGTCGTTGAGTCCATTTCCTAAGACGATAAGCATTAAAGCACGAGTGCTCCCATATATATGTATATCTTTAAAATATTCAGTCAGTGTCCAAAGACAATGGGTGTGGATTATTCTTTACATAGAATATATGAGGAAAATCATATAAATCTATGAGAGTGCTCAATGTATGGCTATTGTTAGTTCCCTATTTATTCGCTGGGGTATAACAAAATTCACATTCAGAGCGTATACAGTACAATTTGATGGAGACTCAAACTTTGAACCACTCTGCCCACGTCTATGAATGAAATAATTTGTAATTTGATTTCCACTTTTAGTCTTATTTTTATGCTTATTTTTATTTTTATTTTATTTTATTTTTATTTTATTTTTATTTTTTAATTTTTATTTTTTAATTTTTAATTTTTTTAATTCCTTTATTTTATCTTCTGAATACATACTGTAACTCCACATTTGCTATTCTGCGACTAGAGAGAAGCATGAAAATAGTCATCTGACGAATCGGAGAGTATAGTAATATTCTCCGCCGAAATAAATTTATTATGACGACTTCACAGGGTTTGAATCTCCGTGAAATTATAATATATATATATATATATATATATATATATGGTTCGATTAACACGTGGAATTACAAAACATATGAGCTTTAATCTAGCCCTGTTCTCAAAATAACTTCAACGTTAATCTATTCAAAGAACTTCTTAAATGAGCTATTTTTCAATGCATTAAGAAAACTTCCACTATATTTATCAGCTAAAAAGGTTTCGCGTTTATCTTTAGAAATTTCCGTTTTAATTTTTTTTTTACAGAACATTATTTTAATGTTTGAAAATTCAATCGAAAAAAAGAAACGAAAAACCTTTACCTCCCTCTTATAATCTCTTCAACAAAATGATTTCTGCGGGAAAATATTCTTGTGAACAACTGTTTGATGTTGAGTGCTTTTTAAACGATCAATTTCTGTGAAATCCAGTTCGTACCTCGTTATTTTAAATCTTTCCTTTGAGGGACATCTTTAAAATCGTTGCCGCCTCACACAAAGTCAGTTGCTAAACCGTCATAAATTAGCGTTTACTGCTATAGATATATATATATATCTGCAGAATGGATCCGATTTTGATAATTGGTATTGATATCATACGAACGCAAATGAACGAGGTCGTTTGGTGTACTTTACCCGGAGATAAAACCAAAAATAGGATAAGGTGTATGAATCTCAATTAAGAAGAAAATTGTCGATTTCTCAGAGATGAGGTAGGTTCTTTTTTTTTTCAAGAAATAACGAAGAAATATTCTTTTTTCCTAGTTTACAGACCAATAGTTTTCACAGTTTCTTAATTGGCCAGACTCTTCGAGTTAAATATCGGCTTGAAGATTAAATATATCTGACACATGTGATGCCAGTTCTTTCAAGTAATGTTGCAAGGAGTTCTTTATTATCATCTAGAAGTTGGAATGAGCTCAGATTACTCAACATAAAATGGCAGGTTTTAAATAAATTTTAAGCAAACTGAAAAGAATAATACATAAAACTAGGGTCGATAGAAAGTTTCATGCCTTACAAGGTCTGGTAGGTCTATAGAAGTAAATCTGGTAAGTAGCACTCGGTTAGTTGGTTGGTTGGTTGGTTGGTTGATTTTTATGGCATATCAACCTTTGTAGATTATTTAATGCCAAATCTATTTTTATACACATAATCAGTTCTATTGCAAAGAATTCACTTTAGCATCAGTACAGTTTAAATGTCAAAAACAGTTCCATTTCAAACAATTCAGTTAAGCGTAAGTATGCTGTTTAAATGTAAATACACAGTTTAATTGTCAAAATCATTTCTATTTTAAGCTATTCAGTTTAGTCAAACAGTTCTACTTCAAAAAATTCAGATTAGTATAAGTATACTAATAAGTATACTATGTCCACGCACACTTAAATAAAAACAGTTATATTTCAAACAATTCAGTTTAGGGTAAGTACAGTTTCAATGTCAAAAACAGTTCTATTTTAAACAATTCAGTTTAGCATAGGTACGTAGTTTAGTTCTATTTAACCCATAAATAGGACCCTATCAGGTGCTACTACTCCGAGACAGAGTAAACCTGGGAGCGATAGCAATGAAGGGATACTCCGCATTCTGCAAAGTTCCAGCATTACCAAAGCTTCACCATTAGATTGTTTAATGTCATATCCAGGACACTCGTTGGAAGGGTCTTACCCCTCTGCAGAGATGCTGTTGGTGTATTCTACAGCCCCAGTCGACTGGGAAAGTTGCAATAGGAGAGTATCAGGTGAGCTCAGGATCTGAAAATCTAATTTGATTCGTCACTATCAGAACTTCGGCAAAAGCTTCCGGAGAGGTGAATTGTGCCCCTCGTTACCAAAATATAACAAAAATTTTGACTCGCCCGAGAAGATTGACAACTTTTCAAAATACTTATCAATATTTCAAGCTTTTTGATCAATTCGGAACAAGTTTTTAGAATAATGAAAAAAACACTTTTTTCAGTTAACAATTAAATTTGATAACAAAAACGACTTTTCAGTAATTTATCATTCCAGATCCCAAAACATGATAACAACATCACTAAATACATGCTTTATTATGTCGATTACAATAAAATCTGTTTCTTCTCGTTTTAACTCTCAAAACCTAACAAGTAGATGCAGATGATGGTCGGTTGGGTTTTTTTCGAGTCATTTAACGCTGAATTATATTTCAAACAATTCAGTTTAGTATAAGTATAGTTTTTGTTTACAAACAGTTAAATTTCAAAACAGTTCTATTTCAAACAATTCTGTTTAGCATAAGTACACAGTTTAGTACTATTTGACTGATATATAGAACCCTATCAGGTGCTACCACTCCGAGTCAGAGTGAAACTGGGAGTGATGTCAATAAAGGGGTACACTGCATTCCCCAAAGCTCAAGCATTACTGAAGCTTCACCATCAGATTGTTTAGTGTCATATCCAGGACACTCTTAGAGGGAATCTTACTCCTCTGTAGAAAAGAAATCAGCGCATTCTACTGCCCAAGCCGAGTGGGCAATGTAAATTATGTTTCTTCAAATATTTATAAGAAGCACTGTCTGAATATTTTATTTATTTGTTTGGAAAATATTGACCAATTTTATTATAAACCGTTTAAATTCCGTTCTAACATTATTTTCATAGTAGTTGTATAAAACAATTCGCATTTGTAATAATTAAAGAGTCTTCTTTTTAAACTTTCTAACGCGTATTTCAGATTTTAATTTGGAAGTTTTAATGTGGAAAAAGAAATGAAGTGTTTCCTTTTTTTTCATGAGTTCAAGCTTAGTCATAATTTTCTTTCATATCACTGCTTGGCCACATGTTGCAGGGATGACACAACTGAAGCTCACTGACTTGGGATATGACACTTCGCCACATTCACCATATTCTCCTGATCACTCACTCATCGACTACTATTTCTTCAAGCATCTGATCACATTTTTATACCAAAAAACATTCCGTTCCAAAGAAAGAGAAACTGCATTTAAAGATTTTTCAAAGAATATTATCTTAAAAGTTGTTTATGCCTTTAAGATAACATTCTTTGAAAAATCTTCGTAAAGCAATGGCATATGTGTATAGATGTTCAGGATCATATTTTTACTGATTAAAACATTGTTTAAACTCATCAATTAATGACCTGGAAGTAACGGCAACGAAGAGCACCAGAAATCAACCTTTACCACCGGATGCAATTTACAGCATCACCAGGGACACCAATTTATATCTGAAGATGAGTTATGTAAAAAGATGGAAGACATGAATGCAAATTGTTTTTGAAATCATGACGAGAGATATTATGTAAACTTAAGTATTTATATGCGGGATAACCTGAGTGATTCCTTAAAGACAATTCAGCCCAGTCAGCTCTAAAGAGAGATAAGACGGCATTTCTAAAAAGCAGTAAGACCCCACCAAATGTGTATCCTGAATATGACGCTAAACTGCGTCTGAGAGTGAGGCTCAAATCCTGTAGATTTAGAAATGTGGAGTAGCCTTCATTGCTATTACTCCTAGGTCCTTTCTGACTCAGAATAATGGCACCTGTTCGCGTCTCATTTATGGGTCAAATACAAATATTTAATCATTTCTGTGTTTGAAACCTTTAAATAGTTTACAAAAATACCAGTTAAATTGAATTGTTAGTATTGCACAGCAATACTTGGAACTATTTAGCTGTGTGCACAGGAAAGAATAAAGTTGAACAGAATTACAAACGATCGATAGCAATATTTTAAACCATTTAATTTTCTCCAAATAAAACTAATGGTGTTAGAGAGTAATATTTAAAATTATTTAACTGTGTGCAAATAAACAAGTTCTGGCTCATTTAAAAAATGTTACCTAAAAACTATTCGTTGACAAATCATTTATATTTGATATACATGTATAAGTAGGATTTGGCATTGAATAACCAACAAAGGTAATATACCGTAAAACGCAGACAATCAACCTAGATCGTTAATATTAAACGGAATTATTTGTGTTTTATAGCAATGCCTTAACTGATTTTACAGTGTAATCTAAAAATATTACCTTCAAACGATTCCGTCACAAATCACACACACACACACACACACACACACACACACACATGTATATATATATATATATATATTGTAAATGAGGGTGCTATCCCCCTTGTTTGGTACGGCCGTCTTTAGAGTTGGGGACATATTACCATTATACACCGACCAGTCACACACGTGACACGGTTGGAGGTGTCGAGCATTTTATTACCATTTCTCCGAGCAGAACACACGTGTTGCCTGACAGCTGCGATTTTAGACTTTGCGAAGGGGGCATTCTTTGAGGCGAACATAGGTAAGAATCACACACTATATCTGTATTTTCCCGAATTATTGATCTGTGTGAAAGGGATTAAAGAAATTGTTTTCTATTTTGTTTTTAGTTTCACGGTGAAAGAAGGGTCAAAGAAGGGTTTAAAGAAGGAACGAAGACCCATTGCGAATAGACAACTTCTTTACCAGTCGAGCCTTTTACCTCATTTTTTGTCTCATGGTGCTACCGTTATATATATATATATATATATATATATATATATATATATATATATATATATATATATATATATAAAGTATTTGTCATTAAATAACACACGTCTTGATATGTCATAGAACACGATCAAATAAATCAAACCGAACATCAAAGGTCAGTGTTATGAATATTGAATTACAGTGGAAATTAAATGCACGTCGTCATTTTTTAAACAGCTATTTAAATCAGAAAAGTTAATTATTATTGTTAACAATTACAGATAAGGTTATCATTTTCTTAGAAAAGTGTCCTTAAAAAATTAAGGTAAAATGTATTTGCAAAGCTGCAAGAGCCAGTAATCTCCATCTGAACTCAGATAAAACAGATTCCATTATTTTAATCAAAATGGTGCGGGGGTGTCCTCGTGATGTAATGGTTAAAGCGATGGACTACGAAATCGTACTCCAGTCGCGCTATTACATTTACTTTCGGGCAAATACCCTTGGGAAAGGTATGAAACCCCTTATCCTCCCAGCTAAGGGTTAAATAATACCACTACTGTTCTTCTAGGAGAGTAGCTTTGGCATTAAATACCCTACTGAGGTTGATATGTCATTTAACAAAGAAACCAATCAAAATGGTGCCATCTCCATATTAAATGGCAAGCATCTAAAACTAGCAGACTAGTTCATACATCTTGGTAGCCGAATCTCATCTCCTGAAAGAAATGTCAATGTAGGTGTTGGTTAAGCGTGAACTTCTGTTGACTAGTTATCGACCTATGAAAATCCAAATCCTCTGATAGAATAAAACTGGGAATTTTTCCACACTGTAACCGTATCCGTATTATTATGCGTTTGAACCACTTGGACTCTGCTAAAATGCCTGGAAAAAAATCTAAATAGTATCTACATGCGTTCTCTTTAAAACAAATCATAGTAACAGGACCCTACAAAACTGCAATTGAACGACCATTTACTTCCCATTTTACAAACCATCCAAGAAAGGCAAGCAATATATGCAGGACATTGCTTGTGAAGTAAAGAAAAACTCATTAGGGCCTTTTTTCAGAGTTGACTGACCAGTGAATAATTATATTCTTCAGCTGTTCGGACACTGTGTTTCTTCTGGAAGACTTAACAATAACGATGACCGATTTAGACTGATAGAGATAGAGAGTGAAGGGAACTCATATTGTCAGCACTACTTTATTGATTAATTGATTGATTGATTGAAAATATATTTTGTTATGAAACATTTGTAAGTCAAAAATTTTCACAGTTTCTGAATAGATCAGATTCTTTTACTTAAACACTACGCTTCACGATTATGTAAGTGCATTAATTCATTCGCAACCTAACCATGAAAATATATTTTTATATATATCAGCAGCAGTCTGATGATTGTGGTTTATAGGACGTCATGAAACCTGTGGTCGCAGACAAGCTTCTATGCTTATATATATATATAAAAAACTAACATATATTTACTGTTCATTATTGTATATAAAAGCTCTATCACAGATATTGAGCACTCTCCAAATCATACTGCATTTGATCTGCCACAAACCCACGAAGTGAGATAGTGACAACCGACACTGCTATAATATATATATAAACTTTATAAATTTTATGTATATATAAATTTTTCTTGTAGCTCCAAAATATTTTTAAATCGGTAGGTCCATGAAGAGATTTATATTTTTAAAAATTTATGTATTTATTTTGTTCTTACATACGTGTATGTTTCTAGCTTGTTGCTTTTGCCAGAGAACATATATGCCACAAAGCCTTGTGAATGGGGTACTCAATCAGACTTGAACTTATACGTGTTTGCAGTTTTACGAGTAAGTTCAAGTCTCATTGACTACCCCATTAACAAGGCCTAGTGCCATAAATGTTCTCTGACGAAAGCAACCTGCTGGAAACATATACGTGTGTAAGAACAAAATAAATCAATAGATAAATTAGAAAATACAAATCTCTTAGTGGACTTACCTACTTTGATATATATATATATATATATATATATATATATATATATATATATATATGTATGTATGTATGTATATATATATATATATATATATAATTAGTAACTTGTAAATCTTTTATTTTAACTAAAACTCATCTGCTTGTCTAATCGGAAAAGGTCGAACTGAAAACTAAAATTATAGATCTAAAGAAAGAAAGCGGCATCTTAAGTTATGGGAACACTTAGCTGTTTTGGGGTTCTACGATTCTAAGGGTTTTCATACTATGATGTAGTTGGCAGAGTGGTTGAATGGTTAATCAATTGATAACTTACAGGAAAGTCCAAATATATATATATATATATATATATATATATATATATATATATATATATATATATATGTTCGCCTATGGCCCGGAAGACTGGAGTTTAATCCCAGGTCAAATTATACAAAAGACTTAAAAAATGTTACTTGATACCTCCTTGTTTAACACTGAGCACTATAAGATACATATCAAAGGTTAAGTGGAGCAATCTCAGGAAAGGAGTAGCGCCCTCCCCAACACCCCGGTGTTGTAGGTATTGAAAAGGGATCCTTCGAGTAACCCTCGACTACGGTCTCTAGTTTTATTTTATATATATATATATATATATATATATATATATATATATATATGTGTGTGTGTGTGTGTGTGTGTGTGGTGAATATTAATCACATAAGTCGAACGTTTTATAGTGAATTTTTCAGCTAACTTTGTTTTCATCAACGTATCACTCTAGTAGATATTTTTGGATTGTAGGGTATTAGTTTTTAAAAGTTCTGGTGCAGTAGACAGTTCTTACTTCATTTACGGGGGTCAATAAAAGAACCATCTGTCGAGACAAAACATATATTGAACATTGTAAATTGAGCTGAGAGATCTCCAAAACAACTGCGGAAGAAATAGCAATTTGGGGAGACATTAAATATGGAGGTATGCTAGCGAACAGATAACGACAACATGACAATAAAAGATACATACATTACATGAGTAAGACATAAATTTATAAGATTGGGGACTGTTTAACACCAGAATGGTTTTTATCTCATTTCAGTATTTAATTCATCAACAACTACAGTGAAGTACACTGACTCCCTCCTCTTTAGATCGATAAAACCTCCTCAAAAAAGTATCTTCAGTACAATATTAACAAGTATTCAGAACTACAAAACTAAACTGGCTGATATGTTCTGCAAGAACTAAAGAATAATATATTAGTTCATATAATCCACAGATCACTAAAAAATCCTTTTTTAATTATGCATGTATGCTGCCACCTATGAAGATAGGCTTTGCAATTTGTTTCTTTTTATATTTATCATCACTTGGTGTAGATTTTATCATTTATATTTATCATTTTTATATTTATCATTTTTATATTTATCATCACCTGGTGTAAATTAAAGAACATTGGCAGCACTAATAAAGTTTATGCACCAACAGAATCTCTGCAGACGCATACGATCCCCCACCGCAACAAGTGTGCTTGATATGACACTAAACTTCATTTGATAGTGAGGTCTCTGTCCGGGAGATTTAGGTAATGTAGACAACTCCTTCATTGCCCTTATTCTTCATTCAACTCGGACTCAGAGTGATAAGACCTATTCGGGTTTCATGTATCGGTCAAATAGAACAGATAAACCATTTAACTGTCTGTAACCAAATAACTAGTGTTAAATTGAATTGTTACCCTTACAAGCAATAGAACTATTTAACCGAGTACAAAGGAATAGGTAATTTTTTTAATGGAATATTTGTATTAAATAGCAATATTTGCAACCACATCACTGGGTGCAAACACATGATCAATATTAAAGTGAATTATAAATATTAGATTACAATACTTGAAACAATTCAACTGTTTGCAAAGCTTCGCAATACTTAACTGTGTGCAAACAAATTAGTTTTTATCTTTTTTTGTAAAACAATCACAAACTATTCATTTATGTATAATCATTTCATTGTGAGCGAACAATTGTCATGTGCTAAATTAATTTTTTTGGGTTTGAAAGAAATTTTTCGAAACCTTTTAACTGAGTACAAACAAATAAGCTGTCCCTCGTTTATAAATATTATCTACAAACTATGCGTTTATAAATCATTTATGTCTAATTATATATGTTATGTATGGATTATTATATATATGTATGCAAAGGCAGATTCCAAGAAATGATATTGAATTGGATTATTAATGTTATATAGGAATACTTGAAACCATTTAACTGTGAGCAAACAAATGTTTAATATTAAATATAATTGTTTGTATTTGATAGCCATACGTGAAATCATTGAAAAGTGTGCAGACAATAAGGAGCAATACTTGAAACTATTTACCGTGGGCAAACAATGTTTAATATTAAATAGAATTATTTGATTTAGATGATAATACTTGAAACCATTGAAAAGTGTGCAAACAATAAGGAGCAATACTTGAAGCCATTTAACTGTGTGCAAACAAATGTTTAATATTAAATAGAATTATTTGATTTAGATAACCATACTTAAAACCATTGAAAAGTGTGCAAACAATAAATCGCAATACTTGAAGCCATTTAACTGTGTGCAAACAAATGAACGATATTGAATAGAATAATTCATGTTCGGTCATAATTCTTGAAATCATTTTATGTGTTCTAACAAATCAGCTCTGGTTTGTTTTAAAATTGTTACCTACAAAATCTTTGTTTACAAATCATATATATTTCATATATATGTATTAACAGGATTTGGCATTAAATAATCTACAGGAGTGATATTTCAGTAAATACAACCAACCATAAAAAGTTGATATCAAATGGTTCATTTTATAAAGTAGTCGTATAACATATAATTTGCTGATATGAAATTGAGTTATTCAACCGTTATAGGAAATTGTACCACGTGAAGAATTATCATGATCATTATCAAGTCTCACTGACATCACGGATTTCGCTGATTTTCCATCTCCATCCGTCCCTATCATCCATCGCTCCCGGCAGGTCTTCCAAACTACATCCAGTGTCCGCACACAGCTGACGTAAATAAGTTCTTGCTGGTCGACAAACACTGACACGTCCATGTGTAGAGGGTAATCGAAGAACGTTACTTACAAGTTCGTCTTTGCTTCTCCAGCCGTGTCCCGCTTGTCCTGTTCGTCTTACTTGGATGGTTTGTGAGATGGGAGGTAAGTGGCCGTGTAGAAGTCCATAGAAGAACGTTACTTATGAGTTCGTCTTTTGTTCTCCAGCAATGCCATGCTTGTCCTGTTCGTCTAACTCGGGTAGCTTTTATTGATGATGGGATGTAAGTTACCATACAACTGCTATTTTGTGGTGTTTTGCTTCCTGGATTTCTCCAAAACAGCCACAGCTTAGAAAAAAATCCCATTTTATTGGATAGATCAGACTTTCATATGTTCGATAGCCAATCGATACCAGTTCACACTTTCAGTAGATGATATATTGCTACTGAGACATGTGAACTTGTCTACCAATTTGAGAGGCCAGCCACTTAGAATAGATATGGCTCTTTCTCGTACTCAGTTTTATTTGCATTCTCGTAGAGGCCAATGCCATCCGCTGCTTAGTCTTAGTTATGCAGTAGGGATTCAGCAGGTGTATTAGCAAGAAGCACTTGATCATCTGCGTAGTCTGCGTCTGTTATAGTTTCTGTTAGATACTGTCTCCTATGACTCTAATTCAAACTGTGTGTTATCAAGTATTATACTGAAGACAAATCATAATTATCTTGGCGCTAAAAAACATAACGTAAATACCAAATGATACGTGCATGAACCACCCTTTTATCCTTTATTTCAGAAAATGTGCATTTACTCAACCCTACTGCAATGGATAAGGTTTCAGTTTTTCAGCAGAGTACAGCTGGTTTGAATTCAGTTTTCCTTTTTCCATATTGGCTAGAGATCCTAGTCTGCCTTACTACTTGCTTATAATGGAAGAGAGAAGAGATGGATCCATCTCTTTTCATAGGACAAATAATCCAAAGAGAAACACGATCTTCGGTTGAATTATCCTAAATACATATATAACACGAAATATCAGATTCAAGAAAATCCAGTAGATTTCAAGAAGAGGACGGATGTAATATGTTATATAATTTTTAGATTGAAATTTTACTCTATTATGTTGGATTGGTGTTATGATATATAATTTGAACAGAGTTCTCGTGGCATAGTGACTAAAGTGCAGGACTGCAACATTGTTGCTTATTTATTTATTTATTTATTTATTTATTTTTGGTTTTATGGCATATCAACCATTGAAGGTTATTTAAAGCCAAATCTATTTTAATATGAATAAACAGTTCTTTTTGAAACAATTAAGTTTAGCATTAGTACACACTTTACTTGTCAAAAACATTTCTATTTCAAGCTATTCAGTTTTGTCAAAAAGTTCTAATTCAAGCAATTCAGCCCAGTACAAGTACAGCTCCTGTTCATGCACAGTTGAATGTCAAAACAGTTCCAATTCCAACAATTCAGTTTACCATAAATAGTGTTTCAATGTCAAGAACAGTTATATTTCAAGCAATTCAGTTTAGTATACAAAAATAGTCCCATTTCAAACAATTCAGTTTAGCATAAATACGCAGTTTAAATGTCAAAACAGTTTTATTTCAAGCAATTCAATTTAACATAAGTACACAGCTCAAATGTCAAAAGAGTTCTTTTTCAAACATTTCAGTTTTAGCATAAGTACACAGTTTAGTTCTATTTGATCCATACATAGGACCCTATCAGGTGTTACTACTCCGGGCCAGAGTGAACCTGGAATCGATGGCAATGAAGGAGTAGTCCACATTCTCCAAAGCTCCAGCATTACTGGAACCTCATAATCAGATTGTTTAGTGTCATATACAGGTCACTCGTTGCGGGTAGGGGTCTTACCCTTCTGCAGAGATGCAGTCGGTGTATTCTATTGCCCTAGCTGACTGGGCAAACAACATAATAGAAAGTGAGTTCGAACTTCAGTTGCAATATTATGCTCCCCTTCAGACAAGTATCCTTGGAAAAGGTATGGACCTGATAATGCCAAATCCATATCCTTAATAGTACGACTACCCATATTTACCAACCCCTCCGCTGGGGCAGGATATGACACAAGGTCAATTTTTAAGCGGAGTTTAACAGGTTTGAATTCAGAGTTTTCAAAGTCACAGGGAGCAAGGTCTCGACTATAGGGAGGGTGAGGAACTGTCTTGATGCCCATCTTGGTCGAATAGTCTGTGACAAGGGTGGAGTTGTAGACTGGAGCATTGTCCTGGTGGAAATGCCACTGGCCCGATTTGAAAAGTGCTGGCCTCTTCTGACAGAATCTCTTTCTGAATTCCCTTAAAATATCAACATAGTAACCCTAAGCCTAACCCTTTGGCCAGTCAACTCTGGTGTATTGACTTTCTTACTCCTTCCACACCTCTCATCCCTCACAGACACCCTGCCTTCTCTGAATCTCTAATCATATTTACCAACCCCTCCGCTCGGGTTGGATATGGCACAAGGTCAATTTTTAAGCGGAGTTTAACAGGTTTGAATTCAGAGTTTTCCTTCTCCTAGACTTGTTGCTTCACCAAGGGTCAAGAACCTAGTCTGCCAAAATATTTACCATAGGACAACTACAGTTCTTCTACATGGATGGCTTTGACTGTAAATAACCCATGAATTTTGATATGTAATTATTAAAAAAAAAAAAAACTAAACCAAACATTTACGATTTCAAATATCTAACAATAAATAGTTCGACGAATATCTTATGATAGTTGAAATATAATATATAATACAAGAGGTGCCCGTGGTGTAATGGTTATCGTCGTAGGAAATGGACACGGCGATACGAGTTCAAATCCTGGACGAGTCTGATTGCATTTCACATCTGAATCCAATTATTCTCCCTCCAGCTATGAGTAAATAGTTGGGCAGACTGGGTTCTTCAGCCTTGGTGAGGCAGCTAGTCTAGGAGAAGGAAAACTAGAAATTCAAACCTGTTAAACTCCGCTAAAAAATTGACCTTATGTTATATCCTGCTCGAGCGGAAAGGTTGGTAAATATGGAAATATAATATATAATTAGTCGTTCTACATAAGACTATATGTTTAGCCAATTTAACTACTGTAAGTTTAAGTCTCTTCTCAAATATATAAAACGCAGTGTCCTACCACCTACATACACACACATACACGCACACACGCACACGTATATATCATCATCATCAACAACATAATTAAAGCGTGCTGATGGAACGGATTCCTTTGAATCTCTCTCTCTCTCTCTCTCTCTCTCTCTCTCTCTCTCTCTCTCTCTCTCTCTCTCTTGCCATCCCAACCGGCAATCACATATAGTGTCAACACATAGCTGATGTATGTAAGTTTTTGCTGGTCGTCCAACACTTCTGCATCCATGTATGGAGTTCATAGGTGAACGTCGCTAATGAGTTAGTCCTTATTTCTCCAGCATAGCCCAGAATGTCATGTATAACTGACATGGTTACATCTAGGAAGAATTCCCAATATATATATATATATATATATATATATATATATATATATATATATATATAACAAAGAGATGTTTATTCGTGTCCATAGTTTGTATTGCATGATTTCATATTTCTTTACAAAACTAATATCTTCACATTAGGTTATGACACAGCGCCTTTTGCGCGTTCCAGACCAATGTTTCTTCATGTCATGAACCTCTTCTGTTATTTGCAGAGCTACGATAACTGATGGAACACGTGCTAGTTCGACACGTGCATGCACTGCAATATTCTTACATAATAGACCGTTGTCTTCAATATTCCATTTCTCTTCGTGCGTTATAAACATTATTAAGATGAACTCAGCCTGTTCATATAGTACAATATATAAGTAAGTAACAAGTACAAAACTTGAAAAATACATATTGTTCAGGAAATAAGACAACCAAAAGAAGTAAACACTGTATAAAAGATATGTTAAGAAATAAAAATGATGAAAATAATAAAAATAAAAAAAGGAAGGGAGAGATTTTGAATATCAATAACATAGAAAAATAAATGTCGATTTGGAACTCGTTCAGACAACCGTTCTAATCACCAGTCGTTATGATTGTCTCGTGAAAATCGTTGGGATATTTTCGCCATTGTTTGCATTTTACCTTTGAAAGAAAAAATGAAAGAGCTACAGAGTACTGACAAGGCCTCTTCCTGACGATACAGCAATAACAATACACACTGATATGGAATATCTATGTAAATGTAAGAATAGGTGGTTTATATCAGAGAAGATAGATAGATAGATAGATAGATAGATAGATAAGTGTAGAATGGGAGAGAGGCATTTACTATGTTGGGTAATTCAGAAAAAAACAACCGATCTATTGAAAATTTAGAAAAAGAAAAACGAAACGTTTTTAAAATTTTCAATGTATATTATAATTTACTTTGTATACAGGGCGTAGTGGCTGATGTGTGACATCGTAGTAAGCAAGTTCGAACTCTAGTCACCTTATTGCATTCACTTTCGGACTAATACCCTTGAGAAAGGTATGAACTCTCTTATCCTCCTCTGCTATAGATTCAATAGCATCACTACGCTTCTGCAAAGATAGCTTTGTCGGTAAATAACCCACGAAGAAAACAAACCATATCAAACAACATATAGAATTATTCAGTCGAAGAAAACAAACCATATCAAACAACATATAGAATTATTCAGTCGAATATCCATTGTTTGGTTGTTTTTGTTTTAATTTTCTTGTTTCTCTTTAGCCTCGTTTTGGCTGAGATTTTTAAAAATTTTCCCAATTTTTTTTATCTCCCTGTCGGTGGGACTTACAATATGCTATCTGTATTCCCTGAGGAAAAGAAAGAACCCCCAATATGGGGAGTTTCCTGGATATTATGCGTATTCATTTTCATCGTGCTCCGTCCTTTAGGGAAATCATTAATCCGAACGTAAAAATTTTAAAATTATAGAATACTGGTATCTTTAGTGTAGATGAATTTTTTTTCTAAAAAGTACGTTAGTCGTATACTTACGTATCAGCAATGACTCAACTTTATCATATAATTATATCTATCTATCTGTCTATCTCGGTTTGTTGATATCTATCAACCTATCTATCAATATATCTATGTATTTATTTCAAATTGTTCATATCTCTGTATTTCAGGGGGGGTTCATATCTATCTATCCACATAATTTTATTTTTAAACGCCAAATATACGATTGTAATTCCTAAATATCTTAAAATAAAATCCCGGTATCCTTGGTGTAGAAGACCATTAACTTTTTCTTGAAAGAAAGTTGTTAGCATATACTTATTTTCAATCTATTTTATATGTGACAAACTTCCTACTGATCTCTTTTTAAAAAATAGAGACTGAGTATGGCGTGGAAGACCGAATTCGAGAGTTCTGTATTCAGTCGTCAATTCACCAGTATGAGAGAGAGAGAGAGAGAGAGAGAGATGTTCAACATTGCATGGTGTTCCTCTATGAAATCAGTCAGGACAACATCAGAAGTGAGGAAAGTGATTAATTGTTATTTACCCTACCTATGAACATTAATGGATATGTCCCATTCCTCATCAAGACGTTGGACACTATTGTGATCGGGGTTAATATGCCGATTAAGCAGTGGTTTACCTTTTTCACGCCGCTGGTGAGTATTATACTTTGTTAATATATAAAGATTTCCATTTCATTTCTAACCACCGTTTGGGTTATTTCTAATTCAGTAACCTTTTGTTAGGTTAGAACTATTATGATGCCTATTGAGATGATTATGTGCTGTGAATAGTTTTAAAGTTCAAGTAAAGTATATTTTAGGTATGATGGCCAGTAAGATGCTTTGAATGATAAAACTACTCAAAGTTGAAAGACTTTAAAACAATGATACCGATAATTCAAAATTATCAAAATATAGATATTCAAAAAGCAGAAAAATGGGTCTCACATAAATTGTTAGAACTTAATACAAAACAGCATCCCTCCATTTGTCTTTTACTTCCTGAAAGATACAAACAGAATGGTGGAGAAATGTCACTGGAGATCAAAAGTGGATTCACTATGATAATCTGAAGCAAAGAAGGCTTTGAGTCGATCCAGGACAGCTTGTAACATCAAATAAAATCTAATTTTTGTCGGGACGGTTACTGCTCTATAGTCGATGCGAGGTAAATGGCGAACTGTATGACTAATTTATGAAGTCAGTTGAAACTGTTACTTCAGATCGTTATAATAAAAAAAGGATCATTTATAGAATAGGAGAGCCAGAATAGAATAATTTTGTGTAACGTTGCTCGTCCATACATTGCTTCACCGAGTGAATAATCCATTATGGAGTTTGAATGTACAATTCATTTTATTCACTGTTTTACTGGGTTGAAGACAATTCTGTTTTATGAAGATGTATGAGGGTTGTTAAAAAAGTTAAAATCCTTAACCAGATATTAGATTTGTCGCACATCAATCACCTTTTTATAGGCCTCACCTGAACAGAAATCTAAAACAGAAATCTGTATTAGTTTTTCTAGTTTTAAAAGAAGCAGCGTGTTGTCACCGCAAAAAATATTCAGCAATGTCTTTTTTCTGTTTGAAGCTTTCGAACATTCATATTTACCCAACACCTCATATTCTTTCTTTCTTTCTTTCTTTCTTTCTTTCGTATTACTTCCCTTTTATATGATTTATTTCCTTTCTTTCTCATAACTTTCCCTTTCTTCTGTCTTTCTTTCTTTCTTCTTTGGTATACTTTTTCTTTTCATTTCCTTCTTTTTTTTTTCGTATAATTTCCCCGGTATATCATCTAATTTCTTTGTTTCTACTTTTTTTCCAAACAACCTCGTCCAGGATTTGAATACTGATTGACGATTTCATTTCCGACTCCGATAACCATTTCGCTATGCACACCTCCATAGTGCATTTAATTATACCTCAGGTAATATGATTTGTTTTTTGTCACAAACAACACCGGTTTATGTGTGATATTTATTTCTTTTTTAATTTCTTAAAAAATCGAAATCCCTTTCTGTACATTTTTTAATCCCTATGTAAGCATCACTTTATCAAATAAAGTACTTGATACAACCGGTAATAGACAAGCGAGTTTCGGTGTCAGTAAACCACTTTAGCTGGAATATATTTCTGCACTTGTCTTGCTCAACAGTCTTTTATTCAGGTTTTCTTTTTTCAAAAATAGTCCCATTCAAAGGATGAGGAAGGATGAGGCGTTTGAAAAGCTTATTTCAAGAACTATATATATATATATATATATATATATATATATATATATATATATATATATATATATAACGAATTATATAATCAACGAATGTATAAAAATGAGTGTCAGCAACGACGTTTAAAATCGGAAGGTAATTCGTCTTGTGCAAATCAGTGTGTCACGTGGTTCTTCTGATCAGACAATATTTTCAGTTGGAAGTCTTTCTGTCTTTATTCTTTGAAATTTCTTAATTTAAACTTATTTGTTTCCTTTCCTTGTTTAGATATTTGGCGGATGCAACTAATTTTTTGTTGTCTCCCCATTTGTTCTGTTCTTCTTTTACTTGACTTTCCAGTCGATTCAAGACAGAGATGGGAAAATAAAAGACATTTCAATCAAGAGCTTTGTAGACACTCACCGTGACGCAGTGGTTGTCAATTTTTTTTTCGCAGATTATTATGAGACAACCGAATTTTAACATTACACAGTACCCCACCCCTGTTGGATTGTGTGCATATGTTAGGCCAAATGTTAGAAAAGTGTTAAGAAAACTACACCAAACCTTTTAAATTAAGAGGATTTGCATTCAAAATTTTAGTTTTTACCTCGACTAAATGCTTCAGAAATACTGAGAGTAATTTGAAAATTTATTAAAAAAATAATGCATGTAGTTGCGCAACTGAAATGTACTTTGTAGCAAGAATCTTTTTTATTCTCTATACAATTTTAAATTAAGTACTGTGATTAAGAAAAATAGATATCAACTGGTAATCTAATAACGAGACCAATTCTCGTCGAAATTATTTCTGGGACTCACAATTTCTGGGATTCACAATTCTCACGAGACTGGCTCTGGATCTGAATCGTGATACATTCTGGGCATGACTGAATGGAAGACCAGCAGTATTATCCGAACAAGTTAAATTTCTTCTACGACAGAGATATTTTGAATTTTATTTTTTTCTTGTGAAAAATTATACAATCAAAATTAATTTTATTAGGTATTACTTATTTACACGCTGCAACATTGAAAATCGGTAACCTAAAAATGAGGAAATAGAAACGATTATGCAACCAAAAATGAAATTGAATAATTATATGAGGAAGGGTACTTATTTTTGGACTGCTAAATTTTCCAGTTTTTACTTACTGAATTTTGATATTGTTGAGTTTAGTGATGAATAATACTTAATAAAGTACGTTTCATAATAATCTTCCTCTAGTATTAATAGATCATGGAGTCTCTGGTTTTGATATTCAAATATCTAGTCTTCTTTTACAAATTTTAAAGCATGACACATTTCATATTTGGAAATGGGTTTGAAAGATATCTAATTATGTTTGGTGGTCCAATTATGAAAAGATATTCCAAGCACCGCTCTCAAAACCAAAATATATTCATTATGGCGTCCTTTATTTTTAGGAATAAGTTCTAAAGTATCTGAAGTATTAAGAAATAAAAATACATCAAATCATATGGAAAAATTGTATGGAAAGTTATATTTCATATCAAATGATATGCTATTTTCTTAGAAATCACATGAGAAAGTCGTTTAGGAAATCGAATTGGGAACGGTGTTTTATATTAAAACATGTGCAATTTATATATCGAATCCTATGCGAAAATCGCATAGGTGCTTGCCTCAGTACAAGATGTGGTCCTTTGAATTCACGGTACAAAATCTGATGATTGCAATATCATGGCATCATCTCGAACATCTACAGATGGTACACTTCTTCAGGCACAAGGTGACTTAGCTGTTCCAGAAACGAAGGTGTTTTATTCGGACCCAACATTTTATAGTTGTGAACGCAAACACAAAGGAGAGAGAGAGAGAGAGAGAGAGAGAGAGAGAGAGAGAGAGGTGGGAAGACATCATAAGGGTATATATACAAACTCCAGCTTGGCAGACACAAAGAGACCTGGCCGATTCGTACCAACGTCAATCCTCAAATAACTTAACTGATCTGTGGATCTCAACTGACTAATTTTCAAATTCTCTAATTCTTATTTATTCTAAAATTAAATATTTCATCATCCAAATCCCGGTGTGACATCATCTCAATAAATCATTGCTTCGGTAGTTTTATTTACTTTCATTCAAATGTATCACGTGACATGACTTGTTTAATTCTCGTTTCTTGTCCCGAAACCTTATTAGGAAGGGGTGATTGTCGTATCCTTCCGCACGCGCGTGCCAGTGTCCACGCGTTGACTTTAGTTATAAGTACACTTACTCTAAAAGATCTCTAAGCAGTTCACAGCGTCACCAAATTAGATTATAAAATAAGTAATATAATCAATTAGCAAATAATCAATATAATTAACCATCTTCCCAATTGTAATGTCTTCCTCCAAAATCAATTAAAAATTACTACATCTCTAACGTGAGAAGTCTATTTGTAAACAATTAAACCAATATATTTCCCATATTTAGTGACAAGTCAAAAGATACAGAATCAGAGTATCAACTTGTCAGAAGACAATAGCACCCACTGAGATAGATAGATAGATAGATATTCTTCTATTACGAAGACTGTAGAATACCCATCAGGTTGATCATGCAATGGAAATATTTCATCTCATAGCAAAGAAAAAACTCTAAAAAACGCATTGTGTAGAAATCGAAATAACAAGTATGAGGAAACCAGTTCGTATACTTTGTTTATTAAACAAAATACTTTATACAATACTTTCAGACAACAGTAGTCTTTGATTCATCGTCTACATCTATCTTCCCTTAACCATAAAACTATCTATCAGGTCTTAATATCAATAACCTAGAAATGCACGTTAGCTGACAAGAAAGTGTCAGTTTTATCTAACATATATTCTCGATTATTGAGTACTACTGTCAATTTTACTGAGCGCAAACGGCTATGTTTTATCACATAAGTACATTAATATGCAGTTAGAAGTATTCTTTAATGGTTCGAAAAGTTATGGCCGTTACCCTTAGCGTAAGAAACCAGTGAAGAAAAAGTAGAACACATTAAGAAATCGTGATCTGGGAATGGAAATGATCGGTGAGAAAAATATGAAAGAAGGAATTAATTTCTTGAGAGTTTAACTTTGCTGTCAAAAAACTGTGTTTTCTTAAAGGTTTCATTTCTTCAACAGAGAACGAAACTACAGCATCGTTCAGAAAAATATAGCCACTTCTAAAAAAATATTAGTTTTATGACATGCTAGAGTTTTATCAATATCTATTCGATTAAACTTAGATTCAAGGCTAAATGTTAGAAAAGTGTTTAGAAAACTACACCAAACCTTTTAAATTAAGGGGATTTGCATTCAAAATTTTAGTTTTTACCTCGACTAACTGCTTCAGAAATACTGAGAGCAATATGAAAATTTATTCAAAAAATAATGCATGTAGTTGCGCAAGTAAAATGTACTTTGTAGCAAGAATCTTTCTTATTCTCTATACAATTTTGAATCAAGTACAGAGTTCAAGAAAAATTGATATCAACTGGTAATCTAATAACTTGACCAATTCTTGTCGAAATTATTTCAAATTTTTATAGTGTATGCAGAAACACCTCAGATATCCATGTTCAATGTTTTGGACTTTGCAAAAATCTGTTTCCCGACTTGCTCTTATTAGAAAGAGCAAGACTGGAAATACAGATTGCTCTAAAGATAGTTTCTTGAGTCAGAGATAAACACTTGCGTATGAGAACCAACAAGCTACTGCTCGTTTAAGCCTTACAAACAGATAATATGCAAAAGCAAATGTTTCGTAGGCAAGAAGATGATTTTGAAGAATAGCTTGTTTTCAGCGATAAGGCCGTATTTTATATGAATGAATAATCTTCGGAAATCGTTCATTGAACCCTCCATACCTTGGAATTTCTCATTCAAATTTTGATGAATAAATTTTATTTTGGTAAACATTTAGCCTTGCCAGTAGCGCTACGCCGATGACATAGCGCTACTGGCCAATACATCCAACCAAGCCGAAACACTACTGCATAGTTTGGAACGAGCCACTGCAGGCATTGGACTCCATGTTAATGCACACAAAACTGAATTTATGTGCTTTAATCAGAAAGGCGACATCTCCACACTAGACGGAACCTCCCTGAAACTGGTAGACAAATTCACCTACCTAGGAAGCAGCGTCTCAACAACCGAAAAAGACATTGACACACGACTAACAAAGGCATGGACAGCTATCGATAGGTTTTCGAACAAATGGAAATCAAACCTGATCGATAAATGAAACGAAGTTTCTTCCAGGCTGCGGTCGTGTCGATACTGCTCTATGGATGCACTACTTGGACGCTGACTAAACGGTTGGAGAAGAAGTTAGACGGCAATTATACAAGAATGTTGAGAGCAATATTGAATAAGTCCTGGCAGCAACACCACACAAGGCGCCAACTATACGGTCACCTACCACCTATCACGAAAACTATACAAGCTAGACGAACCAGACATGCCGGACACTGCTGGAGAAGCAAGGACGAGATCGTAAGTGATGTACTCCTGTGGACCCCCGCATATGGCCAATCAAAAGCAGGACGGCCAGCTCGAACATACATACAGCAGTTAAGTGATGATACGGGATGTAACCCTGAAGACCTGCCAGAGGCGATTAATGATAGGGAGACGTGGAGAGAGAGGGTCAGGGATATCCGTGCTATCTGCACGAGATGATGATGATGATGTATGACGTTTAAAACTATTTACGAGAAGGAATCGTTTTTCTTTTTCTTTTTTTAAGTTAAGAGTAATTTCGTTAAAATGGAAAAGACATAATAAAAACTATAAACTTTAATTCTTCCGAATTTTCCATTTCGTTATGGAAGAACGCAATATTCTAGCAGACGGCCCTGACAGTCGGACCGAACAGTCGGACCGGACAGTCTCGCTGGTAACCCACTCATTTGTATATGTTGTTCTTTATTATGTTTGTATAACTCAATTCCTCTCTTGTGTCTTTATTTTTGGTCCCTAACAAGGCCACAATACTTTTCAAGTACGAAAACTCTGACAAAACAAAATTCTAGGCCTCTAAACGTATTTAGTTAGTAGCAAAAACGTCTTTGCCGCTAAAAATCTCCATGCTAATTAGCGTAAAGCAAAAATGCCAGCCTAATTCTTCGGCGTGTCATTTCTCTCCTACTTAGTACGCAACACTTTTTTTTAAATTATATATGGTTACATAATTCTCTTGAAGCAAAAACTTAAAGTGTTATTGTTAACGGAGATTTGTCTCGTTCTTGGAGTTGCCAACGTCTTCGGCAACTTATTTCTATTAACCTCTTGATCTTTTACAAGACGTTCCAAACAAGTTTCATCGATCCCAGTTCGGCGAATCTTTTAAAACAGTGTGATCGCCGAAAACATAGACAAAACAACCAATTGAATGTCTCGTGTGGTCTTTCGAGTCATAGGATCACATTAGATTCCTTTTTATAGGCGATAGAGTGACAGATATTTTCAACTAAAATGATATAAAAAATTTTAAACAACCTGTATTATTCCAGAGAACAGAAATGTAGTTGCAAAAAGACAGGCATTTGACATCTTTAATTTATGTTTGAGGATAGTAACTACAACAGTGTTGCAAATCAGGTTCGTAGGATAAAACTCATTCGCAGGTAGCCAGTTTTTCGAAATTGTATTAAGTCTCTTTGCTTGAAAATTTGTACAATCTCTTTATCGTCTAGTTAACACCTGTTTTTGTTTGTTAATCGCTTTTTCTTTGTCAGATGCTGACTACCAGATGTCTCGAAGTGACAGACTCCAATTTTATCTATCAGACTAAAAAAATGAATAAAATCGTCGCTGAGGAACACAAAAAACCCTTTATCTACCGAATACACTAATGTTAAAATCACCCATTTATTAGGCGGGATGACCGAAAACCATACACTACATTAGAGGTTTCCAAACTTTTCAGCCTGAGGTCGACAAATCTTTGATACCAGGGCTGCAATTTCAAAAGAAAAAAGAACACACACACACACACACACACACACACACACACACACACACACACACACACACACACACACAAAACAACTAAATAAGCAAGGTAACGATTATAATTTATGAATGAGACATCTGATACTGATACGCTTTGCATACTTTATTTTTCATAACAACGCTTCAAAGTGTCATATAATTTCAAGCATCCTCACTATTTATGTGACACTATGAAGTAGGTGCGCCAAGCAGACGATCTTTTTGTTTGTTTTGCCGCGAAACCAAACAAAGGCCTGAGCTCGAGATCTCGACGTGACCGGAATTGGGCAAGGGAACGCCAGTCAGGGCAGTTAATAAAAGGAACTCAGAGAAGGCAGCTGGCGAAGGGTGATGCAGAGGGGCAATCGACAACAGTCAGCAGTGAGGAAGGCGGTCAGAGATGAGTCAGCATTCCTCGTGGCTTTGTGGAAATTTTGCAAAGGATGCACGTTAGCGTTAGTCTACAGATGCACGGCGAATGCAGTGTCACGGAACCACCTTCTTGCACTTTGAGTTGACCTAAGCCCTTATTGTTCGTTTGTTCTTTGTTCTTTTTCTCCCACTCCCTCGGTTGTATTTCTTGTGCCGTAAAGAAATGTGTGATACCCCTGTCAGAACCACTAGATGAATCACCGGCCAAGACCGGGTTTTCAAGAAGTTGATAAGTACCGGGGGGACCGAATGGGGTATTTTCACATTTACTCTGTGTGTTTGATAAGGTTGGTGAATTTTCTAGATGAACGAAATCAAGGAAATGGCAAGTAAGATATTTTGACCCCCAAATGTTCTGAACACAGATGATTAATGAGTTGCATCTGATGTTGTAATGGTGCTTCTTCACAGTCAGCATCAAAAGGCTAAAAAAAATTTTTTTAATTGGGTGAAGGTTCACATGGATGGTCCAAAATGGCCACGAATCTTTACATACCAAAATATTAAAAATATTAGTAACAAAACAATTATTCAAATTATGATTCAAATCGTGTAATGCTCTGTATGTCTGAAAGACATTTAACAGAAACGAAGAGACATGTTCATATCGAGAAAGAAAAAGTCAAAGAAAAGGTCACAAAAATCCAAGTCACTTTATTACGGATGATACAACTTTCTTTTACACAGGTCTCAAAAACAGTAAGACGTAAAATATTATTTTCAAGCCAATCAAAGAAAAATCCATTTTTTCAGGAATTGTGGTCGACGCTTTGCAAATTTAGGTCATGACTTGTCACTTTTTAGGTAACAAGCAAATTAACTTTTTTCTAATCACCAAATTGTGTGGTCTGTCCATCTTTCGCAACAACAATTATATTAGATTGATTGATTTTAACAGCATGTCAAATCGTCTAAGGTTATTTTTTCCTTGAGGTCATGGAATCACATTCATTGTACGGACATATTTTTGTGCAGTTATTTCTTAAGAGGTTTCTTTTACATACGATCTAATCGAAAACAATTTTTAAAAAATGTATTTAATCCACAGATCAGTGTGGACCTGAGAGTAATGACAATGAAAGGGTAATATTTGACCTCCCGGGGGAAATCTCCTGATTGACTTTTTGTTGTTAGTCACACAGCTTGGTTACAGGGTTAGTGGTGGTGGGAGACGGCTATTACATTACATCAGTATTTTCATTGAAGAGAGAACCTCTTAGGGAGAGATTTATCACTTGTGCATGAATGCAAACATCCTCATTATCAGCCGGTGAGACGCTAAAAGAATAGAGATAAGTATCATCGTAGTTGTTAAAACATCCCATTATCAGAAAATTAATGCTTATATCATTTTGTGAGCATCTAATCTTTTTTTTTACGTTATAAGCAAAACAGAACTATATATATTTTTTTTAAAAATCACACAAGTTTGTGGCAGACATAGAAAGCAAAACTTCACTAAAACGTCGAGAGAAACTGGTGTCGCTTATATTTCAAAGAAGTTAACTATTCGAACAAATGGAGGATGGAAGAATCAATGATGCAATTAACGATTATACAATTTATTTCCAGTATAGTTTTAATTTAAGCTAGACGTAGTGAGGAGAATCCTGAGAGGATTTATTACAATGGTAAAGTGTGATAAAGCTACGTATTGACAACATTGGAGATAGTAAATCAGTCAATCAACAAGGTTGGAAACTTTGTTTATTTGACTCAAGTCTTACAATCCAAAATGTCGATCACTGATCGGACGCTTATCTGATTAATTATCAAATCAAATCTTTAATTTTGAAGAGGATGCCCTACTGAAGCCTTTTTTTCCCAAATGAATCAATTTCACTTAATAATAACAAGATTTCTTAAAATTGGTTTTAAGCTGACAAAGAAATCTAGTAATTTGATGTGAAAATACAAGTATATGGTTACGCAACCACTCCACCACAGACAGGATGTGACACAAGGTCAATCTTTTAGCAGACTAAAGCAAGTTTGAATTCAGAGTTTTCCTTTCAGTGGACTGGTTGCTTAACCAACAATAAAGAATCAAGTCTGCTCAATTATTTGGTAATAGCTGGGGTAAAACAGATTGGTTCATGCCTTTCTGGGGAGTATTAGCACGAAGTGAATGAAAGAGCCCTGTGCAGGGTTTTGAACACAGGTCACCGTTTCCATTACCTACAACGATAACCGTAAAGCTAACTATCCCTCCATAAAATATTAGTAGGATTTTACCCCACTCCTCTGATATAGGTAAAATTCGACACAAGGACATTTTTTTCAGTGAAGTACAATTGATTTGAATTTAGAATTTTCCTTCTCCTAGAGCCCTGCCTAGTATTTTTCTATGTATGAGTGGTGAGAGAAGAGAAGTTATATTTTTCCAAGGGAAATAGTGTGAAATAAAATGCTAACAACTTTTCCAGGATTCAGATTCATCATGGAGTGACTATTTCCAAGGACAATAACCATTGCACCAATATGTGGACATTTTAACCAGATAAAACCGAAAAAGATAAGCGTTTAATCACTACTAAACAGACAATAGCTAAATCCTTATAAAAATTAACATTTGATTTTCCAAGTGGTATTATCATTTACAAACTTTTTTCAATATATATATATATATATATATATAAAAAATGAACCAACGCGATGATATCGTGATGTTAGGTTTTCTTTTTATTATTCTCCAATAGTTTCTATCTTAGATCATCATCAGAAGAATTTTGTTGTGGGAAAGGTTTTTACAAAGTTTTAAAAATAGTTTTTAAAGAGAGAAGCGACGAAAAAATGAACGCAGCGTATTGAATGAAAATCATTGTCTAGGACCCAAGTGTCTTCCACCTTCTCAAGACTCTTGGCACTTCACTTTTTATTTAGGAAATATATGTTAAGGAAAGGCAGGGAATGTTTCAAATTAGAAGTTACTACTTTTGTGAAGCATTTGTTTATCTCGGTGTTTATGTGTTAGCCCAAAACTGTCTACCCAATTTCACAGCGATGTTTTAAGGATCGTGTTTGCTTGATGTTAAATACATTTGGGATCAGTGTTTGGAGATGCTTTATCCATTTATTTTCGTATGTTCCCATTATGGCCGTGATATTGTCAAATGTGTGTTTTTTTTATTTTTCTGGGATAGTAAACTTTACATTTCTGTTAAAATCGACTGCGTTTAAGTGGAAATATTGTACTAAAGTTATTAGTTTATGTAATTCATTGATTTGATTGTGTCTGTAGTTATGTTATAACGAATGAATATACTTGGAGGAAGAATGACCATAAAACTTGGTTATGAAAATATAACTTACATTTTATTCATGGAAGGGGTTGAAGCTTCTGTGATTTGAGAGACAGAGGGAGACAAGGAAACGAAGACAGACTGCTTTATGGACCTATAACTTCTTCTTTCCTTAAGTATATCATGCTGTGTTATCTTTATGACCCCATTTGGTACTTCTTCGGCTTCTCGGCCGGGAGGTACTCAACCGGAGGTCCGCTGCGGGCCGCTGCCCAAGTGGGATGATCTCCTTGACTGTAAGCTGAGACTCCATGACTGCCTCTAACTACAACTGAGATCCTCACGTGGCATCTGCGTATATCATTTTGTAAAGCCCTCACATTTCCGATCAACCACGTGACTGCTTCCTCTATTTTTCACAGCTGCGTCCTGATTGACGGCCATAGGGCAATATGCAACAGTTATTTGGTCAAAAGTAAAATGAACATTATGACTTCTCCAGTTGTTTTTGGTAGCATTTTCAGTTAGTTAAATGGATTACATTTTTATCCCAGCAATTATATTCGACTTAAATCTTTAAAGAAGCTAGTTAAAGAGTTAGTTGACAGGAAGTGTTTGCAGCATAGGTTATGCTTAATATTACATAATAGGAAAAAATTAGTGGATTTCATAACTGAAATTTTATGAATTACATTCGTATTTAGTATGCTGTTGCTTCTTATCAAATCTCTGGGGTTATTTAGTCGACAATACGGCAGTATGCCAAGTTCTTGAAAAATATATCTTAAATTAGGATTCAATTTTCAAAACTTCTAGTAGATTGAGATATTTATTGAATTTTGTTACGAAAGGAATGCAATTAAACTTCTCTTTTGGTTATATATATATATATATATATATATATATATATATATATATATTGCCATTCACAGATAATCGATGTGGCTAGACACTCGAGACGCCTCAAGCTGGGATCGAAAATTGGCCAATTTTGTGACAGCCCGATAACATTCCCTTACAGCCGATGGCCATTCCAACTTAAGCGAGAGAATTTAAATGTAAGTGTATTAAATGTTGACATTTCTTTACCTTTTTACGCTGACGGAGACTGAAGTGTTCAGTTCGTTCGAAGAGATTTACATTACGCGAGTAGCAACCGTTATTTCGCGAGAGTGCTCAACCCCCGGGTTGGGGAGCATATATATTGTCATCCACAGAGAGACTGTTTCGTCGTATCACAAATTATATATATATATATATATATATATATATATATATATAGATAAATAATGACATCAGTAATTGTGTTTAGATACAATCCCACCAATTTTTGCAGTAAGTTTTATGATATTTATGTATGCAAATTTTAAAATATTGACCTATGTGAATTTTAAAATATTGATCAATGTTTCAAAACTGAAACTACGTAAGCATAAAACTTAAACTTTTAACATCTTCGTAATACATTAAACCCGTTTTACCGAGACATTGGCCTAATGAGAAGAGTGTTTGCCAATGGTCCGAGAGATCAGGGTTCAGTCCCAGTTCGAGTCATTCCAAAGCCCCCAAAAATGGTATTTGTTGCCGCCTTGCTTAACACTCAGTGTGATTAGGTAAGGATCAAGGGTAAACTGGGGGCAATTCAAGGAATGGAGTAGCGCACTCCCCTACACCACGGTATAGTAGCTATTGAAAAGGGAGCCTTCGGGTCACCCTCGACTAAAGTTCTCAACTTTATTTACAAACATATCATATTTTCGCGTGTAGAATACGGTAATTAGATGGATAAAAATCAAGTAGATTACACATATTTCTAAAAAATAAAACAATTTTACATCCAGTTAATTTTGGTATCAACGTTTTGACAGTAGTTCATACTTTTATTCAGCAACCTACCAATATCAAGGAATCGTAATATAAAAAGTCAGTCTGAAAAGTAGCGAGACTGAAAGTGCTAACCCAGTCCTGTTACTTTTCAGACAAACAGTATAAGCTATGGGGAAAAAAGGACTTGTAAATTGTGTTATCATCTAACATATGTTTGGAGTATATAACTGTAATTTTAGCTTTCTGCAACCAATGCATTTTGTTAACACCTCCCTTTTTTCTACTCATTCAATTATGAACTCTGAAAAGTGACGGGACTGGATGTGCTAACCAAGTCCCGTTACTTTTCAGACCGACAGTGTAAGCTTTGGGAAAAATACAGACAAGAGAATTGTGTTATCATCTAACATAATATCTTTGGTGTATATAACTGTAATTTTAGCTTTCTGCAACGAATGCATTTTGTTAACACCTCCTTTCTTTTCTGTTCATTCAGCTATGAACACTGAAGAGTGACGGAACTGTGTGTGCTGAGCTGCTTCAGACTGAACCAGACTTGCTTCGTAGGGTTATCACTGATGATAAGACATGGATGTTTAAGTACGAGCCGAAAGTGAAGGAGTCAGTGGAAGTTTCTGACGTCACTAAGACCGAAGAAAGGAAGGCAGTCAAAGAAAAAAGTCAAAGTCATTGTTGATGACGTTTTTCGATGTGAGAGGTATCGTCCACAGCGAGTTCTTGCCACTGGGCTAGATGATCAATCAGCAAGTCTACAAAGAGATTCTGAGGCGTATGCTTAGATTAGTATGCGAGAAGAGACGTGAGTTGTTGCAAGACAAATTGTTAGCGCTTTACCGCGACAATACCCCTGCTCACAACAACCTGGGCATACGATAGTTCCTGTGGGAGAGGAACATCCCCGAACTAGAACAACACCCCTATTCAAATGATTTGGGTCCGTGTGACATTTTTTCCTTTTGCTCAATTTCTCTAGGATTATTAATGGAACCTGTTTTAAAGGCAAGAAGGCCATCAAAACGGACCTAACGAGAGAGTTAATGGATTTTATTAGAAAAATCGTTCCTGCAATGCATAGATACGTGACAGAGACTTATAGTCCTCGGTTTTATCATTCTGCCAATTCTCCCGGAATTTTTTAGATAAAATTAATCAGAATTTAAGGCCGTCTAGAAGATTTTTCAGGTCAAGGGAATCTGTTCTGTCAATATGCCATGAGGGTGATGATAAAGATGATATTTTACTACACAATACTAGATATTTCCAAAATATTTGTTTGAAAACATTTTCCTATGTTCATATAGATTAAATTATTCTTTAACAAAATTAGTTTCAGGATATTATTATTTTTTTCTTCTTGGGTAACGTCGGTTAGTTCTACACACTCTCTCTCTCTCTCTCTCTCTCTCTCTCTCTCTCTCACACACACACCACACACTGGCATATATATATATATATATATATATATATATATATATATATATATATATATATATAATTGCCTTGTTTTATTTAGATTTAATGTAAGAAACTTGTCAGTCTGGATAGCAATCTGTTACTTTTATTTTCATTATTTTTAAATATTTCTTTGTTCTCTTTTCTTCAACTTTCATTCGTGAAGATTATTTATTTACCACCTCTCTGTTTCTATTATTGTTCTTGCTTCCAGTCTGGGGGAAAACATGCAAAAGAATTCGATATCTTCCAGGATTCATTTCATTGTTAAGAGAATTCGGAGAAAGGGGTGGCCTGCAGGCAAGTAGGGATGTACGTGTTTATCACATCCTCACGTACGACAAACTAAGAAAGATAACTCTCTCACGCACATATCTTTTCGGGCATGACCAAATTGGAAATGTAATAACGAAGAGAACATCCAACTGTAAACTTTCAGTAATAAACAAATATAGCTTTAATTATTTCAGGGGCCATTCATCATTATTGCTTTGTTTTTTTTCTTCTTTTTTTTCTTCCTTTTACTTCGCTATTTCCGGCTTTCGTCTTATCTTTTTCTTCCTTTCATCCATCTCATATTGTTATCTTCACTTCGTCGTTCTTTTTTATATCTCTATATCTTCCTCTTTCTTCCTTTTACATTCGTTCTTCCTTTTTTCTTTCTTTCCTTCTTTTTTTTTCTTTTTATATATCTTTTTTTTTTTTCGTCTTCCTATCGTTTCACTTTTCTTTTTCAGGTGCTTTTCTTTTATTCATTACTATATATATATATATATATGGCCTTCTTTTTCTTTCTTTCTCTCTCTCCCCCTCTCTTTCACTCTCTCTCTCTCTCTCTTTCGGTTTGTCTCTCTCTGTCTCTATCTCTGTCTTTCTTTCTCTGTCTCTCTCTCTCTCACACGCTCACACACACACACATACACTCATATAGTTTCTTCTCTCTTTGACTTCCATTTTCCTTTTATTTTCAATTCTATTTCATTTGCTTTCTCCCTTTCTTTCTATCTTGTTTTTTCGTCCTTCTCTCACATTTGCTATTTTTCTTTTCTCTCTTTTTCCTCTTTTCTTACTTTCCATGTCCATCTCCCTTTCGCGCCATATTTCTTTTATTTTCTCACCCTTCTCTGTCGTTCTCTATCTTTCTTTTCGTCTTACTTTTCCTTCTTTCTTACTTTCCAAGCCTTTCTTTTTTCTTTCCCTCTTTCTTTCTTAATTCTTCTTTATTCCTTTTAATTTCTCCCTTTCTCTCCCTTTCTCTCCCTTTCGCTTTTTACACTTTTTTTGTCCTTTTTCTCTTCTTGATTTATTTTTCTCTTTCTTTCCCCTATCCTCCATGTTTTCTTCTCTTCATTCTTCTCATCTTTCTTTTTTTTTTCTATCCACTTTTCTTTCTCCTTCATCTTTCTTAATGTCTCTACAATTCTTCCACTCCACTTTTTTCCATTCTTTGTTCTTTTCCATTTCTCACATCATTTCTTTCAGCCTCTCTTTTTCTTCATTTTCTTTCTTTCTTTCTTTCTTTCTTTCTTTCTTTATCCTGGTCCCTATTTCTTTCTCTCTATATATATCTCTTACACTTTCTCTATTTTATCATTCTCTTTTTACTTTTTCCTACATCCTTTTCTTAAATTTTCTCTTCATCTTTTTCTCTTTCTCTGTCACACACACAAACACACACAAATACACACACACACACACACACACACTCTCTCTCTCTCTCTCTCTCTCTCTCTCTCTTCCTGTCTTTATTTCTTTCCATATTTGTCTTCTTTCTCTTTCTTTTGCCTTCTTTCTTTCTTTCTTTCTTTCTTTCTTTCTTCATTCTATTAATTACTTTCATTTTTTATTTTCTTTCTTTATCCATTTCTTTGTTTCTTTCTTTCACTCCATCTCTCGACCTTTTTCCTTTTCCTTTTTCACAAAAATGTATCCTAGAATAATCGATACAATTTCAAGGATTGTTTCAATGATCTTTCATCCAAAGAAAATTTCAATATTTCTCATTATCTTATTCCAACAACCAAATTTTTATTTCTATTAAAAAATAACAAAAATAAAAACAAGATAATTACTTAATCATAAATTGAAGATATCACAAATCATTTTTTTTCTGTTGTGATTGCCTTTTGTTTTTTTAATTTCTAGATCGATATTAAACGTGCTTTCAAATAGCCCAAAGGATTGATTTTTTCCCAAAATGTTGATCGATTATAAAAGGAAGAATAAGATAATTGATGTTGGTGTCTATTGAGAAAACGTCAAGAGAACAAAAGCTTGTCAACAGTAAGGAAATTTATTAAACCAAACCAAATACATTTTGCAAAGATAAATTCTCTGTGCTTTCAAATATTTACACCTTCCATATCCATTTTTTTTAAAATTTATCACTAATTCTTAATAATCGTATATAGCGTTGTATGGTGCTAATTTCTATGCAATGAATCTCATTAAAAGTAGAAGTCGAATAATATATCTAGTATAAAGTTACTGGAAAGTTAAAACTAAGGTCGTAAGATTAATAAAAAAAAAAAACTTTTAAAAAAGATTATAAAACTACTTCCAAAGTTTACTAACTTGTAAAAGAGTTTCAACTTTGAACTGTAAACCCCACCTTTTACATGAATTTTGTTGCAAAAACAAGGATATACTAAAACCTCTGTGTGTGTGCGTGTGTGTGCGTGTGTGTGTGTGTGTTCCTAGCTATGACAAAAAAATTGCATCTGATGGTGAAGTTCCCCTCCTGACACCTTGGAAAATGTGGAGTACCTTCTCATTAGCATCACTCTTAGGTCCACTCAGACTCGAAATGGTAGTACTTGTTAGGACACCATCTATGGTTTAAATAGAAATATTTAATCATTTACTATATTTGAAACGATTAAACTGAGTGCAAAGAACTGATTGATGTTAAATTGAATTATTAGTATTTTATAGAAATACTTGAAACCACTTAGCTATGTTCAAATGAAGGAACCACACTGAATTGAATTATTAGTGTTAAATAGCAATACTTTTAACCATTTAACTGTATGCAAATAGAACTATTAGTGTTCGATAGTAATATTTGTAAGCATTTAATTGTGTATAAACAAGTAAGCTCCAGTCCGTTTAACAGTAAATTTCGAGTAGCTTTCCAACCAACTATTTGCTTATAAATCATATATGTTTAAAGAATTAAGTATAAACGGGATTTAGCATCAAATAAACTAGAAAGGTTTATATGGCATCAAACACAACCAACCAACCAACCAACCAATATATACATATTTCTTGTGGTCCGGCCCGGCCGGAGTGATTGGTAAATACATGTATATCTCTTGTACAACACCGTGGCAAAATAAGTTGTAAAATAGGCAACATGGTTTTAATAACTATTGACATCGATTAAAACAAATATTAAACTTTCTTCCGACTCGTCATCAAAGTCAATCATCGGTAAAATGAGGGGGAAGAAGGTTTTAAACAAAACAGTCGGTCTGTGAATGACAATATATATGCTCTTCTCCCAGGGGTTGAGCACTCTGGTGAATGAATTAACGGCTGCTATCCACGTAACGAATCGAGCTCTCCGGTATTCGATAGCACAAAAATCAAAACAAACGAAAGCTAATACAAAAGGCTTTATAAATCCCGCGCTGAGCGGTAAGATACTAAGTCTAGCAGGCATGTTTCAATCCCAGCTTGAAGCGTACTGCGTGTCTAGCTTCACTGAAGAGTTATGATTCAACGAACAGTCTGTCTCTGAATGATAATATATATATATATATATATATATATATATATATATATATATATATATATATATATATATAAGGCTCAGTCGAGGGGCTATTCTTTCAAGTTGATTGATTTTGAAACAATAAAAACCTCTCTGAACAAGTCCTTTGTTCTTGATTTTGATTTGAATCAACGTTTGAATCAACTCAGACAATCATGAATAATCATTTAAAAACCCATTTACCTTCATAACTTTGTTCTATTTTTATGCCTTAAAATGTTGATTCTAATTAATTTGGCTGACGGTGTCCATAATAAAGTTACGTGAAGGAAAAAATAACGTGTCTAATTATTGAAGTTACAGTCGAAATAAACAAAGAAATCCTTCTAATAACACATCACAGATGAATAGATTTATGGCTGAAATATTTTTGAAAAATCTTTAAAATCTCAAATAGGTTTTATCCTTCGTTTTTCACGGAATATATTTTTGTTTTAATTTAGATTTAACAGTTTATAACATTTTCAATTTACAATAATTTAATAATACGAAAAAGATTCGAGAACCCCTATTTCGGTTTGGTTTAGTTAGGTTTGGTTTGGTTTGGTTTGGTTTTAAGGCAATACAACCATTGTAGGTTATTTAATGACAAATCCATTTTATACATATAAACAGTTCTATTTCAGACAATTAAGTTTAGCATAATTATAGTAGTTTGATTACACACAGCTAAATGTAAAATAAGTACACAGTTAAAATATCCAAAAAAAGTTATATTTCAAACAATTCAGTTTAGCATAGGTACGTAGTTTAAATGTCAAAACATTTCTATTTCAAATAATTCAGTTTAGTATAAGTACTCAGTTTAGTTCTATTTGACTCACAGATAGCACTCTATCAGGTGCTATCACTCCGGGTCTGAGTGGTCCGTGGAGCAGTTGCAATGGAAGTGGTTCTCCATATTCCTCAAAGCTCAAAGGCTGGAGCCCCACCATCAAATGGTAGTCTTACTCATTTGCAGAGATGAATTTTGTGTATTCTACAGCCCCAGACAACTAGGCCAATCTAAATCTGTATGCGCGCGCGCGCAGACACGCACATATATATATATATATATGTGTGTGTGTGTGTGTGTGTGTGTGTGTGAGCTCATTCGTGCGTGCACCCGCGTATGTGAGATATTACTGCCTATAGGTCTCCATGTCAATGCACACAAAACTGAATATATGTGCTATAATCAAACAGACGGAACCTCTCTAAAACTGGTTGACAGATTTCACCTACCTAGGAAGCAGCGTCTCAACAACCGAAAAAGACATCGACACGCGGCTAACGAAGGCATGGACAGCTATCGATAGACTATCGATCATATGGAAATCAGACCTGACCAATAAAATGAAACGCAGTTCTTTCATGGCAGCGGTCGTATCGATACTGCTATGTGGATGCACTACTTAGACGCTAACTAAACGGCTGGAGAAGAAGCTAGACGGCAATTACACAAGAATGTTGCGAGCAATATTGAGCAAGTCGTGGCGGCAACACCCCACAATGCACCAACTATACGGCCACCTGCCTCCCATCACGAAAACTATCCAAGTTAGACGAACCAGACATGCAGGACAATGCTGGAGAAGCAAGGACGAGCTCATAAGTGATGTACTCCTATGGTGCCCCGCATATGGCCAAGCAAAAGCAGGACGACCTGCTCGAACGTATATACAGCAGCTATGTGATGATACGGGATGTAGCCCTGAAGACCTGCCAGAAGAGATTAATGATAGGGAGAAGTGGTGAGAGAGGGTCAGTGATATCCGTGCTAGCGGCACGACATGATGATGATGATGATGATGATATTAACTTGTCGGCTAATCTTAGAGGCTCGTGTTAGAGAGAAATGGTTCCAGCAGGGGTTCGGCTTGACCAGGTGTATTTGAGAGAAGCGCTTGATCAACTGAGTTGTTAGCATGTGTCATAGTTTCTGCGGGATATCGTCTGTGAAACAATTTTCTTTTATTATATCTATTGACGCTCATCGTACATCATCAAGGCAGTATATAAATGGATATAATTCCAATGTATAGCCTTGCAAAACACCATGACAATGTAAAAGCGGACGGCGTCGCATCAGGTGAGCTAAACATTGATTCCATGTTTTTGTAAAGTTTCATTATATCGACAAAAGTTTCTTTGAAGAGACCATGTGCTAGTTGTCTTTGTTCCATTTTTCCTCTGTTTCGGAAATCAATTGTCTTGTAAAAATCTCCGAACAATAGTGTTGCCTCGATATATTTTACCGTACTCCTTCGATGATTCGATGGATAGTTAGAGTCGGTGATGGTGTGGATCGATTTCTCGGAAAATCATACCGATTTTCCAAAGGATTTTCTCAAATTCTTGTCAGACATGACAGAGAAGCTGGGCATTATAAACCTTAGCCGCTATTACTGTAATTCTTCATGATTCAAAGGTAGCCTTTCTTGGAGAAAGGGAAGATACAGCCTTTTGTCCATTTCTTTATTGTATTTTGTTTCTACAGAGCGTTTCATAATCGAAGATGTATGTCATCAAAGTTCCTTGTTTTCCATAATTCAAGAGGAATTTTGTTGAAGCCTGCAGCTTGTCTGCTTTTATTTACTTCAGTACTATGTCAAATTTTTCCTCCGTAAACTGTCCAAGTTGGATATCTAGTAAGCTATTAATAATTTCTTCGGTAGCTTCGTCCATGATTTCGGGAGAGTTTCCAAGCCGAATAACAAAAAAAAATATCTCAATTCTAACCACTGAAAACATCTGGCTTCTACATTTTCAAAACAGTTCTTAAGAAAAAAGCAATAGTAGTATATATAATTATCTTATTTTGTTTGTAATGCTTGTCTTAATTTCTGACCCATAAGTATATCTTTCTTTTTGAATTTAAATGTATTTTAATAAATATAAAGTCATTTATTTTCATTATACATATAATAGCCCTGTTCTATCACAAAGATTGAATTAATTTCTGATCGACAACTCTATTGATATTTCAAGCCGAAAACTGGTAAGATTACATCGATAAATGTATTGATCCTATTTACCCAACCCCTCCGCTTGGGAAGGATATGACACAAGGTCAATTTTTAAGCATTGTTTAATCGGTTTGAATTCAGAGTTTTCCTTCTCCTAGACGAGTTGCCTCACCAAGGCTGAAGAATTCAGTCTGCCCTACTATTTACCCATAGCTGGAAGGAGAATAATTGGATTCATACCTTTCCCAAGGGTATTAGTGCTATGTGAAATGCAATCAGTCTCGTCCAGGTTTTGAACTCGTATCGCCGTGTCTATTTCCTACGACGATAACCATTACACCACGGGCACCTCCGATAACAATGTATTGATACAATATCGATATAATGTATTGATGCATCTATACAATGGCTAGAAAATTACACAGACATGGAAATGTGTAGGAGAAGGGAAACTCAAGAAAGAAACTGAATCTCTTCCGATAGCAGCATGAAACAATGCCATAAGGACTAATTATACCAAGTCAAAAAAGAATTATACACAACGGAATAGCAAATGTAGATTATGGGGAAAAAAGAGGTGAAACAGTTAATCAGATAATAAGAGAATCAAGCAAACTGACCCAAAAGGACCATCTTTCCCACGTGAGCGTACTTAGTCTTTGATCATACTACAAAATGGTATGACAAACCAAAATCAATTCTGGTGAACGAGACGCAAAATATTCTCGGGGGTTTTGAGAATCAAATAGATCACCTAATCCTGACCAGAAGACCTGACATAGTGTTCTTTAACAAGAAAAAAGTGGATTTTTGTGTTTCGGTGGATATAAGATTGAAAATAAATGAAAGCAAAAATATGAACGAAACCTTGTCAGAGGACTAAAGAAGCTATGGAACATGAGGGCAAAGGTAATATCAATTGTTGTCGGTGCACTTGGATCGTTACCTTAGAGCTTAAAGAAAAGACTGGAAGGGTAGGAAATCAAAGTAAGAATTGAGATCACACAGACCATTGCGTTGATGAGATACTAAGAAAACTCCGAGAAACCTTGCTATCGTTTTCCACGGAAAGTTCGACAACAAAAGCTGGTGTGGAAACTCTACAGAAATGATAATAATAAGAAAAAATTTAGTAGATATGGTGCTTATACATGTATAGGGGTCTGATGAAAACTTTTTATCAAAAGGTGATTTTAAAGGCCGACAGATTTTTCTCATATGGAGGGTTAGTACAACACATTTAGGGAATAGTTGAATGCATACCTTTCCCTTGTGTATTAGGTCAATATTAAATGCAAAGAGCCTCATTGACGATTTGAACTTGGGTCACTGTGTCCATTTTTTACGGCAATAACCGCTACAACACAAGCGCCTTCCATGTATATATATATATATAATGTTTTCAGCACCGTGTTTAGGAAAATGTTCGCTGAATCTGTTTCAAGATTAATAAGTTCAATTTGAAACAATTCAATTTAGCCTGAGAACAACATTTAATTGTCAAAAACATCTCTATTTCAAGCTATTCAGTCTAGCCAAACAGTTACAATTCACACAATTCAGTTATGTATAAGTATAAATTTTGTCCACAGACAGTTAAATGTCAAAACAATTCTAATTCAAACAATTCAGTTTAGTGTAAGTACAGTTTCAATGTCAAACAATTTTATTTCAAACAACTCAGCTTAGCATAAGTATTCAGTATAGATGTCAAAACAGTTCTATTTCAAGCAGATCAGCATAAGTACACAGTTTAATTGTCAAAAACATTTCTATTTCAAGTTATTCAGTTTAGTAAAACAGTTCTGTTTCAAACTATTCAATTTAGCATAAGTACACAGTTTAATTCTATTCAACCCATAGATAGGACCCTATCAGGTGCTACCACTTCAGGCCAGAGTGGACCTGGGAGTGATGTCAATGAAGGGGTGCTCCGCGTTTCCCAAAACTCCAGCATCCCTGGAACCTTACCATCAGATTGTTTAGTGTCATGTCTAGGACACTTGTTGGGAAGTCTTACTCCTCTTCAGAGGTATAGTCAGTGTATTCTTCAGCCTCAGCTGACTGGGCAATAAAAAATTGAGACGCTCGGAGAAAAGTAAATGTACAAATACTTGGGAATATTGGAAACGGTCACCTCAAACAAGTGGAGATAAAAGATTTTTTTTTAATTGTCTCGGAAGAACGGGAAAGCTACTCGAAACTAAACTATATATTAGGATCTATATAAAAGCTTGGCTGTCCTCCTCGTAAGATACTCGGAACCATTCTTAAAGTGGACCAGAGAAGAACTTAAACAAATGGATCAGAGAACAAGAAAACTAATGACGATGCATAAGGCAGAGATGGCGTTGACGGACTATATGTGTAAAAAAAGAGGGAAATTACATAACAGCATTGAAGATAGCGTCGGAAACTACACTGAAAAGTACGGAGGAAGACTTACTACAACTACCAGAAACAATACAAACAAAACTAGGTTCAAAAGAACAAAAATAACTAGAAAACGAAAATGGGAAAAAGCAACAGTTTGGATATCTAAAGAGATAAACAAGAGACGTCTCACACGAGAAAACTTAGACAAGGTTGAAAAAGGGAAATCTTAAGAGGGAAATTGAATCTCTTCTGATAGCAGCACAAAATAATTTCAAAAGGATCACTTATATCAAAGTAAGAATAGATAAGACACAATGAAATTGCAGATGAAGGTGATAGAGACGAAAAGAGCAATCACATAATTAGGGAATGCAGCAAATTAGCTCAGAAAACGTATAAGACTAGAAACGATTGGGTGGGCAAGGTGATCGACTGGGAATTGTGACAATACAAACAAATGGTATATGACGATAGTCAACAAAAAACGGAAAACTTGCTGAATAGTGGACTTTGCTGTCCTAGATGACTACTGAGTGAAATTAAAAGAAGGCAAAAAGAAACCTTGCTAGGGAACTGAAAATACTAGAGAAAATGAAAGTTACGATGATACCAATTGTTATTGGTGCTCTTGGTTCAATCACCAAAGGATTGGTACAGGAACTGGTGGTCATGAAAATAAGAGGACGAGTGGAGACCATCGAAACTATAGCATTATTAAGATTGCCAGAATACTATCTCGGATATTTGTCACTCAATTTCCAGTGAGAAAACATTGGCTGGAATGAAAATCCCTCAAAAGATTGAAATAATAATAAAAACTTAACGCAAATGATATCATAAAATAATGAAGATTCATGATTATGCTTCCTCTTAGAAATTTGTATACTTTTAAATATGACAAATATAAAAAGAAATGAAAGCATTATATCAAGTAATACAGGCCAATGTGTAAAAAAACAACCCCGGAATCTAAATAAAATGGGAAATTAAAAACAATCTTTATAGCAATTTAGGCAACAATATCAAACCTACTGAAATATTTTTCTTTTTATTGACATCCTTATAAACATTCATGTTTTTAATTTTCAATTTACAATACCGCAATTAACACTGAAATTAACATTCTGCGACAGTGTTTTATAGATATTCTATTTGTTGTATATTGACCTACGACCCGGCCAAGCTGTCAAAATAGGAAATACACCTGTGTAAATAAAAGGTGCATCCTGTCGAGGAATATCAGAATATAACCTTGACTGTCGACGGATTGAATGAGTGCGATTTGTGACGCCCACAAGAAGAAGGTGGACGTCGAACTATTATATAACTCGGTGCACAGGAAGTTCTATCAGTTGGAGACAAGATGCGGTTGAGAAAGCCAGCACCCAGCAGAGTGGGCCCTCGGGTCCCCGATTGAGCAGTTGCATTTGGAGATCAGACCAGTTGGAGAGAAGATGCTGGAATAAGGAACATGTCCCAGAGAGGCTGGGCCCCCAGGCCCGCGATTGAACAGCCCAGGAGAACGGGAAAGAAACACTGTTGTGGCCATGAGAGTAAGGGGGGCAATATGTTGCATTTCTGTTCCGTCTCCTACTCCCTCTCACAGTAAAACCTTGAGTAATCCTTTCAAACCCTTTCAAATAAAGTGAGAGGCATATTTTTCTAAAGAACTGTGTCGCTCGTCTTTATTGAGTCGTCGTTATGATTCTGCATGCATAAATATTATGTGGCTATACAACATATTCACTAAAAGATCAGATTCATCTTACTTCTTCAGCTTGCTCATTAGGTTCTTTTATGAATTCACTTAGAAATGAGAGAGTGATTTTAATCATTTCATATAATTTATTTTGTGAATGCTGATTTAGCTGAAAACAATTTGAGAATAGATATTTGGCAAATGTAAATTAATTTAATCAACTCATTAATGAAATCAGCTTTTTAAATTTTAGTGGTGGTTTGAAACACAACAGAGTCATTTTTTATTTTCATTTATTTATTTGTCTATTTATTTGTTTGTTTCTTTGTTGTTTTTGTTTTCTTTATTTGTAACTTATTGATAGTTCTTCTTTTAGATAGTTTCTTGCAACTAAATGATTATAAAGAAAATGGCAATGAATATTTGATAGGTTTGGTTCGGTTGACTTTGATGGCATATTAACTCTCGGAGGTTATTAAATGCCAATCCTCTTTGCAATACATATATATATATATATATATATATATATATATATATATGTGTGTGTGTGTGTGTGTGTGTGTGTGTGTGTGTGTGTGTGTGTGTTTGAGAGAAAGAAAGAGTGTGTTTGTGTGTGTGTATGTGTGAGAGGTGTGTGTGTGTGTGTGTGTTTGTTTGAGAGAAAGAAAGAGTGTGTTTGTGTGTGTGTATGTGTGAGAGAGGTGTGTGTGTGTGTGTGTGTGTGTGTGTGTGTGTGTGTGTGTGTGTGTGTGTGTGTGTGTGTGTGTGTGTACTATTTGTTAGCAAATAGTTTGTAGGTAACATTCTAAAACGAGCCAGAGCTAATTTGTTTCCCCACAGTTAAATGATTTCACTTATTGCAAACTCTTATAATTCTAAATGGTTTCAAGTATTGATATCTAATACAACTATTTCTACTTAATATCAATCATTTATTTGCCCATACTTGAGTGGTTTTAAATATTGCAATCTAACATAAAATAATCTTATTTGCACACATTTAATGGTTTCAAGTATTGCTATCTAATATTACAAATTCTATTCGTATTAATCATTTGTTTTCCTCGGCTTTTTTGTTTTTAAAGACATATCAAAATTCGTGTGTTATTCAATACGAAAGCAATCCTTGTCGAAGAATAACAGTGATACTATTTAATCCATAGCTGGCGGGGGATAAGGTCATTTGTCTGTATACAGTTTATATTAATAATTTGTTTGCACACAGTTAAATGGTTTCAAGTACTCCTACCTAATACTAATAATCATTTGCTTGCGCACAGTTAAATGGTTTCAAATATTGTAAATAACTGAATAGTTCTATTTAACCCATAGATAAGAACTTTAGAGGTACTATCATTCCGGGTCAGAGTAGGCATGGAAAAAATGGTAATGAAGAGGTATTCCAAATTCCCCAAAGACTCGGAACTGTCACCTTACTATAAGATTTTTTTCATTCCTTGGACACTAGTTACGTGGAAGGTTTTTTTTTTATCCCTCTGCAGAGGTTCAGTCGGCGTATTCTACAGTCTCAACTGACAGTGCGTATGACTATCTGATTTGGTTTGCCTACTTTTTAGTCGAAGAACAACAAATAAAGAACTTGGTAATTGCTGAATTATAAACTTGAAAAGATTTATTAAAGAATTTATATCTTTATATATACAACATGAAAGGAATCAAATTATGATCATTATTAGATAGCCAATAGTGTTCGCCAATGATCCGAGAGACCTGGGTTCAATCCCAGGTCGCGTCATACCATAGACTTTTAAAATGGTACTTAATACCTCCTTGCTTAACACTCAGCAATATAAGGTACGTATCGAGGATAAAGTGGAGCAATCCAGGGAAAGGAGTAGCGCCTTCCCTACACCTCGGTGTAGTAGCTATTGAAAAGGGAGCCTTCTGGTCGCCCTCGACTACGGTCGCCAACTTTACTTTACTAACTTATTCTTGTTTAATGAAATAATTCACTGGTTCCTTCGGCCAGCCGGTGGGAGCTGCAGAATACACCAACTGCATCTCTGCAGAGGGATAAAACTCCCCCAAAACTCCCCCAAAGTGTGGCCCAGTCATCTGGGGCTGCAGAATACACCGATTGTATCTCTGCAGAAGGGTAACACTCCCCAAAAGAGTGTCCTGTATATGACACTAAAAAGTATGTTAGTGAGGTTCCAGTAATACTGGTACTTTGGGGAACGCGGAGTACCCCTTCATTACCATCGTTCCCAGGTCTACTCGGGCCCGGAGTAGTAATAACTGATAGGGTCCTATCTATGGATTAAATAAAACTACACAGTGTTCATATGTTAAACTGTATTGATTGAAATAAAAGTGTTTATATGTATAAAAATGGATTTGGCATTAAAGAACCAACAAATGTTGATACGCCATAAAACCAAACCAAACCAAACCAAACTTAGTACCTAAGTAGAATGCTAACGAGAGTAAAAGTTTTGCAATATTTTGCTACATGCAAATTTGCAGCATGTGTATCACATGACAGAAGCTATTCAAAACATGGTTGGTTCTTTCTGCAGTTTGTAGTATTATGGTAGTTAGGGCGCTGACACCTTGTGAACTAGTTTACTTCTGAAAGGTGCAGAAATAAATTTGAAACTGTTGTATACCCTACAGGTGAACATTAATAGGTATGTCCCATTCCTCATAAATACGTTTGACACAATTGTGAGGGTGGAAATTTACTAAGCTTTTTTTTTTGCTTAGATGTGGCACAAGGCCATATGAAAGGGGCACCCAATGAGACTCGAACTCACTCGTGTAAACACAATTGTGAGGGTGAGTGATTTTGCTGACTAATGCAGTCACCACTAGCAGTGGGTACATTCTTAACGCTGTTGGCGAGTATTGTATTTTTGTTAATCTTATAAAAGATTTCCATTTCATTTACAACCTCCGTTTGGGTTATTTATCATTCAGTAACCTTTTCTTAGTTTACAACAGCAATATAAACTAATTCGAAAACTAATGCCTTACAACGAACTCACACAGGACCATAACACCGCAAATCAACGAAAAATATTTGTTGTGCGAAAAGAGAAAGCCCAATTGATCACAGTACAGTAAAAAGATTGTTCAAGAAATTTTACTCTGGTTGCAAGAACCTCCACAATCAAGTAAGGTCAGTTGATTCTGAGGCTGTGCTCAAAGTCATTGAAGCAAATCCGTCGAGCTTGGCATATCACAATCTAATGTTGATTGTTATCTTCACAAGCTTGGCAAAAGTATCCAATGCATGTACATATACATATATTGCCAAACTTTTGAATCATACAAGTAATATTGTTATTCACTCTAAGCCCCAGTGACCCTCCATCAAACATTTTCACGTAAAGCAAGGAACATTGCGTTAGAACCAAGAAGCTCAAGCTGAAATAACTTATGAGATATTCTTGAGTATTAATTCAAAGAAATTGTTGTTGCATAATTGTTAGTCGTAGAATGAAATTGGTTTTTGCATAGTTTGATGTCACCATTCTGTAACTGTGTTGTATGGTTGAATGCTATATTTTTGTAAGACCCTGCAGTAGCTCGGATATATCCAGGAAATGTCGAAGTTATCAATTTTGTGCGGGAATTATTGTTGTGGAAAATCTGTAGAATAAGAAATGCCACTTTCCTTGCAGGAGTGAATATAAAGACAAGTCGCTTGTAACTCAGCAAAAGGTTTTATTGGAAGGACGGCGAAACAAGAAGGAAATATAAAAAGAATGAAATGAGTATATGTAATAAGATTCGTTTGCTGGCATGCACGTGCGTGTAAAATTATTAAAGGTATATAATGGCGTTGTATGAACTAAATCGTTGTTAACAAAAGTCTCTATAGGTGAAATGCATCTTTTCCTGTTGGCTCTCTGTGTGTGTGTGTGTGTGTGTAAGAAATTGTTTGCGGATGTTCGTGTGTCATGCCGAATTGTATATAACGCGTAGTGTGTGTTTTGTGGGCTGTGAGTTTCCCTGACGGCGGATATCCTATGGGGATGAGAACATGTCCTGGCTTTTACAATATGCTGGAAAGAAAGAAAGAGGAATATTCGTGTTGGTGCCTCCACATTTATATCGGGATATATTGCTATTCTAACACTTGGTGAGTTTTCTTATTGGACATTTGACGAGTTTTTCAAGTAAGAGGATTTATCACAGAAAAATTTTGAGGCATCTGCTGTTATCTTTTTCATTGTTTCTTCGATAACATTGAATTGAAACATTGAGTAAGTTTATTTTTAAATTCAATATAGTCACTTGGGCTCAAAATACAATAAATGAATTGGTAAGACCTCTTCAAAACCAAACACAATTTCCTGGTAAAGTGCTCGGTGAAGTGAAAAGTACCATTTATTGAGGTAGCGTAATGGTTATCACCATGAAATATTTAGTCGGTGCCTCAATTTTAAATCTTGGATGGAGCTATTTGCTCTTGGGAAAGATGGAGTACTTCGCTCTTGAGAAAGTCATGACTCCTGTTTTTCCTCCCACTATAGAAAAATAGTCGTGCCAACTGGGTTCTTTAACTTTGGTAAAGAACCCGGTCAAGGAAAAGGAAAACTTCGTATTCAAACCCGCAGTACTCCACACTCATACCATGCTCTTGATTTCTTGCTAAATAATTTTCAGGGAATCGCGGAAACAGCAGTAGTATTTGGTGATCGTTTTAAACTCAGGTCTCTGTCAGTATGCTGATCATGTGCGTCAGCTAGGATAGAATGATTAAATGAGATCTCTTATTGCTTCTGTATTCTCTGGCATACTTTTTAATAAGATATATAAGTCACAGTTATCACTCTCATATAGCACGATAGGCATGGTCGTGTAAAATACGAACGAGGTTTTTTTTATCGCATTTAAATATGAATATGAACCTGGGGTTAAAACGATATATATATATGTGTGTGTGTGTGTGTGTGTATGTGTTTGTGTTCATAGGCATACATATGTTATTCATAGAGCGCTTTTCGTTGTGTCATACAAAGTGAGCTAGTCTGAAAGACTAATATTATTAAGTTATATTTTTACCTTGTCTCAAACTAGGCTAAACAAGTTTAATTCTTACGGTGTGATCTACCCCCACCCGGAGTTTTTGTAAAGCTTAACTTAGTAAAGAATAATTTACCCTATCTAAAACATACATGCATACATACATACATACATAATGTCTTATCCAAAAGCTTTTGTAAAAAGCCGGTATAATTTTTACATCGTTGAGCCCAATCCATTTGCGCAAGTGTCCGTATGTCTCGGTTCCTTCTTTTTCCCTTTTTTACTTGCAACATTTCTCTTTTGATATGCATTGTTCTATAAGTGGAATAACAACAAAAAAAATCCTAAATGCATTAAAGTGTATTTTATCTTTAAATCTTCCTTTTTTACCAGCGATATTGCAGTTCAATTAACGTGTAAAAGAAGTCAACATTTCTTATAGACTGTCACTTCAGCAAGTATTTTTTCTCCTTACTTGTTTCTCGAGGTGTAACGATTATTGATGTTGGAAATGGAACTAACGACCCGAGTTCAAATTCAGGATGATCGTGTTTCATTTTACAAAACACTCATGACCTTGGGAAAACTATGAATCTAATTATTCCCCCCAGCAGCCAATGGGTATATAATTGGAAAGACTTTTTTAAATCTTGGTATAATAATCGATATAGACAGAAAAATCTGTATTCAAACGAGTTAAATTTCGCTAAAAAATTGACCTTGTGTCATTTCCTATTCGTGCGGTATGAAAACTCACATGGCCATAGAAACTGTTGTTGGGATATAACACTATAGTTTAGTCCGGTTACCCGTACCAAACAATATGCTTAATATATTCGCACGGCACCAAATGTAGTTGCATCGCTTGGCCGTAGTTTTTCAAGGGTCGAATCCTGTTTATGGCTGCCCCGTGAATTTTTAGGGTCGAATCCTGTGTCATGAATTTTCAAAAGTGAAATTCTGGTAATAGTGTCAAATATAACACTAAACTTCGCACCGTCTGGGCCTTTATCTTGAGCACAGTATCCAATATAGTACGATGGTTTTGCCCGGCACTAATTATAACACTATTGCTTGTTTCGGTACCAAATGTGTTTCCAGATTGTGTTTTCATGAATCTTTTCTGTGTCCACGCTGTGTTTGAAAGATCCACGGATAGGGAATGACACAATCCATCCGGGACTTCTTCTGACGGTAGGGGTGGTCCGCTGGAACAAAGTTGCCTGGGTTTTGGTAACTCAAAAAACAAGAAGAACTCTCCGTCAACAATTAAAAATCATTCATTGTTTGATTTTCAGACAACATACAGTAGCACAAGACAGAGAGAGAGAGAGAGAGAGAGAGAGAGAGAATCTGTAAGGGTCAATGAACAGACACAAAAGACAGCCCCCGCCAGCCCGACCGAACTCTTAGAACGAAACTTCTAACAGACAACTGACCGACTGACTACTTTTTCGAAATTCGCTGATTTTTATCTATTTAAATTCAGGATATCGGTAGGGTAATGCCATCTTACTAAATTATTACGTCATCTCTCACGTGTCCCAAATTCTCTGTTTTCATTTCCCCCTTCAAATGAATCCATTTTCTTTACATTTTGGTCTTGCTTGTGTTGATCATTGGCGTACTCACTTCAGCTTTACAATTCGACTTACATTTCTGTAGAAAGATTTTTGCCACTTAACAGCTAACCAAACCAGGTAATAAAATGATTAATCATCACAGCAACTGTGTTACAGGCAGGCTCTTGGAACAGTCCCCAAAGACTGAGGAAACTAAAGATGAGAAGACGGATCAACACAATCCAGACCACAGCAATGTCAAAACCAGCAAGAATGCTTAGGAGTGACTTAGAGACCGGAGAAGACTCATTGTCATTCAGGAAAACAGATAAAATTTTACATAAAGTGGAAAATAATAATTAAAATGAGAAGTTTTTATTCGAACTCGCCCTAATCATTATAATTTTATGTGATATAAATATCAATTGCTAATTGCAAAGTAATTATAATTTGCTGTTAGTTAATATAAAAAAAATTCGGAGGTGCTCGTGGTGTAATGGTTATCGTCGCAGGAAATGGACACGGCGACACGAGTTCAAATCCTGGCCGAGACTGATTGCATTTCACATAGCACTAATATCCTTGGGAAAGGTATGAATCCAATTATTCTCCCTCCAGCTATGGCAGACTAGGTTCTCCAGTCTTGGAAAACTCTGAATTCAAACCTGTTAAACTTCGCTTAAAAATTGACCTTGTGTCATATCCTGCCCGAGCGGAGAGGTTGGTAAATATGGTAAATATAAAAAAATTCATAAATAGAATGTTATTTGATATTCAGTTGAATGGCCGCAAATATATGAGGGCTAGAAACTGTGGGATTCAAGTATGACTTAAAATATAAAAGAATATCAAGTATTCCTTGAATTAAAACAAGAATGATTATTGTATATTACAATACACAATTTGCCATAAAACTGATCAAAGGTAATTTGAGATCCGGATTAGATAATGAAGCTATGAAAATAAAAATTGTTGTCAAAAAGTGCTGAAAACGAGGAAATCACAAATAATTCGTCACAAAAATGTTCTCGATAAGTTTTTCGTTTCAATCCTTAGATAAACCCCCTATTGAATTACTGAAACCTAGAACGAACATGTCATCGCTTCACTTCCTTTGCGCTCCGACAAAATTCCAGTTGCTTCTGTTTCCTGTGATATTATTCTGTTTCAATATATTCCTGACTTTTTTTTTATGTTTTCGCCTTATATTCTCCGTGTCCGAACAACTTTCGGTACGAGAGTTTCAAGTATTTATCGAAACAACAAAATTTATTCAAATCATTGATTTGCTGTGTCATATCCAAACGATTTGCCCAATTCCCGATTGTTTACGACTCCAACAAATCATATATTTCTTCTCTTTCATAGCTAATTTTAGATCTTCGTGGTTAACATTCCCCATTGTGATGTATCTTTTTTATTATTAGCATTTCACTTCTTGCATGATTTTTGGCACCAACTATAATTGATGGTTTTTCGCTGAAATCTATGTGACACCAAGTCTTCCCAGGTCTTCAGAAATCTTCTGGGTATTCTAGTTAATCTTAACAATTCGATAGTCTATATGATCTTGATTATTCCGCTTATCTCGAATTCCTTCAGTCAATTTTTCAAGCTCTTAGTTCTTAATGACCTAATTACAATTGGTATTACCGTCATCCTAATGTCCCAAAGTTTTTTTTTAACTATCTGGACAGTTCCAAATATCTGTCTATTCATTTCTTTTAATGTATTTCAGTGATCCTCTGGAAAAGCAAAATCTACTTGACTAGTTCTTTCAACTTATTATTTAACACAAGGTCTGGCTTTTTAGCCAGGATTGGGAGTCTGTATTTCAAAATCCCAGAAAATGTTATAGGTCTAATATTCTAGCATAGATTCTATTTTATGCATATACCATTCGGTATTAAGATCAAGCTTTCATCTCTTGCACAATTCCTAGTGGATTACTTGTCCTACTCAGTCATATCTAGAATTATAGTCCTTTTGAGTCAGTTTTCTGAATTCTTTTATTATGTGATTAACTGTTTCGTCTCTCTCCAAATAACCTATACTTGCTAATCTGTTGTGTATTACCAATGTTTGCTTTTATATAATTGGTCCTGACCTTAATATTTTGTGCCACTATGAAAAGAAATTCAGTTTCCCTCTTGAGATTTCGTCTTCTTAGCCCCGTTCTGATCCTCTCCCGTGCAATTTTACCATTTTGTCATTTGAAGTATCCATACAGGATATATCTACCTTCATATTCTTATTTTCTATATTTTCGTTTTACTGCTTGTCGCAATGTTGTCCTTGTTGTTACTGGCTGCTGTAATTAGTCTTCTTTGCTCCCTTTTGTGTATTCCTGTTGTCCTTTAATTGTTGAATCAGTTGAAATCCTCAATGCTGGTGAGGCCTCCTCTTCCGTCTTTTCCTTTTTCTTTTACTTTTTTTTTTGTCAGTTTTCTCTCCGTTGTCTTTTGGTACATCTGTATGGGTTACTCACGGACCCATTTTAAGAATGGTCCTGAGTATCTTTCAAAATGTTTATTTTTTTGATGATGTTTCACCGCAGATTTTGGTTTTCTTATTCTTCTGGGAGTACTCTTTTATTCTTTTCTCGTTCATCTTTGTTTATTTGATGGTGTTAGCTTCCAATGTACCCAAGTACGAGTAATTCTCCTTTTCCCCAAGCATTTTGATGCTTTCCTGATTTGGTAGTTTTATTCCTTCAATTATTTCTCTCTCATCTAATTTTTAAGAGTCCGCAGCGCACATTTTTCAATTCCAAATTCCATTCCTAGATGCTTTTTATGCGTTGTGTAATGGTTTCTATTTCATTTTCATTGTTGGAAAATATTATCCATCTATTTACGTTAGTTTATATTTTCCTGTGTATAAAATAAAATGGCATCATTGCAATAAAAATGCTTTGGTGAAAGTCTATTCCCCTGGAGAATGCCTTTAGATTTTAACCATTGTAAATGTTTGTCCTCCTGTTCGTAATATCACTTTCAAGTTTACCTTGGTTTTCGTGATGAAGTCAGGACTGTGTCGAAGATTTTTAATATTTTCTGAAATTCTATTATCCAACTTTGTGTGACCACATTATTATTATTATTATTAATATTATTATTATTATTATTATTTTACTCCTTGCGAGTTTTTCACATCAGCGTTAGCATATGGTCTATCACTGGAGTTTGAGTGACAGCAAGTCTCTTCAAGTCTCGGAGACTCTTGTCAGTATTCTAACAGATCCAAACAATGTTTTAGTTTGGATGGTCTCAACTCGTTTCTCTTATTTCCAAGTCCTTCTGTCCCTGTTCCAATCTTTTGATAAGTGAACCGAGTGCAACAATTACACTTAGTATAACCGTCACTTTCATGTTCCACAGTTTTTTCAATTTCCTAGCAAAGTCCAGATACTTATCTTTCTTTTCGCTTTCTTTCAATTTTACTCTGTAGTCAGCCGAGACAGCCAAGTCCACTATTCTACAAGTTCTCTTATTTTTTGTTGATTACTCTTATTATTATTATTGTTTGTTCTCGTTTGAGAGTTGTTGTTTTTTTACACCAGCGTTATCATTATCATCATTTTCTGTGCTTTTTCACACAAGCTCTAACTTGTAGATTTCACTGAAATCTAAGAGAAATCAAGCTTCCTCAGACCTCCAGAACTCTTCTGAGTATTCTGGCCAACTTTTACAATGCAGTGGTCTAAATGATCTTGATTCTATTCCTTATTTTCAATTCGGTTTATTGTGCGTGTCTTTGAGAACTGTTCCCTGTGCAGCAAATATGATTGGTATCACTGTCACCTTTATGTTATACATCTTTTCCGACTCTCTTGCAAAATCTAAGTGGTTGTTTATCTTTTCGCTTACCTTTATTTGCATTCTATAGTCCACTGGAAGGGCAAAATCCACTAAATGATGAGTTCTTTTCTTTTAGCTAATTAACACGAGGTCTTGTCTTCTCGTCAATCCGTTTGTAACTCAAAATCACAAAGAATTTAATGGGTCAAATTTTCTACGAAAGATTCTGCTTTGTATATAAATCATTTCTTAGTATTGTCAAAGTTCTTTATTTTCAGTTTGCTGTTTTTGCCTATTGTGATTAACTTTTTTATCTCTGTCTCCACATTAGCTACATTTACTATTCAGTCGATTATTATCAATTTTCACTTTGATATCACTAGTCCTCATGGAGGTATCATTTTACCCTTTTGTGTGTTTTTCACATCAGCATTAGCCGATGGTTTCTCAATGAATTTTAAGCGTCAGCAAATCTCCTGAAGTCTTTATGACTCTTCCCAGTATTCTGGCAGATCTAAATAATGCTGTAGTCTGAATAATCTCTGCTTGTCCTTTGATTACTAAGTCTTCTAGTCCCTTTATTAATCACAATTGGTATCACAGACAACTTCATGTTACCTATTGTTTTAAAATTCTATAGCAAGGTGTAGATATTTATCTCTATTTTTGCTATTATTATTTCAAATATGAACCTAACGTAAGTAATAGGCTTTCCTACATTTTCGTGCTGTTTCCCATTTAGTTTGGCCATTTCGTCTAACGAATGCTACGTTTTCCTTCCAAAGACCGCTGGAGAAGTCACCAATCTTTGTTTCCAGTGGATATCCTTTCTAGCCATTTCAAATCACTACCAAAAGTATTGAGATCACAGTACCGTAAATCTGGTTACAAATAAATCTGTTTAAATTCATCCATGGAAGGGTGTTTGCAGAATATTGTTCTTGCTTTGTACAGCCAAACTTTGATATCTTTATTCTGTCTGTTGTCACTGTTTACAATGCTTGCAAGTCGTGGACGCATCATTGATGGTAATTGGCTGCAGTTTCTATTACACTTGATGGATTTGTCTTGTCAGCGAAGGACTATTAGAATTCGAAGCCTAATGACATTAGAAATGGACAGTTGATAAAAGAGACACATCAATAACTGAATAATACATGTTCATCATTATATATTTATTCACCATATATTTGTGTCTGAGTAAGAATTTAAAAGTATAACACTTTCTTCATAGAAAAACTTCATGTTTGAGTGTGTGTTTGTTCGTTTTCTTTTTCTGTTTTTATTATAGCTTTCTCAACTTTGCAACTTTTGTACATATAATAGCTATATTCTATGAATATCAATTGCATTAGTCCCTTATCCCTCTCATTGTTGGAATATGCTAACTCTATTCGGGTAAGATTTTCCAAAAATAGTATTCCTGTGTAGTAAACTAAATTGCATTGTCATTGCTCTCAGCTCCACTATGACCCAAAGTGGTAGTACGTTTTAAGGTCCTATCTATGGGTCAAGTAGATATCTTTTAAAAACATTCATATTTGACAGGACCAATGCTAAGTGTCATTTACTTAATATTTTCGATGTAGCCTTTTCGAATTTGTGATTGGACCCAGTGCTACATTTTTGAAAAAAAACCCACAAAATCACGCCTTTTTCTATATCCCGCAGTCCTTCTTCACATCGCACCCTTTAAACGTCTTTGTCTTTCTACATTTAAGTATATAAATAAGTCTTTCTCTTCTTTATTCTGTAGATATCAATCTTTCCTTCTATTTTTGTATTTTTTTGACAATCTCTACCCCTTCTTTCTTTCTCTTTTTCTCTGTCAATATATATATATATATATATATATATATATATATATATATATATGTAACTGTGTGTGCGTCCGTTTGTGGGCGCAATCACACACAGACACATATATATATGAATATGTGTGTAAGTGAACGTGTGTCTCAGTAGTCGATGTTCACTGTTAAATGTTTGATTAAAAGCAAAGAAAATTGATTCATTTTTCTTATGTTTACATAAAAGAGAATTAATCTTTGGATACATTGATTGTTCTTATTGTTTAGATATTTGGGGATCTAGTGTTTTCGACCATACTTCTGTCCTTTACAAAGCTCTATGAATAAAAATCCTAGATGTTACTTTTAAGCCTAACATATTATCCATTGGCTTTTTATGCGTTATGTTAAAGCACAGGAGTAAATGTATAAATCTGCTCTTGTTAGATAGTTTTAAAACCCCATTTGCTAAAATGAATATGTAATTATCTTTTCTTTTTTTCTTAATTTTATTTCAAGGACTTATCCTTTTTTTCCATTCTTTTATTTTTCTCTCACAGATATATATATATATATATATATATATATATATATATATATATATATATATTACAATTAAGGTTGCTTATTCTTTGACATTGTCGTTGGATTCTTGCAAGGAGATACATTAGCACCTTGTACATTTATTATCTGCCTAGATTACGCACTAAGAAAGCCAGTAGATCTAATGGAAGAAAATGGTTTCACATTTAAAAGACAAGAAGCAAATGATATCCCACAGAAATTATGATAGACAAAAACTATTAGTGCTTCTAGAAAATACACCTGACCAATCCGAATCCCAGCTGCATAGCCAGGAACCGACGTCAAGAGGATCGGAGCTCTAAGTAAACAGAAATAAAATTGACTTCATAATCTCTTTAGCGATATAGTGTCGAGTTAGAAAAAAATCTTGACTAAAACCGTATTGACACGTGAAGGATTATGCGTGAACTGCTGTTGACGGACGTTACTGACTGTTTCAAAGATAAAAATAAAAAAGAAAGTAACAAAACAGATAGAATAAAATAATAACATTCAATTAAGTAAAAGTAAGGTTGGAGAGCTTAGTCGCAGGTGACCTGAAGGCTCTCTTTTCAATAGCTACAACACCGAGGTATAAGAATGGGCACTTCTCCAAACACTGGATTGCTCCACTTTACCCTTGATCCTTATCTTAGAGTAATGAGTGCTAAGCAAGGCGGCATTAAGTACTATTTTTAAGTCTTTGGTATGACTCGTCCTGGGATTGAACCCCGGTCTCCTGGACCATTGGTGAGCACTTTACCCATTAAGTCAATAGCATTTAAATCGCCATAAAATGGTATGATAACCAACTGCTATGCACTGTTATTTGATCAAAAAACAGGAAAACTTTTTTCTGAATATAATAAATGAATTGTCGGCATTTTAAAAAAATCAGCGTCTTTAAGGGCTTGACGGGGCTTATCGCTTGCATCGGAGCCGTTGTGATTAAAATTGACCTTGTGACTAATTTCACCAAATTTTCAATCTGAATCATGTATTTCTTTCATTACCCAAGCAGTTGTGAAATTGGATGGCTGGTTGTTTGGGTTTTATGGCATATCAACCTTTGTAGGTTATATTTAACGCCAGATCAGTTCTTATAATAAATAATCAGTTCTATTCTAAGCAATTCAGTTTAACATGAGTACACAGTTTAGTTGTCAAAAACATTTCTATTTTAAGCCATTCAGTTTATTCAAACTGTTCTAATTCAGCCAATTCAGTTTAGTATAAAGATTTTGTTTACACACAATCAAATATCAAAATAGTTCTATATTAAACAATTCAGTTTAGTGTAAGTAGAGTTTCAGTGTCACAAACAGTTCCATTTCAAATAAATCACTTTAGTATAATTACGCAGTTTAAATGTAAGTACACAGTTTAATTCTCAGAAAGATTTCAATTTCAAGCAGTTCAGTTTAGTCAAATAGTTCTATTTCAAACAATTCAGTTTAACATAAGTATGCAGTTTAGTTCTACTTAACCCATAGACAGGGCCCTATTAGGTGCTACCCATCCGGGTCAGAGTGGATCTGGGAGCAGTGGCAATGAAAGAGTGCCCTGTATTTCCCAAAGCAACAACATCATTGGAACCTCACCATGAGATTGTTTAGAGTCATTACAGGACACTCGTTGGTGGGGTCTTACCCCACTGCAGAGGTGCAGTCGGTGTATTCTTCTGCCCCAGCCGACTGGGCGATACACAGAGTTAATGTCAAAACAGTTTTATTTCAGATAATTCAGTTTAGCATAAGTACACAGTTTAGATGTCAAAACAGTTCTATTTTGAGTAATTGAGTTTAGCATTAGTACGCAATTTAAATGTCAAAACAGTTCTATTTTAAACAATTATGTTAAGCATAAATACACAGTTTACATGCAAAATAAAAGTCCAACCCAGTTGTGAAGTAACTGAATCTGTGTATGTCAACAAATTTCGATGGGGAAAATTTGAATTAAATACACGCCAAAAAAAAGTCCAATTTTCTGTTAAAATAAAAAGTGGTTTCCATTCCCAGTCGATGAAAATTACGTACCGGTCAACGGAACATATGAAAGTATATTATAGATGCACGCGGGATACGCTCATGGTGAAATTGTTACAGTCGTAGGAAATGGACTCGTCAACGAAAGTTCAACCCCTGGACGAGGCTGTTTGTGCTAATATCTTATTCTCTCTCCAGCTATTGGTAAATAGTAGGGTAGAATGAGCTCTCTAACCTTGTTATAGCAACCGGTTTAGGAGAAGGAAAACTCTCAATTAAAACTTGTAAAACATCACTTGAAAATTGACTTTGTGTCTCATCGTTCACGTATAGATTTGTGCACAGTACATCTTGGTGTAGTAGCTATCGAAAAGGGAGCCTTCGGGTTACCCTCGACTATGGTCGCCAACTTATAGGGCTTGAAATTTAACAATCGATCAAAATGGCACAGCACAAGGAATTCGATTCTATTTGAATAGAGTAGTACAAGGATTCATGTTGTAGAATTATTTTACCGTATTTGGCAGTAATCTTTTTTTTTCTTGTTAGCCAAAATCGCCGAATATTTTTCGCTCATTTATTCATCTTTAAAATCGTTATCTGAATTTTTCATCCGAAAAAGTTATCTGATATCAAATTTTGGAATTCCCAAAAAGGACAAAGTGCACGGTGATAGCAGAAATGAAGACGTTTGAGGAGGAACAGCGACAATCTGTCACTATGACTCAGACTTAACAAAGTGCTGGAACAACATGGAAGTCTGTTAAACCAATTAAGCTTTCATGAAATATTTTGGTGTCAATGGAGACTACAGCGATATGATCCCTTTTGTGATCCCCCAATGATATTCAATCAGAAGTAAAAAAGATCTCAAGCTGTGGAGGTACATGGACTCTGGTGTGAGCAGATTGTGCCAAATTGAGCAAGGAACGTCGTGTCATGTTCTCCCTGTCGGTCAAAAATCTTTGCAGATGTACCCCTGGTACCACAATCAAATACAGGAAGTGGTCACAGACCTTGTCACTACTCAATGTGAAACAAGTAGTAATGTACAAAGCTCTTTGCTCCGATGTAGCACAAGGCCAAATGAATGGGCCACCCAATGAGACCTCAATGTGAAACAAGTAACAAGCAGCTTGCTGCTACCAAAGAACTAAGTATTCATTTTCGCAAGGAAGATGACTTTTCTTTGCGGAAAATCAGGAAAAGGGCTGCTGAGTAGAGCATGTGACTGGAGGATGTCATTAGACATCATCACATCTCTCTACTTGCCAGAGCCCATAAATCAAACTAATCAATGTCCAGTCATCGTAGTGCAGTTCGATTCAAAGAAATGTTGTCCTGGTGGAGTTGTTGGGAGTAGAACACGGAGGAGGCATGTGAGCAGATTAACCTGTATGAATTTCTTTGAGATGACTGCCTGGAGAAGGGTTTGGTAGATCATGTATGACCAGGTGAGGTCGGATGCCATGATTTCCTAGCACGTTCATCTTCTATTTTGCGATGCAAAATCGGTATGAATAGCCGGCTTTTTATTGAGACCTTAAAACAATTACAGACTGCAGTTCAACAGGTTTCGTGCTAGATCTGGTTAATAACTAGGGACCAATACAAATGTGCGAGATGAATTTTGCATAAACGAACTCTAGAATCATTTACGAGAGATTGTCGACACGTATTTGTATTTGTAATGGAATACAATTTCGCGGAGGCTCCTAAGTGAAAGAGACTGAATATGAAAGTGACAATTCTTATGAGAAAATTACGTTCAAATTACACGGAAATAAGATGCTACGTAATCAACGATATATCATTAACGGAAATAATAGACAAGATGCTTGACATTATAGATAAGACAAAATAATACTGTGTACAGTGGTTAAAACTGCCAGTAGCTACGCGAGTTGCAATACCGCTACAAAAAACTGTGGTATCACTTCTGGTTAGTAGCTGAAGAATCAATTGTATGTTGTATGTAGAAAAAAATATCGGAAATTTGTTATATAACCTAAGTACTTAGAATGTAGTTTCATTAATTTTCATAGTTGCTTTTTCTCACTATGCTTGACTGCTTACACTCTTTGACTGTTAGATAATAGATGATCAGTAATTATTATAGAAGAGTATGATACTTATTTCTTTACATCAGGAATAACAACAAATATTCTTAATGATCCGTAACAATACGCAGTTTTTTAGATTACTTTCTCTTATCCTTTAATCAAAGTTGTAGGTAATTTTATACTGTTTTATCTGGGACAGGTTTGGTTTGTGCATTCGCTTGTGTTTTTTTGTAATCATTTTTCCGCCCTAATATTGCTCATCTTCTTCCTCTTAATGAATGCCATCCTTTAATTTTCAGTTTTCATCATGTTAAATTATAGATTAGTAATATGGACCCTAACAAAACGTATGGAAAAAAAGCTTGACGGCAATTACACAGACACTGCTGAAGATGTAAGGACGAACTCATAAGCGATGTACTCCTGTTGACCCTTTCACACGTACGAGGAAATGTTGGACGACCAGCTAGAACCTATATACAGCAGCTGTGTGCTGATACAGAATGTAACCTGGAAGACCTCCCGGGAGAGATGGACGATTGAGCGAGAGAGGGTCAGGGAAATCCGTGCTAACAGTATGACATGATGATGAATATCTGTTATTTGAAAAGTAGTGTAAGAGATTAAAAAAGTCTCTAACTGTTAATGTCAAATCATTTGATTGATCACTTAAAGTCGGCTTAAAGCTTAGCTTTCATTGACTGTGTTAAAGTCAGGTGACTAAAATCCTAGAAGTTAAAAGTTAAATTCTAACTTCAAACGAATCAGCTAAGAAACTACGAAGCGAGCGGTCGTCTATTTTCCATGTCTGGTCCTTGTAGTTACCAATACGTACGGTCGGTAAAATGTGAGTGAAGGAAAGTCGTTTATGATAATAAAGTGACTCTAAGAAAAGCATTTTTTATTCATCCCAGCAATAAGAACTTGAAAGAGCATGGGGTCCCCCCGAATTATCTCTTGGTGAAAAGCAACCACCGACCGACGAAATTAAACAACAATCACATAAAAATTTCCATTATTTTATTATTATTTTACTTTCGGTAAGGTTTTTCATCAGTTTTAACTGCTGGCTTTTAACTGAAGTCTGAGTGTTAGCGAGTCTTCTCTCGTTTCCCTGACTCTTTTATCATCTCAACAGTAGTGTAGACAGGATGATCTTGGTTCTTTCTCTAATCTCCAGTTGCACTAGACTCTTTTCCAGGCCTTTGGGAACCGTTCCAAAGGCACCAGCAATTGGTATCACAGTCACCTTCAACATCATCATCATCATCTCGTGCCACCAGCAAAGATATCCCCTGAGCCTCTCTCGCCACTCCTCCCTATTGTTCATCACTTCTCATCCAGGGCTACATCCCGTATCCTCATAGAGCTGCTGTATGTAGGTTCGAGCTGGTCTCCCTGTTTTTGCTCGGCCATGTGAGGGGGTCCATAGGAGAACATCACTTATGAGCTAATCCCAACAGTGTTCTGCACGTCTGGTTTGTCTAACTTTGATAGTTTTCATGATAGGAGATAGGTGGCCGTACAGTTGGTGCTTGTTCAAAATTGCTCGCAGCATTCTTGTGTAGTTACCATCAAGCCTTTTCTCCATTCTTTTAGTCAGTGTCCATGTAGTGCATCCAGATAGCAGTATCGACACAACCACTGCTTGGAAAAAAACTGCGTTTCATTTTATCAGTCAGGTCTGACTTCCATATGATCGATAACCCATCGATAGCTGTCCATGCTTTTGCAAGTCGCGTGTCGATATCTTTTTCGGTTGATGAGACTCTGCTTCCTAGGTATGTAAACTTGTCAACTAGTTTCAGAGAGCTACCGCCAAGTGTGGAGATGTTGCCTGTTTCATTTAAGCACATGTATTCCGTTTTGTGTGCATTGACATGGAGGCCAATGCCTCCGGCGGATCATTCCAGACTATGTAGCTTGGGCGGGTGCATTTGCCAGAATCGCTATGTCATCGGTGTAGTCGGCGTCGGTTATTGTTTTTGCGGTGTACCTTCTGCTTCTTTTCTTTGTCAGCTCGAAACCATTTTCTTTGATTTTATCAATCGATGTTCTAAGCACGTAGTCTAGATAGATGATAAAGAGGTATGGGGCAAATTTTGTCTCCTTCATGTTTTACTGTTTTGGGGGATTTCTTTTTTGTTCTATGACAAGATCCAAGAATTTTTCTATCCTTTTGCTTTCTTCTATTGTCACTTTGTGGTCTACTGGAATGGAAATATCCACAAGATGACAAGAACTTTCTTCGTGATAATTAACAACAAATTTGTTCTTCTGGCCAAGATTGGGTGATTGGTTTAAATGAAGTGTCAGATAATCCCTGTCCCTCTCAGTCGTACATTACCCTGTTCTCCTTTTCTGCTAGCTTGCTGTATTTGATGATGATGTAATTAACCGTTTTATGTCAGGCTTCACATAACCTGCACTTGTTTTAATGCATATTATCAATTTTCTCTTTTATATAATTGGGATTGTGGGATATTTTGGTGTTGCTATGGAAAGAAATCCAGTTTCTTTCTGGAAGTTCCGCTCTTCTTAGACATGCCCGGGTTATTTCGTCAGCTATCTAGCCAATTTGATGTATAAAGTATCAATACAGTTATTTTTCTTCCCATTTCTGCTTTCTTGATTTTATTGTTTTACTGTTTGTCTTTATGTTGACATTGCTAGCAACTGAAATTAAAAAATCTTTCATCGCACTTTTTTGGGTATGCCATGAGTCTTTTGGTTATAGTATCAACTGAAATTCTAAATGCTGACGAATCCTCTTCTCCCTTCCTTTCTTGACACAAAGAGTTTGTCTAGGTCATCTCTCAGTTGTAAAACCTTGGACATTATCATCAATGTCCTTGTCCTTGGTAAACGTGCCCGATTGAGTTCGAAAAGCAATTACAAAAACTAATGGCACATGCACAAACAAAAATGTGTTCTAGGTGAAAAGTAAAAAATGCCCTTCCACTTTGGTGACTGGATGAGAAAAATTAATCAAAAAACTTAAAATAATTACGACCATTAAAGATATTTCCTGTTATTTCTGACGTAAAGAAATATTACTAATGTCCTTTGATACACCTTTGAGTCACCTTGGAAGAATATCTTACAAGAGAGGAACATTCCTCTCTTGTAAGATACTCTTCCAAGGTGACTGTCCAGATATTAGTTCCTTTAATAAAAATTTCTGTTGTAGAGTTTGGTTTCAACAAATTTTCTTCTTCTGAGGTACCCTTTTTTTCTTACTTTTTTCATCTCTGTTTATTCGATGGTGTCCGCTTCCACTATTCCCAGGAACTAGTAATTTTCTTTTTCCTTAAGTGTTTTGATGCTTTCTTCATTTGGTAGTTCTATTTTTTTTCTTTATTTTTCCCTTTTTCATTATCAACATAGTGAATTTTTCAATGCCAAATTCTATTCTTATATCCTAGTTGTAAATTCTTATACTTGATGTAATCATTCTTAAAAATGAAAAAATTAAAAAATGAAATTAAAAAATGAATTTTAATTTCATTTTTTAATTTTTTAATTTCATCCTTATACATCAATTGTGGGTATCTTTTCTTTCTTTTTTTTTTTTGTAAAATTGTTGCCTCCTGTGTATTTACTAGGTATATATAATTGAGTGGGATCATAGCTGTAACAAATATTATCGACAAGAATGAGTTTTCCTGGAAGATATCTCTTTGGATTTTAACCTCGGCTGAGATTTGACCATTAGCTGCTAATTCCACTTTCCAATTTTCTATGGCTTTTAAGACAAAGCTTATGTTTGACATAAAATCATCAAAAGATGGGATAAGGGGAAAAAATGAAAACAAAACGAGATAATAAGAAATGAGATTGAGCCAAAAAGCCTGGTTTATTCAAAAAGGCGATTATTGAACTTTATGTGAATTCAGTTTAGCTTTAGTACACAGTTTAGGTATATTTGACGCATAGATAGGGCCCAACAAGATGCTACCACTCCGAGTTAGAGTGAACCCGGGAGCGATGGCAATGAAGGGGTACTCTGCATTCCTTAAAGCTCCAGCATCACTGGAACTTCACCATCAGATTATTTAGTCTCATCTCCAGGACACTCGCTGTGGGGGTCTAACCCCTCTGCAGAGAAGCAGTCGGTGTATTCTACTGCCCCAACCGACTTGGTAAGCTTCTTTGGAATATTTCATACCAACGTTAATTCTTGGCCTTTCACAGAAGTCGAAATAATAGTATCCCCAGGTCTCCTGGACTCTTTTTAGAATTCTAACCGATCTCCGAAACGCAGAAGTCTGGATAGCCTGTATTCTTAATCTGATCACTAAATTCTCCAGCATATTTCCAAGCCTTTGGAGACCTACTAAGTTCAACCACTACAAATGGTATCACCGTCACCCGCATGTTCCATCGTTTGTTTTTTGTTTTGTTTTTTTTGTTTGTTGTTTTTTTTCTTTCTATTTTGCTTTCTTTTGTTTTCACTCAGTGGTCTGCGGGAACGGCAAAATCCACTTGACGGCACGTTCTTTTTTTCTTGGTAATTAACAATAGGTCTGCTCTTCTGACCGGGATTAAATGATCTATTTGTATCTCAAAATCCCTGAGAATTTTATCCGTTTCGTTTCATTCTGTATTATACATATACAATTTGGTAGTACGGTCAAATGTTAATCTCTTGTACAATTCCTACTGGATCACCTTTTCTACCCGGTCGTGCATAGTTTTGTACTTCTCATATGCTTGTTTGCTGGACTTGCTTATAATGTGATTAATCGTTTCATTTTTTTTTTTCTCTGCATAAACTTCCCTTGTAATTCTGGTGCGTATTATCAATTTTCGCTTGAAAATACTTGAGCTCAGGGCGTTGTTTTGTGCTGCTTTTGTTGTATTTTGGCCTTCGACCAGGCCAAAAATGCCATTCCAAGGTGATGCAGCGGAAGGAGGTGACACATTCTAATGGCAGTTATGAGAGGAAATCGCGTGGGCGGAAATTGGCTGATGAAATGGGACGAGGTAAAAAATCCCATGGTAACTCATAGACTGATGCACCGGAAGGGAGTGACCTGTGAACTGCATGACAGTTATTTCAGCTTGATGACGATCCAACATGCGATTCCAAAAATCGAGTAGGTGACCGAGTGGGTGTTGAACTATTATAAAACTCAGTCAAGACAGAAGTCAGACAGTTCCAGTTAGAGATCGGACGGAGTTATCCTATTTACCAACCCCTCCGCTCGGGCAGGATATGACACAAAGTCAATTTTTAAGCGGAGTTTAACAGGTGTCACGTGATATCCCGCGGAGACGATAGAGGTAAGATTAATACTATCCTCCCATTGAATTAACAGTATCTAGCCGTCAAAAAAAGTGACCGTTAAAAGAATGTGGGTCACAGGTGTTGGTACTTAGTAACCTCAGGTCGCCAGACACCAAGGGGAAGAAGAGAGAAGCCAAATGATTGGCTGGGACCCCAAAACGGAAGTGGGGACCCCTTCCCCTCAGCGGAAGTAAATAGTAAAAAGGTTAGTTTTTGAGCAGGGCTCGTGGCAGACGAACCATAGCCATTTTACTCCGGGTTGAAGACAAAAGACTAACTGAGACACAAGGGACCCCAGGTTCTTCAAGCCAGTGAAAAAAAATAGAACAAAGTCTATTAGCCCGTGAAAGAAGAAAGATTATCCAGTGGAACACCATCGAAAAATAAGATAAGTAACTTTGGGGCCATTTCTCCTTTATACCCAAACTTTATATACCACCCTCTCTCTCTCTCTCAACTTGAAGAAAAACAAAAGTCAAGAAAAGACATTTATATTCGTGGACTGTCCAATTATTATATGTTTTGACACTTTGAAAGTGTATATAACTGTAGTAAAGGAATTCATGTATTTTTATGTTACCATGTGGTCTATGTTGTTACTTCATGCTTCCCTTTCAGCTTCTATTCGCCTTATGTTATCTTGCTTAGAATTGTCCTATTAATTCCTTAAAAATATCACACGGGAAACCGGAGTTGCCGACTACTATAATATAATATTATTACGACTAAAATCTATATGTCCATATTCTTCCATTATCTTGGGGGAGGAAGTGAAAGCGGCCTGGTGGGTGTGTGGATAGTGTGAAATTTGGAACCCCTTGCTAGCGGCGGTCAGTCTGGCCCTAAATTAGTCCCTCACATAATATGCCAGTTCTTATATGCCTGAGAGAAAAAGTCTGAACGAGGACTTATTATATAGGGGATCAAGTGCCAACCTGCCCCGTCTTCACACGTGCGAAAATAAAAGTCCCGTTTTGGGATTTTAGTCAATTTGCCGTCACACAGGTTTTAATTCAGAGTTTTCCTTCTCCCAGACTTGTTGCCTAACCAAGGCTGAAGAACCTAGCCTGTCCTACTATTTACCAATAGCTGGAGGGAGAATAATTGGATTCATACCTTTCCCAAGGGTATTAGTGCTATGTGAAATGCAATCAGTCTCGTCCAGGATTTGAACTCGTGTCGCCGTGTGCATTTCCTACGACGATATCAATTACACTACGGGCACCTCCGACGGAGTTATAGACGAGATTTGGTAGGGAAAGCCACTCCAGACCGAAGGGGCTCGGGGCCCCCGATTGAGTTGGGGTCCAGAGAAATTGCTGATAAGATGCAGTAAAGAAAGCCATCAACCAGCAGAGATCTGAGCCTCTGGGCCTCCGGTTGAGCAGCCCTGGAGAACGAGAAAGACACAACGCTGACGGCCATAAGAATGGGGGGTCAAGATATTGCAGTTTCTGTTCGGTCTCCATCTCCCTCTCACAGTAAAAACCTTGAATAACGTTTTCGAACCCTTACAATAAAGTGAGAGGTACATATATTTTAAAAGAAGTCTTACTGCGTCTTTATTATTGTGTCGTTATGATGCTGCATGTGTAGATGACAATATAACACTTTGAGAAGACGTTTGTTTTTTACACTTTTTTTTTTCGTTTCTCAGTCATGTCCAGGTTTTTGTGTGCAATCTCATCAGTTTGTTTGCTTGTAATTTCTTTTCATCTCTGTTATCGAATTTTTGTTGCGTTTCTTTATGTTACTATGTGACTGCTGCTGTTTCTAGCGACTGAAATTAACCTTTCTTTGTTTTTGCTTTTTTTTAATTGGTGTGTCTATGCAATCCTCAGTACTGCTAAGTCCTTTTCCTCCTTTATTTCTCGACAAACTTACTCTGTATGATCACTTGGATGTAACGCCTTGTGATAGTCATCAATTTTCCTGCCCTTTGATAAATTTGTATGAGTTATTCCATTGTCTATTTAAAGAATAGTCCTGGGTATTTTACAAGGAGGGCCGCTAGGTGTTTATCCCTTTGTTTTCCATGAAGGAGGGTTCAGGTGTTTATTTTTTTCTCCTTTAGAGATTTTCACAACAGCGCCAGCTGATGGTTTTCCACTGGAGTTTGAGTGACAGCAAGTCTGCTCAAGTCTCCAGGACACTTCTAAGTTTTCTGGCCGTTCTCAATAACGCTGTCGTTTGGATAGTCTCCACTCGTCCGCCAACTTCCAAATCCTCCAAGCCCTTTAATAATTTTTTGGTTACTGTGCCAAAAGCATCAATTACAATAATAATTGTCACCTTCATGTTCCATAGTTTTTTCAACTCTCAAGCAAGGTTGAGGTACTTCTTTTCACATTCTTTCAGTTTTATTCTGTGGTCAGCCGGGACAGCAAAATCGACAGTTTTGCATATTCTCTTTTTTTTTTTATTGATTATTATAAGGGCTGGTCTTCTGGCCGAGATTAGGTGATATGTGTGTATGTCAAAGTCACATAGGAGTTTATGTGAGTCATTTTCTAAGACAGGTGCTGGGTTGTGTATATACCATTTGTTCGTATGGTCAAATTTAAATTTCTTGCACATTTCCCAGTGGATCACCTTGCCGACCCAGTCGTGTCTACACTTATACTCCTTCTGTGCTAATTTGCTGTATTCGCTTATTATGTGCTTGATGGTTTCGTCTCTATCACCACAAAGCCTACATTTGCTATTTAGTTGAGTTTTATTTATTCTCGCTTTGATGTAATTGGTTCTTAGGTCGTTGTTTTGTGCTGCTATTTTGAGAGATTCTGTTTCTCTCTTAAGGTTTCCTTTTCTTAGCCAGGTCTAGGTTTTCTGGTGTGAGATGCTGTTTATTAGTCGTTTAAAGCGGCGATAGAGTTGTTTTTGTTTCCTAGTTTTTGTCATTCTCTCGTCTATCAGGTTGTCAGTTATTATTATTATTATTATTATTATTATTATAGATACCTTTAGCACGAAATAGCGTATCATGCAATCCTCACTCTATTTCAGAAAAAAAATTCCAATATAGACTCATAAATGGTTATGTTATTACAGACGTTCAGGCTTCATGGATTTTTATGTTGTAAATATTTTGTTAAATTCATGAGCTGTAAACAAGAAGACGTGTCTACCATTCACGAAAAAAAAAAAAATGAAAACTGATAGACGCAATGAAACTAAAATGTTCATATTATGCCAAAATATTTATTCATTTAAGCATTTACTAATTTATATAGAAAATCAAACAATTCTATGTTTTCCCGTCCTTTTGAAATTGTCTCTGTAAATTCATTTATATGGTTTGATTTGATTTAGTTTATGGCATATTAACTATTGTGGGTTATTTAATGCCAAATCAATTTTTATAGAAATAAACAGATCTATTTCAAACGATTCAGTTTAGCATAAGTACACAGTTTCAGTGTCAAAACTGATCTATTTCAAACAATTCAGTTTAACATAAGTACACAGTTTAGTTCTATTTGATATATATAATATGGCCAACCCTTCCCGAATAGGCTACCATACAATGTCAATTTTTAAGCAAGTTTCAGAGGTTTGAATTCAAACTTTTAACTTTTTTAAAACTTTTAATATCAATTCGAATTGGCTGTCTTAAATTTCAGTATGTGAGATTAGCTTACTTTCTTGCCAGGCCCCAAGAAAAGAATATATATATATATATATATATATATATATATATATATATATATATATATATATATATATATATATATATATATATATATATATATATATATATATATATATATAGTGTTCGCCAATGGCCTGGGAGACCTGGGTTCAATCCCAGGTCGAGTTATACCAAAGACTCAAAAAATGGTACTCGTTGCTTCCTTGTTTAACACTCAGCATTATAAGGTACGGATCAAGTTTAAAGTGGGGCAATCCGGGGAAAGGATTCGCGCCCCCAATACCTTGGTGTCGTAGCTATCAAAAAGGGAGCCTTCAGGGTCACCCTCAACTGTGGTCGCCAACTACTAATATATATATATATATATATATATATATATATATATATATATATATTAATGGTGCATGGCTGTCACTATCTCACTCGGTGGGTTTATGGCAGACCAAATGCGGTATAATTTGGAGAGTGCTCAATATCTGTGATAGAGCTATTATAAAATAATGATAAATATATATATATATTAGTTTTCATATATGTTTATTCAATAACATGGACGTTTATGTGCGACCTTGGGTTTCATGCAGCATTATTACGACAATTACCAGGCAAAGAAGAAAATATTTGAGAAAAAAAAATCAAAAAATACATTCAGGCGAATATTTACGTTAAGATTTGCATGATATTTTTTGCGTGTGTGTGTATGTGTGTGTAAAGTTTGTACTGGAGATTGTGTGTGTGTGTCTGTGTGTGTGTCTGTGTCTGTGTGATGAGTCGTGCGTCTCGCGGAGGGATTGAAATTGTCTCCTGGATATTGTTGTTGCAAAATGTAGCTAAGGTTTTTTTTGTTGACAGTATAAAACATGTTTTAATATATTTATGTGTGTATATGTTGTGACGATTTTAACTAAGGAACGAATTATCATCAGCATTAGTTTACGAAGAAAATAAAGTTTGATTTGTAAACATAATAGACGAAAAAGTATGGTAGGTCTGAAAGGCAAGATATATTATGGGGTATTATGTAATATAAGTATTTTATGTTGTTTTGTGTTATATTGCAATAGAATTATATTAGCTGTTTATGCTGTGATAATGTTATATTACGTATATGTTATTGTAATCTATGATTGTATGTACGTAAGGAATATAATGTATTAAGTCGTTGTAATAAGTGTTTGTATTAGTTAAGTCGTGTTAATTATTTTTTGAATATTTACGCCGACGCTCGTGTGTGTAATGTCAATTATAACTAAGGAACGAATTGTCGGTATTAATTTGTATTATGGTGAAAACAAATTTTATTGGCGTTTTAGATCCACCATACATTTTCGCCTCGTAAATAACTATATTTATGTATGTATGTGTGTGTACGGGCGTCTGGGTGTATAATGTATGTAAGTGGCTTATGTATGTATAACTGTGGATGCGGGTATATGTGAGTGTCTATATATATATATCTATATATGTATGTATGTGTGTGTGTGTGTGTGTGTGTGTGTGTGTGTGTGTGTGTGTGTGTGTGTGTGTGTGTGTTTGTGTGTGTGTGATTAACAAGAAAAACTAATGAAATCACCCAACTCACAACTAGAGATTTCACAATTTCTTGATCATCATGTAGGTTGTGGGGATTAAACACGCTTACGGCGGTAACTTTATTTTCATATTATTAAAGCGATCGTAGTCACGAGACCCCATCACGTGATCAAAAGTTCAATCAATTTGCATCTCAAGTATTTTGCCTCATGGCGACATCTTCATATTAGTTCTGTTCTTTTGTTTAGCTGAAATTCCTTTCTTGAGAATTCTATAAGCCAGCGCTACTTCTCCAAACATTGATTATATCTTTTCATACCTGTTAAACAAATAATACACACCTAGCAAGTGTGAAAAATTAGTATACCCAGCCAGTGTGAAAAACCAAAAAGGATCAGATATCGTCTACATAGGATCAACAGAGAGAATAATTAAAGAAAGGTTGAATAAGCATAAATATTTTTTTTTAAATTAAAAATATGCAAAAAATGCTATCTTGTCGAAATTTGTTGGAAGAGTAGAGAAAAATGGAAGAAAAATAAAGTAGACAATTCTAAAGAACGTACCTACCATGTCAGTGGGGCATAGAATATGTTAAGGGCATCCTCCGAAGAGGAATAAGATAGAGAAAAAAAAAGACGGGGTGTCCTCGTGGTGTAATGGTTAAAGCGATGGACTGCGGAATCGTAGTATGCGAGTTCGTACTCCAGTCACGCTATTACGTTCACTTTCGGACAAATACCCTTGGGAAAGGTATGTACCCCCTTATCCTCCCAGCTATGGGTTAAATAGCACCACTGCTGTTCATCTAGGGGAATAGCTTAGGCATTAAATAATCTACAAAGGTTGATATGCCATTAAACAAAGAAACCAAACCAAACCAAACCATAGAAAAAAAGAAGTACCTAATGGGTAAGATCCATTTCTGGACAATAGAGGACTATGGAGTACTTCTTCTTTGGCATTACTTCCAGACCCACTGTGACGTGAATTATTAATACTTCTAAGTGTCCTATTTGAGGGTCAAATAGATCTGTTTGAAAATTGTTCTTATTATAATAGTTTCCAGTTCGGTTTCTTTGTTTAAAATCATTATATTCTTCGGTGGTTATTAAATGTTGAAATCATCTTTTTAAACGAGCAGTAGAGTTACTATTTAACCCATAGATGGAACGATAAGTGGGGTTCATACCTTTCGCAAGGGTTCGAAAGTGAACGTAATAGCGTGACTGGAGTTCGAACTCGCTTTTCTACGATTCAGCTATCCAATATGTTAACCACAACGCCCTGGTACTCCACCTATTTGGTTGGACCTTGGGTAAAAAAAAATATAAAAGAAAAAAGTCTTAAGAAACAATTGCACAAAAAATGTAAATACGAATGTACAAAGAACTGTTATATAGTGACCCTCGACCGAGCCGTCAATCAAGAGATGTACCTGTGTAAATAAGCGGTAAAACAGCGGAAGCTGGTGAACGTCAGACAATAATATAACCAGGTGCCCAGGCGATTCGAGGCAGTTGGAGACAGGATGCCGAAGACAAAGACAAAGGGCTTTGAGCCCTCAGTGACCCACGGTTGAGCAACCCCAACCAAGATGAGAAAGAAGTGCTGCTATGGTCGTGGAAGAACTTGGGTCAATATAACAGTCCGTCCTTGTCTCCACTCATTTCTCACACACAACAAACATCACCCTTTCGAAAATAAAGTGTGAGAGATTTATATTTATATAAAGAAGTGTATTCGTTCGTTATTGAAGTCGACATTATCGGTTAATGATGTTTCCGCATGTAAGTGTATATTTGTATATGTACACGTGCAGTTGTATTAAGGATATGCAACAGAACGCGATACCCTAATCTCTGGACATGAACCTTATCCTTTAGACATATGAACCCTGGACCGGTTGATATGCCGTAAAAATCAATCAATCAATCAACAAAGAAAATGTAAAGATACTGTGGAGATAAAAAAGATAAAAAAAACAGTACGGGATAAAAAAAAATCATTTATTTTACACGAGGGTTTTTTTTTTAAACATAATCACCTTCTTCGTCAAAGCTCTTAATTCAGTGTTGAATATCGTACATTCAAAATGATAGATTAAAATGTTGCTTTTGACTCCGTATCAGCTTATGGACCTCGTAGGTATAAATATATATAAATGTATATAATGAACATTGCTTAACAAATAGATCTATTCACGTCCTCTGTGATGTATTGATTAAATAATAAATAAATATATTTAAATGAATTTATACTTCTGTACATATTCGTTGTATATATGATTCCGTGTATACATATTGATACAGATAATTCGATCAAAATTGACTGACTATTTTTTCTTTAATGAAAATATCTTGGGGTATGAAATCCAATAAGAATCGTAAATTTCCTTATTTATTTCATAATATTACTATCTATCGAGTTTCCATGCGTATAAAATTTATATTCATTCAGATTGTCACTTTTCCTAATATTCCCGAATGCATTTAATTTAAAGCCTACAGATATTCATAAAGTTATCTCCTTTTAGTATTAATAATCAGATTTGGAAGTCGCAATTTCCTGTAGGCTAACAAAAAAAGGTTAACAAGTGCAACATTTACTGGCGTCTTGTTTTTGTTTTGCTTTTGTTTCGTTTTTTTTTTTTTTTTTTTTTCTTCGGTTCGTTGGTCTAGTTTTGTTTCGTGGTTTTTTTCCTTATTTAGAAGTTTTTTAAAAAGCACAAATAAGAAATTATTGAGAAAAATAATTCTTTTATCTATGAAAAATATTCGACAAACAGGATGTTATGCTGATAAAGCATCACAAAGACTAGTGAATTTGATTAACTCGAAGAAAATGTATTTCAATAAATCTTTTGAAAATGGATTATAATGACGTTAGTGAATGGCATAGAAAGCTCCCGTGTGAGTAGAGAAGCAGGATCAAGTCTCCTTAGAAGTTATTTTTTCATTTAGAATTAGTGCATTTTAACTATAATTAATACTCATTATAAAAATTATCGAAATAACACATTTACAGAATTTTCACCTCGTTTAGCAGTAAATAACCTTATAACAGATAAAACGCAAAACATTTTTATTTGATAGTTAGATATTCTGGTTTTACAATATGTACATTAAACAAGCTGGAAGAATTTAAGACAATGATATAATTTTTCCAAGGGATGCGGAGGAAGATATATACCACTGATATAAAAAATTATCATTACTAAATCATTAATTAGAATAATTTATCTTGTTTGTTTAGGGAATTTTATACAGAGAGAGAGTTACCCTTCAAAATGAAACATAATGTATTATCGCTACAACTTATTCAAGTCAATAAAAAGCTGTCTGATATACAAGTTTGTTGTTTAGGAGATGAAGAATCTTAGAAGAAATTTCACTTTGCAGTCATTTCGGTGATACAAGTAATTGATAAATGCCGAAACATTTCATTTGCTTATAAGGCACAATCCAATTATTCTCCCTCCAGCTATGGGTAAATAGTAGGACAGACTAGGTTCTTCAGCCTTGGTGAGGCAACTAGTCTTGGAGAAGGAAAACAAATTCAAACCTGTTAAACTCCGCTTAAAAATTGACCTTGTACCATATCCTGCCCAAGCGGAGGGGTTGGTAAATATATATGAGGCACAACCTTTTATTTTGGCTACTATGGCCTTTTATTCTCATACAAAATTTTCCACACAAATACTATATATACAGAGAGAGAAAGAAAGGGAAAGAGAGAAAGAGAGAGAGAATTCAAATTTAACGCTAAAAGTGCTTCTGATCTGTAAAATTTTCACACTAAAATGGAGCGCAATATCACATTATATTTTAATCGGAAAAATCTGATAAGTAACAGATGTAGGAAAGTATAAAAACTCACGACTCAGAGTTTCATGATTACGATCATGAGGTGAGTTGGTATTCGTCACACAAACACACAGACTCTCTCTCTCTCTCTCACACACACACACACTCATATATATATAAATATATATATATGTATGTATATATATATATATATACGTGTGTGTGTTTACCCAGCCTCTCCGCCATATGCAGGATGTGACACATCAGTTTTTATAAAACCAATGAGTATAAAGGCAGTTTTTTATTTAATATTTTGTAGTTCCGCTGTTAGCTTTGGTAAACTCAAACCTTCAACTATGCATATTATTACCTAGTTTTTGAAGTTGAACAGAAGGTATTTTTCCTATGCGTCTAAGATTGTGTTTTTGAGTTAAGAAATTACTGATTACCATTGACCTCCTCCATAAACTTTTGTAACAATCAATCCTCAAAAATTCTCTATAGGATTGAGGTCTGGGGAGCACGCTGGGTGGTCAAGAAGTCTTATTTTTTGTTCAAACAAGTACTTCTTATAGTTATTGATGCATTGTGGATAGAAGCATTATCTTGCTAAAAAGCCATTCTTCTCCAAATAGACGACGCCCTGCAAGAGATAAATCATTTGGCATCTTCACATAATCTGCTGTTTTTTGTCGACCACTGACAAATTGTAGTTAAAGTTTTCCTAAAGATGAGAAGCCCTCCCCCACAGAAATCCTTCTCGACTATGCTTTGTTGAGTAATTCTCTTCTTGAAAATTTTTTGTGCGCTAGTACTTCTGAAAGCCATCTGGACCGTCTAAATTGAGTTTCTTTTCATCAAAGAAAACAACTATTCGCCATTCTTTAGCTTTCATGGTTTGATATTGACGAGCATATTCCTGTCGTTTCTCTTTGTGCTTCATAGTTAACCTAGGACCATGAATTGTTTTCTTATGCTTAATTTTTTTGTTGTTTAAATTCCTTCAATTGTTTTAGTATTGCTAGGAGCATCCACTTAAGATTTCGTTATTTTTTATATAGAGAGAGAGGTATATATGCCCTATCAGCAATATTAAAAAATATTGCAAACCACACACACTCACACAAACACACATACACACACTGCACACACACACTCTCTCGCACACACACACACACACACACACACACATATATATATATATATATATATATTATTCAAAGCCAAATCAGCCAATATTGGGAACAATTCTAGTTTAGGATTTTCTTTCTTCAATATCCATGTAATTCAAAATCCAGTAAACAGTAATAAATCCAGTAAAATAATAAGTAAAATAATAATAAATCAAATATAGAGCCAATAATTCCATATAAAGGAAAAACCTTTAAAACCACTCATATTTTTATAGATATTATTACAAAGTGATTTTTAAAGGTTTTTCTTTTATATGATAGTATATATATATATATATATATATATATATATATATATATAAATAAAAGAGGAACAAAAATATTTAGAAAAATAGGAAGGTTTCTTCTGTGTTATTTACTTTTTGATTGTCATGACTTTAACTCATAGTCAGAAGAAAATCTTGGAAAAAAAGAAATTTCAAAAGTTTTTAAAAAGAAGCGACAAAAAATCAACTGGGGATATACAATATCTTTTGGTTGAATGAAAACCTTTCGGTATTTACTTGTCAATTAACCTTTATATGATCTTTGCTGTTGTGGACACCAAACACTGAACTCTCCATTCGGGAAAAAATTGTTAAGCATATATCCGGAATTCATTTCCATGTCGAGTCATACCAAAGACCAAAAAAAATGTTATTTGATTCCTTCTGGTTTAACACTCAGAATTATAAGGTGCGCATCAAAAGTAAAGTGGGGCAATTCAGGGAAAGGAGTTACGCCCTCCCATACACCTCAGAGAGTAGCTATTAAAAAGGAAGCCTTCTGGTCACCCTCCACTACAGTTGCCAACTTTACTTTATATATATATATATATATATATATATATATATATATATATATATATATATACCAGGCCAGTCGGAAAAGTAACGGAACCAGGTGTGCAGTTTGAGCTATGGTTGAAAAAGGGATTAGTGGATTGTGTCATAATCTTATATGATATCTTGGGAGAATATAACTGTAATGTTAGTTTTCTGTAACAATTGAATTTTAATCACATGCTTTTGTTTACATCACATATTTTAATGTTGTTCAGCAATGAGCACTGAGGAACTAATAAACCTGAAATTTTTCATCCGTTTGGGGAAAACTCGGTCACAAGCCCTTGAAATGCTTCAACAAGTGTATGGATTTAACACCATGGCCTGCATATGGGTTTTTGATTGACACAAGTGGTTCAGTGTGGGTCATGATAGGGTGAAAGATTATTCTAGGAGTGGGAGGCAATCAACGTCGAGAGGATGGGACATGATGTGTGTGCTGATTATCGGTTAACTGTTTGAATGATTTCAAGTTAGCTGGGCTTGAAGTAGAACAGTGTTTGGAAGATTATCGCCGAAGATTTGGGTGAGTCTTAAAAGTAAAGGGACTGAATGTGCTGAGTGATGGGTTGTTCCGGTTCGAGAGGAACATCACTGTACTGAAACAATCGCACTATTCACCTGATCTTGCTCTTTTGAACTTTTTTCTTTTCCTCAAGTTCAACGGGACTGATTTTGTATGCGTGGATGCCACTGAAAGGGCTGTAAAGATATAGCTAAGGGTTATTCCGGGAGAATCCATCCAGCTGTGCATAGAAGGGTGAAAGAGAAGGATAGGAAATAGAATTATATTCATGGGGGGTTACTTTGAAGGAGAAACCATGTAGTTTGCTTAGAATTGAAATAATTTTTTTGTGACACAAGTCCCGATAGCTTTCAGACACACCTCGTATATATATATATATATAGATGTGTGTGTATGTGCATGTGTGTGTTTACTTGATAATGTTTGCTCGATCATCATATTTACAAGTGTTTCTGCTTTTTTATGTTTTGTACTTTTGCTGACTGAGTGATGATATTAACGACTTTTCAACCCGTTTAGGGTTATTTTATGCCTAGAAGTTCATTACTCTTTCGTGTAGTTGTTTTTGAAGATTTTTTCACACTGTCTCATCGAATACAGGTACTTCCCTTTCGTTTCAGAGTGGATTTGGGAGTAATGGCAATGAATAGTTACTCAACACTTCCCAGATCTCCAGAACTAGAGCCCCGTCATTAGATTCAGTTTAGTGTCATATCCAGGACACAAATCCTTTTGCTTCATTGCAAATAAATTTTTAAAAGCAGTTTGAAAGACTAGGAAGTATAAATATCAAAAGTTTAATCAAAGAAAAATTAACCAAAAGAAATAAAAATAAGCTTGACCAATGAAGACAGGTGACCAAAGAAAAGAAAAGAACCCAAATTAAACAACGGAAATTTAAAAAAAATTAAATATAAAATAAACTGTATTAACTGATCAGAAGGATTTTCACATGGCTGCTTAAAGAATCCCATTAAAAGTCTGCAAACATTTCAGCCGAGGCTTCAAACCAATGGCGGCGAACATTTAGTTATTTGCAAAATTAAATAACGTCTCATCCAGGAATTTAAAAAAAAATAAAGAAGAACAAATGAAACATAAAATTAAAAACCAACGAACATTTACACCAATATTAACTTGATCATCAGACAGTGACAGTATTTATTGATTTATCCCTTGGCAGATAATAAAGATCAATACGCAATAAAAATCAATCAAGAAAACAAAAAATGGACAAAAAAGACGGGATATAATTTCTCCCAATCGAAATTAAGCTGACAAGATTGACCATCGACGTAAAATTTGTTTCAATTCCTTTTTAACTACAAGATGTAGAATCTTCGTCACGTTGATGACCATTTGTTTCGGATGTTTTTAATTACGAAAGGCTCATGTTTCATAGTAAGCCAGTGCCCTATTTCGTCATCTATTCTAGTGGTGCGGTCATTATAAAACTTTGTGAAGGAAACTAAAAAGGAAAATTGTCACTCTTTGTTTAAACATTATCAAAATCCCTGGATCAAAACTTAAATATGACCTTGCCGTTCAAGACAACCCAGCAAAAATTGCTTGCAAAAATGTTAAATTGATCATATTCGTAATATTTTTAGTCAATCAAGAGTCAAGTCAATCATAAGCCATTCCAGAAAAACGATTTCTACAGATGAAGGACATGCCTCGTTCAGAAATCAGAATACATTCTATTAATTAAAATATCTTTTTTTATGATTTAGAAGGTTCAAAGAAACTTGACAAACGAACTACCATGTTGAACTAGAATTTGTGAAATTGCATGCATGTATATGCCGAATCGTATGGTTTATTTGTCTAACTCGGAAGACGTGTGGGAACTGCTAAAGAAACAATGACGATCTCATAAATGACGTTCTCCTATGGAATCTTTCACATGGACGTGCCAGTATTGGCCAACTAACGATAACTTACCAACATCAGCTCTGCGCGGATACATGATGTAATTTGGAAGATCTTCCTGGAGCGATGGATAATATGCAAAGTTAGTGAGAGGAGTCAGGGAAATCCATTCTAGCCACTCGATTTGATGACGATGGTATATCCAACCTCCTCACAACAAGTACGATACGGCACGAGGTAATTCTTTAGAAGAATATAGCTAGATTTTAATTCAAGATTTTTCTTCACTTTGACGAATCACCGTATAAAGAATAAAGAACAAGTATGCCCTAGTGTTTACCAACAGCTAAAATGTTTGGTTTTGTTTGGTTTGGTTTGGTTTTATGGCTCATCAACATTGTAGGTTTTTAATGACAAATCCATTTTTTTTATATATAAACAATTCTATTTCAAACAATTTAGTTTAGTATTGGCTTAGTGGGTAGAGTATTCACCAGTGGTCCGGGAGACCTGGGTTTAATCCTAGGTCGTGTCATACCAATGACTTTTAAAAAGGTACTTGATACCTCCTTGCTTAACGTTCAGCAATATAAGGTACATATCAAGGGTATTGTGGAGCAATCCAGGGAAAATAGTAGTGCTCTCCCCTACACCTCGGTGTAGTAGCTAATGAAAAGGGAGCCTTCTGGTTGCCCTCGATTACGGTCACCAACTTCACTTACTTACTATAGATGGGGTGTATAATTGTGCATATACTTGTGGTTACGAGCGTATCAGTATGAGTGTGTGAGAGCATAGGCAGTATGTATGTATGTATGTATGTATGTATGTATGTATGTATGTATGTGCGTATAGTAGTATCAAAAGGATAGCTAAACAAGTTAGAGACGCCGGAAGATTTTAACTGATAATGAAATAGAAAGAAAAGAATTACTTGATGAGTATGAAAGGGTTACTTTTTAATATCAGTAATAAACAGAAGTATTCGTTGTTAGTTCAGCAGACAAGGATACCATTTTTAAGGTACTTTCATTTTGTTGGGGTCCACACGGGAAAAATAGTTTTCTTTTTCTTGACGCCAGGGCTTCATATATTCAAGAAAGTAGTCAGAAGTTTTTAAGGGAGTGAGAGCGCAGATCAGTGATGGTTCAGCAGGTGTTCCCTCTCCGCTTACCGTATACGTCAGTCACAAGAAGTTCAGCAGTAGTTCAAGTCAACGGAAATAAGCAGTTGGGTATTATCAAGAACGGTTCTAGGTTAGTTTTTCTTTTTATTTGATGTCATATCACCTTTTGATAGTTATCTAATGAGAAACCCTGTTTATATATTTATACATATAGGTGTATAGATAAGTTGACCGACCGTAGTCGAGGGAGACCCAAAGGCTCTTTTTTCAATAGGTACTACACCGAGGTGTAGGAGAGGGCGCTACGCTTTTCCCTGGATTGCTCCTCTTATCCTTAATGCGTACCTAATAATAATGACGAGTGTTAATCCATGAGGCATCAAATACTATATATATATATATATATAAATCAAGTTTGTAAGTAACTTTATTCTTAAAATAGTAGTAGCGCCCTCTCCGATACCTCAGTGTAGCAGCTAATGAAAAGGAAGCTTTAGAGTTGCCCTAGACTACAGTTCCCATCATTGGTCCTTATACAGTTGTGTTGTACTCCTTTAAGGAGATTCAGTTTCTTTCTTAAGATTTCCTTTTCATTGACATATCCGAGATTTCTCATTTGCAATCTCACCACTTTGTCACTTAAAATATCCTTAGAGTTGTTTTCTCATGAAAACTGTTTTTAGTTTGGGTAGATTTTCTGTTTGTTCTTCTATTGCCTATGCTGTTTCTGGCTACTGTAATTAATCTGTCTTTGCTCGTTAGAACGTACTCCTCGTATCTCTGTATAGATACATCTACACAAACGTCAATTCAGACAAGTCTTCTTCATCGTTCTTTTTTATTTATTCATATCATCTCTCGAGTATTAGTCCTTGTGCATAATCATCAATTTGTCATTCATCTCATTTGTTTGTATTCCTCCCTTGCCAATTTTAATAGTGGTCCTGGGTGCCAATTCTGCCGTGGTGTTAATTCTGTTGGTGAGATTTCTGCAGTAGAACATATTATTATTTGTTATACTCCTCAAGAGTTTTTCACATCAGTATTAGCTGATGGTTTTTTACTGGAGTTTGAGTGACAGCAAGTCTCCTCAAGTCTCCAGGACTCGTCTCAGTATTCTGGCCGTTCTCAGCAATGCTGTCTTTTGGATAGTCTCTACCCGTCCGCCAACTTCGAAGTCTTCCAGACCCTTTTATAATCCTTTAGTTACTGTGCCTAACGCACCAATCACAATTGGCACAATCTTTACTTTCATGTTACACAGTTTTTTTTTTCTTTAGCAAGGTCGAGGTACTTATCCTTCTTTTCACTTTCCTTCATATTTATTCTTTGCTGTTCGCCGGGACAGCAAAGTCAACAAATTTACAGATTCTCTTTCTTTTATTGATTATTATGATAGCTGGTCTTCTGTCCGTGATTAGGTGATACTGGATTCTGGTTGACAGTAAGTCTCCTCAAGTCTCATAAGGTCTCCAGGACTCTTCTCAGTATCCTGGTCGATTGCAACAATGCTGTAGTCTGAATGGTCTCCATTCGTCCTTCGACTTCCAATTGTTCCAATCCCCTTTCTAATTCTTTGGAAACCATTCCAAGTGCTCTAACTACAACTGATATCACCGTCACCCTCATCTTCTACATTTTTTATTTCTCTAGTAAGATCTGAGTATTTGTTTATTTTTCATTTTCTTTTCTTTTCCCTCTGTAATCCACTGGAAGGACAGAATCCTCTAGACGACAAGTTCCCTTTTTTCTTTGCGTAAATTAGCAATATACCTGGTTTTCAGGTCAGAATTAAATGCGGTTTTTATATTTCAAAACCCAAGAGAATTTTAAACGTCTCATTTTCTAAGAAAAATTCTGGTTCGTACGTATACCATTTGGTAGTTAAATTAAAGTTCAATTTTTTTGCACAAATCTGAGTGGATCACCTTTCCTGCCCAGTCGTGCCTTGTCTTGTATTCCTTCTGTGATAGTTTGCGACATTTGCTTTTTATGTGATTAACCGTTTCTTCTCACAACCTACACTTGCATTTCTGTTGCTTATAATTAGTTTTGCCTTTAATATGTAGGGTCCTTATAGTGCTGTTTTGTACAGTTATTAAAAAACGCTCCAATTTCATTCTTGAAGTTTCCCTTTCGTAGAAATACTTACGTTTTTGAGTGTGCAATCCCACTAGTTTCTCGTTTGAAATATCGATAAATTTGTCTTTCTTCAAGTTTTTGTTTCCAAGATTTTGCTTTATATCTGTACTTATGCGGCGCCTGTTTCAATTGGCTACGATTGTTAATTTTCTTTGTTCCTTTTAATGTATAACCATGGGGAATAATTTTTCCTTTGGTTTTGATAATTTGTGGTCCCCTGTACATTTTCTTAATGCATCTTTTCAAGGCATAATGACCATTACGTATTGTAGGAGCTCCAGCGGATTTCCCTGAAAGACGTGTCTGCTATAGTTTAACGTTCCACTATCGATTCCAACTTCCATTTTTCCGTGACATTCACGAGGAAGCTTATGATTATGCCGGAAATTTTGTACATTTTTAAATATTTTATTATCCATATTACCCAACCCCTCCGCTCGGGCAGGATATGACACAAGGTCAATTTTTAAACGGAGTTTAACAGGTTTGAATTCTGAGTTTTCCTTCTCCTAGACTAGTTGCCTCACCAAGGCTGAAGAAAACAGTCTATCCTACTACTTACCCATAGCTGGAGGGAGAAAAACTGGATTCATACCTTTCCCAAGGGTATTAGTGCTATGTGAAATGCAATTAGCTTGGTCCAGGATTTGAACTCGTGTCGCCGTGTCCATATCCTACGATGATAACTATTACACCGAAGTTGCGGTAACATATCACTGGCCTACTTTTAGTCAGTCCGTTTCATAGCAACCTTTTTCCGTGTTGTTTTGGCTTCTTTGAGAATGTGCTGGTTTTTATATAGTAATTCATTTGTTTTTCTTGTTCCGGAATGTCATCTTTCTTTATCTTCTTGAAATAGTCGGTTGCGTACAAGCGAGTAATAGATTTCTTCTTTTACCCGAGTAGTCAGGATTTCCCCTATCTTAGGTAAACACAGTATCGGTCTATAGTTGCTAGAGATTATCCCGTTATAGGGTCTCTCTGGATCAGGGTAGTCTTTCCTTTCATCATCTATTCGGGTATGTTTGCTTCTTGGAGGTATCTACTCAGTTACAGTGCCAGTCTGTCGTGACTGGACGTGGATTTTTACAACTAGAATAGATGGCTTGACGTTATCCAATTTGGTATTTTCTTAGGTGTTGCTACTAGCGAGTCCATGTGCATATAGCCCTCGTGGCCTTCTTTGAGTTCATTCTTTTTTCAAGTTATTTGTTCATGCAGCATTCCCGTTGTTCTTTCCTTCTTTTTATTTTACACTAAATTTGTTTTGTTTCTTTTCCCTCCAGTTGCTGATTTGCCTTTGTGTCCACTCCATTCACCTGGTGAGAGAATTTTCTTTTATTATTTTAGAATGTCCTGTTTTAGCATGAACCTTTACCGCTACCTTTTGAGTCTTCTTTCTTACGCAAATATCTTTCGATTTATTTCTTCCAGTTGTGTTTCGGTCGTCTTTTTGTGGTTAGGTTCCTGTATGTTTAACCTTCTAAAGTACTTCCATTTGTTGACACAGTTTTTTATTTGTACTTCTAGCTTCATTTCCCATCAAAATTTTGGTATTTCTATTCGGATTCTATAGTGATATACCTATCTTATAAACTCATTCAATTCGTTGATGTCCGTTCTAGAAATGTAGCAATACTTTATTTCTATTCGGATTCCATAGTGATATACCTATATGATAAACTCATTCAGTTCTTTGATGTCCTTTGGGAAATGTTGCAATATTTTATTTACTTTTTTTGGTCTCTAATTGATTTCTTTTCCGTCTTTATTCTCTAGGGATGGCAATGTAATCTGTTTACACATGAATTTTTAAAAAATTCTATTTCTAACACGAGGTCAAGTTTTCCGGCTGGAATTGGATGATCAGAACCGACTGGGTTACGAAGATAGATTTAAAACTTTCATCAATTTCATGGGCATGACTGATTTTCGATTGGGTTAATGTGTAATCTGCTAAAATGCAAATGTCATCGTAATAGGTATAAGTGACATGGTAGAAAGGGTCAGTCCTTTTATTGTAATTTCAGCATTAGAATTAAACTTTGCCTCCCAGGATAAATGGTCCGGTGGATCAAAAGTTATTGTATTTCTTTTTCTTTTTTTATGACTACCGTCTTGGGTAGATTTCTCAATTTTGTCTTTTCTGCTCAGATTTTGTGCCACCCTTAAAGACAAGAAAAAGTGGGGGGTACCAAAGAGAACTCATTTCTGATTGGGCGCATCCGATACAACGATCACCACTCAGCAAACCAAATGATGCCGCAGTATGTTCTTACTTCATCAATCAAATAACGTCAAGTAGATTACATTTTGTTTTGTCAGCAGAATTTTTAAAAACTTTCTCTTCATTCCATTTTAAGAAACTTACAGAATTGTCAAAATCTCTCTGCAAGCACTCAAATAACATCAAAGTTGTTTATGGGATTTTTTCATAGAAAGCGTCAAACTTATGTTTCAATTCTTCCGGTCGGGATTTTGATTGACAGGCTGTTATCAACACTCCAAGATATCAATTTGTTCAACTCTGACTTCCTCAGTATTCATTTAATCCATTTCGCAAACAGTACTAAATTTATATACGAGTAAAATCCATTGACTTTATACAAATTATTTACTTTCTCATAGTACCTTTAAATTTCTTTAGTTAAAGTGCTGATCTACAATCAGTCATTTGATACTCTTCATTTTCAGCACCAACTGTCATATTAAATTATCGCTCGTACTATGATTGGTTTCGTTTATTTGTTTAACGACATATCAACTTTCGTGGGTTATTTAATGCTAATGCTATCCGTGTAGAAGAAAAGTTTTGGTACTATTTAACCCACAGCTCGGGGAAAAGGAAGCTCATACCTTTCCCAAGGATATTAGAAGTAAATCAAATGTAATAGTGCGACTAGAGTTCGAACTCGCTTTACTACGAAGTCACAGCCCAACACATTAGCCAGGACGTCATCAGGACTCCCTCGTTCTTATTATGACATAAAAATAATTGAAAAACTTCCTGTATGGTTTAGGATGTTTCCTTGTACTTTTACATATACAAGAATATTTTACGTTTTTGTTCAGTTACTCCCAGGTCCACTCTACTTGGGTTTTATCTATTGGTCAAATAAATCGCTAAAATTATGCGTATTCGATAGAACTGTGACAAAAAAATCTTAAGAAATAACAACACAAAAAATGTTAATATGCACGTATAATGAATACGATTCCCTAACCTGTAGGTATGCCGTTAAAATCAATCAATCTTTTTTCTACATTTTGTTTCCAACATGTTTTTGTCATTTCTATAATTTCTAGTTGAGTTTATAACAAAATTGTAAAATCCAGTCAGAATAAGAAAAAGATTTTTCGTCATAAGATATTGAATCTGTGACCCGAGTTCAATTCCTGGACAAGGCTGCTCGCGTTTCACTTCAGGCTAATGCCCTTGGGGAAGGTATTCATCCATATGATCCTCCCCAGCCGTGGGTAAACAGTAGAGTCGACTGAGTTCTTTAATCTCTATTAGAGAACCAGACTGAGAGAAGAAAAACTCTGAATTTAAACCAGCTTTATACAGGATGGAACAATAAAATTGTCGTCCTAAAGAAAACAACACTACAGCTTTATTTTAAAACTTTTATTGAAAAAAATCAATTCAGGTAACTTGATTATGTAGCAGAGCTGACATCTACATACACTAAAAAACTAACTTTTTGTCACAACCTGTCCGTGGTGGAAGTGTCGGGTGAATATTTAAATGTCAGACTTTGATTATTTCATTTTATCTTTTCAAAAGCAAGATGCCGACTTCAAAAGTAGTTCAGCAAATCTTATCTTTATAACTTACCAGTATTTATTCAAAAAATTGAAAAGTCAAAGGTGGATACCAAACTTATTCGAAATGTATATATTACGAAAATTATGAATCAATCATATTTTTTATAAATATTGGTATAAATACCAAGAGTTTATTTTAATTAGTATATACAGTATTTGACATTTAACGGCATTAAAGACGCACCCCAATTGCAGTTGGGTAAATCAAGAAAAAACAAAGTACTAATATTAAACGTGATAGAATTAATATAATGAATATTATCAATAATATTTTAATCAGAATAATAGCCTTTTAAATAATGCCATTAGGTATATGAAAGTTACTCTAAAATCTAAGCTAATAGGAGTTGCTCGATAACTAATTTCGGCCGACTATCGTGAATTCTAAACGTACATATGGCATATAAGACGCAGTGGAATTTCAACCTTTTTACACCTGTTCCCACAAACACAGCCACACACTAAAACATATATATATATATATATGTGTGTGTGTGTGTGTGTGTGTGTGTGTGTGTGTGTGTGTGTGTGTGTGTGTGTATGTATGTTTGTATAATTCGTGATTGAATAGTTTGTCGGTAACTTCATTTTTAACGAGTTGCTAGAGCTTATTTGTTTGCACTAAGTCGAATGGTTTTAAGTATTCCAATCAATCGCTAATAATTCTATTTAATATTAATCATTTGATTGTAGACAGATAATAAGTTTCAACTATTGCTTTTTAACATAAGTAATTCTATTAATCAAGTATTCTGATGTCATATAAATAATTTGCACACAGCAGTATGGTTTCAAGTAGGTAAGTAATAATAATAATAATGACATTAAACTATTTGCAAAAGATGAAAAAGAACTGGAAACCCTCATACACGCCGTTAGAATATACAATCAGGACATAGGAATGGAATTTGGCATAGAAAAATGTGCCATGCTCGTCATAAAAAGTGTCAAACGACATATGACTGACGGAATAGAACTATCAAATCAAGACAAGATTAGAACGCGAGGAGAAGATGAAACCTACAAATACTCAAGTGGAAATGAAAGACAAGATCCGAAAATAATATCTCTGGTGAACTAGAAAACTACTCGAGACAAAACTCTCCAGCAGTTACCTCGTCAGAGGAATAAACACTTGGGCTGTACCCGTCGTTAGATATTCGGGGCCCTTTCTGAAGTGGACCGGAGATGAACTTAAACAAATGGATCAAAGAACAAGAAAACTAATGACCATGAATAAGGCATTACATCTCAGAGACGACGTTGACAGCCAATATGTATCTAGAAAAGAGGGAGGAAGAGGACTTGCCCGCATCAAAGACAGCGTAGACGCATCGATACAACGGCTCGAAGACTACATAGAAAAACACGAGCGAGGACTGATTACAGGCATCAGAAACGATACGGACAACATGATAGACGACAGAATGACAACAACGAGGAAACAAAATAGGAAAAAATGGCCGCTTTAAACGACTAATAAACAACATTTTACACCAGAAAACTGGACCTGGCTAAGAAAAGGAAACCTTAAGAGAGAAACGGAATCTCTCCTAATAGTAGCGCAGGACAACGCCATAAGAACCAATCAAATCAAAGCTAGAATAGATAAGACTCAACTAAATGTAGGCTATGCGGTGACAGAGACGAAACGATCAATCACATAAGCGAATACAGCAAATTAGCACAGAAGGAGTATAAGTGTAGACACGACTGGGTCGGCAAGGTGATCCACTGGGATATGTGCAAGAAATTTAAATTTGACCATACTAACAAATGGTATATGCACAACCCAGCACCTATCCTAGAAAATGACACACATAAACACTTATGGGACCTTAACATACGAACGGATCACCTAAACCCGGCCAGAAGACCAGACCTTATAATAATCAACAAAAAGAAGAGAATTTGCAAAATTGTCGACTTTGTTGTCCTGGCGGACCACAGAATAAATCTGAAGGAAAGTGAAAAGAAGGATAAGTGCCTCAACCTTGCTTGAGAATTGAAAAAGCTGTGGAACATGAAAGTGACCATTGTGCTAATTGTGAGTGGTGCTTTTGGCACAATAACTAAAGGATTATTAAAGGGCCTGGAGGACTTGGAAGTTGACTGATGGGTAGAGACTATCCAAATGACAGCCTTGCTGAGAACGGCCTGAATTCTGAGACGAGTCCTGGAGACTTGAGGAGACTTGCTGTCACTCAAACTCCAGTGAAAAACCATCAGCTAACACTGATGTGAAAAACTCTAAAGGAGTAAATAATAAACAGTGAATTATTGAATAGTTCTGTTTGACCCACTGATGGTTAAAACAGAACAGGTAAAACTAACTTGGGTCAGAGTGGACCTGAGAGTATTGGTAATGAAGGAATTCCCAACATTTCCTCAAACTCCCGGGCGGGAGCCTTACCATCAGATACAGTCTAGTATCATACCCAAAACAAATGTTGTGGTGGAGGGCCTAGACTCTTTGCAGTGGTGCAATCGGCGTACTGTACAGCCCAGCCGACTGCGCATCAGTGAATGAAAACCATCTTGGAAATATTGATATTATCGCACACTGTAAACGTTCGTCTTTACCACTGACTCGAATATAAGTGACAAAAATCGGAGTACTTTTACCGAAAACCACTGAATTTGAAAATACGTACTCTGTTAAGGTTGGTAAAAATGTATAACGGTTATTTCTTTTTACAAGTAACAAGTTAGCTATAAGAAACTGTTCTTCTCAAATTCTCATTCACTAACTTTTTCTTCTGTAAACTGTCGTGACATGCCAATAATCAGGCGTTCCTTATCAGAGTACAGTGATTGGAATTTGTTCAATTAAAGCATTGCCCAGTCGGCTGGGGCTGAAGAATACACCGACTGCACCTCTGCAGAGGGGTAAGACTCCTCTAATGAGTGTGCTGGATATGACACTAAACAATCTGATGGTGAGGTTCCAGTAATGCTGGATCTTTGGGTAACGCAGAGTACGCCTTCATTGCCATTACTCCCAGGTCCACTCTGACCCGGGACGGTAGCACCTGATAGGGCCCTATCTATGGGTTGAATAGAACTAACTGCATACTTATGATCAAGAGAATTGTTTAAATTAGAACTGTTTGACTAAACTGAATAGCTTGAAAAAGAAATATTTTTCACAATTAAATTGTACTTACATTTAAACTGCGTGCTCATGCTTAAGTGAATTATTTGAAATAGAACTATTTTAGACATTAAAACTGTATTTACACTAAATAGAATTTTTTAAAATATAGAACTGTTTTTGAAAATTAAACTGTGTACTCACGCTAAACTGAATTGTTTGAAATAGAACTGACTATGTGCATAAAAATGGATTTGGCATTAAATAACCTGCAAAGGTTGATATGCCATAAAAACCAAGCAAGCAAGCAACCAAGTAAAGCGACCACTGCCAGAATTCAAATTCGGTGTTTCTCTTTAGTTTTATGTGCAAATAATCATTATTCTTGCTTTATCAGATTCGAGAAGTATCGAAATGTTCATCCCAACATTCAAGAGAAATAGCTCCGAAATGATCCTCCCTGTCTCGAAATGATCCCCTCAAACAAACCTTCGGCTTAACAGATTAACAACACCGAGATTGATTATGGAATTAGTAAGTACTTTATATTCTTAACGATTTCTCAGGGTTGAGTTAGGTCTTTATTATAAAAAGTTACCGACAGTTTTATTTACAGCACTGATTCACCTGTCTCTTACAATAGACGAACAGACATTAGCCTCTATGAGATAATATTCTTAAAAAAACACACCACTCTACATCACTTTCGTAAACGTCTTTGTATGTATTAGCATATATAACAATAACCTAATACACATCCACACGCATGCACACGGACACAAATATACACACACAAACATACACATACACACGCACACATACATATACGTATGGGTAAACTTGCACGAACATGGAACATTATATATATATATATATATATATATATATATATATATATATATATATATTCAAGTCCAGATTTTTATTTCGTTTGCTATCCGGAAGTCAACTCAAAAGCACAAAAATAGATAGATATGACAAAGTACTATTAGAAGTAGGGTAATGTTTTAATTCAGAGCACGAAGTAAACATGTTTGAGGCTGTTTTGTGGACTTTCTACAAAGGCACTTGGGAGAGTCGAGAATAATCTCTTCCCTGACCTACATATCATCACCAGATGTCATATCACTGATATGGCACAAAACTTAAAGATGTAGATAGTCCAAGTCTAAGTAAAACGACTTACCACTTTTTCATGATTATCATAACTGATAGCAAAAAATCCGTTACCCCTACACTCAACTCCGACAAAGGTTAGTATAAGACTGATATATATATATATATATATATATATATATATATATATAGGGAGGGGTAAACGTGAGTCATTCAAGAAACATTTTTTTAAATTAAAACAAAAATGTTTCACTATTTTTTCCATAAATGGAAACCTTGCATCGTTTAGAATTGCTTTGTAGCAGAAATTACGTAAATATCAGAAAGATATTTTCTCCGAGGCGATTCAAAATGCCTGAAAATCAAAAAGGTTGAACTGAGGTGTGTCATTCTTGGTGGCAGAGAATTGCAAATCATGTGAAATTTACATAAGAATGTATTTGACTTATTAATTTCTTATTTATCACTGACATTAATTGAGGAAGCTCAGTTCTTGAGAGAACCAAGGATTATAGACACTGATTTTCAGGGTATGAGCGCCTCTGGTAGTGTAATGGTTAGCAAGCTCGACTAGCAAACCTTCACGAGTGAGTTCGAGTCTCATTGGGTGCCCCTTTCATATGGCCTTGTGCCACATCTAAGCAAAAAGCTTAGTAAATTTCCACTGATTTTCAGTGTACGTAGATTTGTACAGACCCTATGTTCGCTTGTTTTGGCGATCGGTGAAAATCTCTTTTAGACATTAAAGTAAAGCAAAGTTGGAGACCGAAGTTGAGGGTTACCAGAAAGCTTCCTTTTTGATAGCTACTATAACGAGATGTAGTGGAAGCCGCAAATCCTTTCCCTAGATTACCCCCTTTTACTCTATATCTGTAGCTTATAATGCTGAGTGCTCATCAGGGCGATATCAAGTACCATTTTTTGAGTATTTGGTAACACTCAACCTGGGATTGAACCCCGGTCTCCCGGACCATTGGCGAACACTTTGACCAATGGCTCGAAGTCCAGAGCCGTTAAATTACAGGTAAAATACCAGAGCCAGTTTTATTGATGACCGTTGAATCGAGATCACAGACTCACGTTTAATGGTTTTAGTCATGTGAGCAAAATGGTCCTAGAGTTAGTGAGAAAACACTCAACATAAGAGTTTGAAAACTCCAATCTTTCTCTCGCTGATACTCTTTTTAAGCCGAGTGAGTAATGATTAAAGTCGTCAATAAATAAAAGTAATATGTACAAATTGAATAATGATCACGTTGTCACCCTCATCAAAGAATAAGAACAAGAATCGACAAAACAAGGCAAACAGAGAAAAGACGACTTAAAGTGACAAATGAACTACAGAGACCGATCGGTTTGTTGATTGATTGGTTGGGTGGTTACGGCGTATCAACTCTATTCAGGTCTTTTAACGCCAAATTAAATTTCTAACAATTCAGTTTAGTATAAGTACAGTTTCTGTTTACAAACAGTTAAATGTCAAAACAGTTCAGTTAATAGTCAAAAGAGTTCTATTTCAAACAATTCAGTTTAGCATATATACGCAGTTTCAATGTCAAAAACAGTTACATTTCAAACAAATCTGTTTAGCATAAGTACACAGTTTATTTCTATTTAAGAGTAGTTCTATTTCAATCAGTTAAGTTTAGCCTAAGTACGCAATTTAAATGTCAAAACAGTTCTATTTTAAACAATTCAGTTTAACATAAGTACATAGTTTAGTTCTATTTGACCCATAGATAGGACGCTATCGAGTACTACCACTCCGGGCCAGAGTGGACGTGACAGCGATCGCAATGAAGGTGTATTCCTCATTCCCCAAAGCTCCAGCATTACTGGAACCTCACTAACAGATTGTTTTATTTCATAGTCAGGACACTCGTTGGTGGTGGGTTTGGAGGTTACCCCTCCGCTGAGAAGCAGTTGGTGTTTTCTACAGCCCCTGTTGACTGGGCAATAACCGATTGGAGTGTAAGGCAAATAACAAACAGCGTAGAACGGACGGTTGTAAAGTAAGAAAGATGGCTTATACATTGGAGTGGTAAGGATATAACAAACAGCGTAGAACGGACGGTTGTAAAGTAAGGCATATGGCATATACATTGGAGTGGTAAGGATATAACAAACAGCGTAGAACGGACGGTTGTAAAGTAAGGCATATGGCATATACATTGGAGTGGTAAGGATATAACAAACAGCGTAGAAAAGACAGTTGTAAAGTAAGACATATGGCATATACATTGGAGTGGTAAAGATATAACAAACAGCGTAGAACGGACGGTTGTAAAGTAAGGCATATGGCATATACATTGGAGTGGTAAGGATATAACAAACAGTGTAGAAAAGACAGTTGTAAAGTAAGACATATGGCATATACATTGGAGTGGTAAGGATATAACAAACAGCGTAGAACGGACGGTTGTAAAGTAAGGCATATGGCATATACATTGGAGTGGTAAGGATATAACAAACAGTGTAGAATGAACAGTCGTAAAGTAAGGTCATATAACATAGGGCTAAGACTTACACAATAGTATAAAGATAAGCTTAATAATTATTGCCACAAAAAGATATTTTCTAACTTCAGTTTGACAACCGAACCCTCAGCTTTAAATCCAGAGAGGACTAAGTTTATGTTGTTGTCCAAGGAGGAAGCGTATAAGTGTAAAATTGACCCCATAGGGACATGTGGAGCTGCCAACTCTGTCTATGCAACGGAGAGTAACAAATTATGTGTGATTAAGTTATTTTTAAGGACAAGGGGAGGATTGCAGAGAGTTGTCGAAGAAAAGTGTTAACTGAGACTGTGTTACCTCGAGCAGTTAGTATAACTGATGGAGTTAGGTTGCGGGTGACCCGGATGGCACTAGAGTTTTCAGAAGTGAGTGATGGAAAGCCCACTAGAACCATAAGGACAATACACCCATTGATCATGGTTCATCTGCCCATGAGGTGCTCCTCATTGGGATCCTTTCTTTATTTCCCCTCATTTTATCGAACTGAGGATAATTTCGAGGAGAGTGTGTCTCTTAGGAAATTGATTGATAAAAACTCAAGGAGTCGGGAAGAAGTGTGGGAACCTTTAACCCAGAACTTTCTAGATATAGCTTTGAGAAAATTACCTGAACTTTTAGTTCCGCTGGAGAAAATGAACTTTGGGTGATCATCGAGATGATTGTGTAAAATGACAGAGGAAAATTCAATATGGAAAAATAATAACGGAGTGATAATAAGCTGGTCCGCCATAATAGGGATTTTCATTGTGGTAGTAGTATTTTTATCAGCTCAATGGGTGCTAAAAATGTTAGGTACCAGAAAAATACTCAACCCACTACAGAGAGATATAGACGTTCGAGGAGAGAAGGTGGAAATAGAACTGGAACACCCCTTAGACCAGGCGAATTTGGTTACTATTAATGTTGCGGCAGAATCTAAGATAGATAAGAAGTTATCCCCAAAGAGGTAGGAAGTAGAAATAGAAGAAGAGAATGGGAACTCTGAAAAAAATGCTGAAAAAAAGACTGTAATGTTGTAATTTTGAAAAAAAAAATGGGATCGAGAAAAGGGAACTGTAAAAAAAGAAAAATACTATAATGTCGTAATTATCAAAAAAAAGAAAAAAGAAATCAAGAAGATGAAACTAAATAAAAGATTTTTGTAAAATTGAAGTGATCTTGACGAGTAATTAGTAAGTGGAAGATAAGAACCCCGATTGTCGGGCGCAAGGCCCAATTGAATGAAGTTTTATTTTGCATGAAATATTAGTTTGCATGAAGTTTTTTTTTTCTTTTTGCCTGATGTGAAACAGAAAAGGACTTTTTATAGAACTTTTGATTCTATTGCATACTGTAGATTTAGTCTTTTTTTTTATTGTTAATTTGTGTTCTTTATAATAAAAGAACAAGAAAAGGGATGGGAATGGGTGTAACAGAGCAGATTGAGGCTGTGGAGTCTAGCCTACTAGATTTAATAATGAAAAAAATATTCAGGGTGGATTTTGAAAGATTGCGGCAATACCCTGACAAATCGAGAATGGATGGTTTTATTATTCGAAAGGAATGGAAAATAGGAAACGCGGACTGTTTTTCTAAAAAGTCAGCGATGTTATGTTGTTTTCAATAAAGCAAGGAAGAATTAGCAGCGCTGATTTTAGAAGAATAAAATCAGTACATTGTTATTGTTTTTTTGTTTTTGTTTGTTTTGTTTTGTTTGTTTTTTTGTCTTTTGTTTTTTTAAGAAGGATGCAATATATTGTCAAAATGAGAAAGAAGCGAGAAATGTTGTTTAATTTTTGGCAAACAGAAAAATTACAAAAACATATGAAATTTACTTTTCTAGGCAGAGAAAGAAAGACAGAAAGGAAAGCTAAAATCGGGGAGACCGCTAGTCAAAACAATGATGAGTAGGAAATAGGGACAGGTGCGGGCCGATTGTTATGGGAAAAAAGATCAAACCTTGAGAAATGGAAAAATTTTGATTTAATTTTAAAAGTGAATAATCTTATGACGTATGAATTACATGATGAGAAAAGACAGCCCCCTGCAGAGAGAAGGACAGAGAGAAACATGATGAGAAAGGAGGTAGAAAAAAATCCCATTGTAGCAGTCGAAGCAGAAGTTGTATGGAGGCAACCAACCTCCCCCTCTGGTGGCCGGTACAGGAATTCACTGTTTGGGTAGCAGAGATCAACAGTGAATTAAATTAATTGTTGAAGATTAATAAAAGAGAAGGCCGTTAATGAGATACGCCGACTGGGAAATAAGAGAAACGATTATATAAACTCAGTTTTTGACGAAAAGCGACAGTTTCAGCGAGTAAGAGTTGAAGTTAGAAGATTGAAGCAAGAAGGAGCTCCTGTAAAAAGAGCCTTGCTCCAGATTCGGAGATAACGACATCTCTTTTAATCCCGACAAGCTGAAGATAAGAATTAACGTAACTTATTGAGAATACTTTGTGGGTCTAAGTGATGAAAACTGACCGTAGACTTAGACTGACCGCTGCAAGATAGAGGCTAAATTCCAAGACATCCTCCTTCGTACTTTCGGGAAATGGAACATCGAAATGACAACAATTATTTTGTAATTGATATTTGTTTATTTTCTGATTAAAGACATTATTATTATTTTGTTATTCAACTCCGAGTTTTTTTCGTTCTCTGTGCTTTAACTTTTTATTATTTTTATCATCAAATGATCAGCCGATCCGGTTATTTCGGTTTTCGGCGTAAACACTGGATCCAGTTGTCTGGATCTAAAAATTCACAACGTGGGTAGACGACTGGTTCAGCTGAGATTTGATCTCCCAACTGGGACGGTCAGACGTCGAATGTGAATGGCTGGGTGACAGATATACATATGAACAGTTTCATGTCCAGCCGACTGAGTCGTCTGGAGCTGCATTTCTGAAGATCCTTTACATAAACGAGTGTCTTGGATATGATACAAAACCATTTGATGGTGAGACCCTGTTCCTAAAGCTTTGGGGAATACGTATAACTCTTCATTGTCAGGTCATCTCTGACTCGGAGTGGTAAAACCTGTGAAGGTCTCATCTGTGGGTCAAATATAACTATTTAATCATTTACTATACTTGAAACCAGTTTAATGTGTGCAAACGATAAATAACAATATTGAAACAATTTGATTTTATGCAAACAAATATTAAATTGGATGATTTGTGTTGCATATCATTACTTGAAATCATTGAATTGAACTGTGTGTAAACAAATGACCACAAGCTCATATGAAAATATAACCAATAAACTATTCACATGCAAATATATATATATATATATATATGTGTGTGTGTGTGTGTGTGTGTGTGTGTGTGTGTGTGTGTATGGTAGGATTCGGTATTAAAAAAAACCTACGAGGGTTGATATGTCACAAAACACAAATCAAAGCAAACATGTCCAGGATGTTCTTAGAATTTACATATATACAAAGGTCATTCAATAAATAAAGTTAAGTTTTGCCTTGTGAGTAGCCAATCGGAAGCACGGTTTGTACTTGCACTGTTTTCAAGGAAATCAATAGAGATGAGTCTCGCCGTGCCCAAGAAAACCGTAAGCATATCTTACTTTACTGACAAATGCCTAGAACGTTTTCTTTACCGAAGAGTCAATATACATTTGTAAGAATTATTAACCAATGTTAAACGTTTCGGTTTTTAGACCTTAGTCAGGGCGTGTAAGTTAGTAAATCTAGCGAAAAAGATGAGAAAGTTTTAAAACATTATATTTCTGTTGGTAGCGGGGTTTTTTTGGGTTTTTTTCAAATGTCTCTGATGTAATTGACCTTCCAAAATTTATTCATAAAAAGTCAGTTTTTTCTTCATTTTATCAGTTTATCTATCTAGCTATCTAAAGATTTATACTTATTTTACTTTATATCTACCCATTATGAACATTCCATTACTTATCTACTGTCTTGTTAGCCTTCTTCATTTTATCTTTATCAGTTTCATTCAGTTATCTATCCATCAATCTACATATATACAAACGATGAAGCCAAATTGATTTAGAAAAGAAATTTTGTAACTCCCAGTATCAATCTAATCAAATAAGATGACAAAATGAAAAAAAAACAAGTTCTCTGTTTGGTGGTGGTGTGATTTAAAATTATTCTAGATTCAACAACTTTCTCGCGTCTTTTATTATCTTTGTAAACTAACGTTAAAATTAAAGCTTATAAAGTTTATAAATTATGCTTGACAACATCGTTATTTATACCTGCTCTTTTAAAATCTTTTCTATATTTGGAAATTTGTTTATAAAGACTACAGGTTTCACCCACATATTTGATTCTTACATTCCAAACATTTAATTGTATCCACTGCAGCAATGGACTCAGAAAGAAAAAGGTTAACGCAGATAATTATGGATAGATATATCATGGCATGTTTATGGATAGATATATTATGACATGTTTATAATTGAGAAATATGAACTAAATAATGAAAATATTATCGAAGATAGATGGTTAGATTGATAGATATTTTTCTTAATGAATTTTGGAACGCTATTTACATCACAAGAATTTGAAACAGACCACTACCAACAGAAAGAGGATGTTTTGATACTTTCTCATCTTTTTCGTTTTATTTAATAACTAACACGCCCTAAAGAAGATCTAAAAACAGAACTGTTTAACGTTGGGAAATATTTATACAAGTAAATTTATCTTCTGAAGACCTTGTGTTATTTTTTCATCTTTAGAGATTTTCAAAGCGTCAAATTATTCCCACTTTATATATATATATATATATGTGTGTGTGTGTGTGTGTGTGTGTGTGTGTGTGTATATATATATATATTGAAATAGGTTGGTCCACGAAGAGATTTGTATAAAAAATAAATTCTAAAAAGTACAAATCTCTTCATTTTAAAATATTTTTATTCTTTCTTTGGACCTACAACAATATATATATATATATATATATATATATATATATATATATATATATATGTATATATATATATATATATATATATATATATACAATGTAATTTTATACATAATTTTACGTATCCATCTACGTATTTTGAAATAGCGTTTTTTATATATTTTAGAATAGTATATATATATATATATATATATATATATATATATATATATATATATATAGATATATATTATTTCATATATGTATTATTTCATATACATATATTCTAGATAATATTCTCTTCATATTTTTAAATAATATTTTATAACATTTTAATATTATTGTATGCCTTTGAAAATGCCAAACAACAAATTGGTGGATGGAATAAATCCTTATATTTGTAACAGTAACCCAAGAAAAAATACACATTATTGCGGATTTTTATTTGACCGTATTGAGGGAATAAAACAATTTTACGTTGAATTTGCAAATGATTTATAATTCTGTGGATGTCTATATTCGCGTTTAACAACATATTTTTATTATGGAAATTTTCGATAGAACAAAGATAACTAAGAAATGCTGAGTAGAATCCTTCCATCCTCCCTAAATAGAAGCAGTAGTATCATTACGGATCGCTGTTATAATGAAGACCTGTCGTATTCCTGGTTCGCTTCGTATATTCTGCCTTTGAAAATGCTGAACAAATAGAATAGCAAAAACTATCTGCTTAAATGCGGAACCCGCAGTCTCTTCTTCAACTTGCGCAGGAAGCAGTCAAGGAATGACAGCAATGGACAAAAGAATTCCTCATGCTTCAAAAATGCCACAAAACATGTCAGCAACTTCGAAAATCCGACCGGAGCTTTATTGTCATTTAGAAATCCAAATTTCATGTCTTGATGTAAATTAATTTGAATAAATTTCACTTTTACCATTCATCAATATTCGTAAAACAAGAACTATTTCTTCAAAATGAATATCGCCATTGTTTGAACCCTGTGCACCATTTCATAACTTATATAGCGAAGAAAGCTCTTTTAAAATGTTCACAAAACTTAAGTGAAAACTCGTCTTGCGAGTATTAGTCTTTATTTTGCGGGCTGGGAGCGCTTATTCAAAGATACAAAACAATGTAAATATTTTCCTTTTTTATTTTTTGTTTTTTTCGTTTGAACTCGTGGGTGTTTTTAAGGAACATGAATGTTTTTTTCTGAACTGGAGGGATATGAAAAACGTTTATTGATTCCACATGAAAGACTGCTTTAAGAATTTCCGCGCAACTTCAGGATTTTAAAAAATTTTTTGAATTCCTATAAATGAATCTTCTAGAAAAAAAATAACCTAAAGTTGTTGAATAAATAAAATCAACGATTTGGCATAACCGGGGGATCGTGACGAATGCTTAAATAGTTATGGAATAATAATAATAATAATAATAATAATAATAATAATAATAGTTGACACTGATGTGTAGGATGATGATGATGATGTTTTGTCAAAGTGTCAGTTAATCAGGTTCAGAGAATGATGTTAAAAGAAATGCTAAAGGCCTTTTCGTTACTACCAGTCGAAAGCGAATGGTCCTATTTTAAAGTACGGAAGCCTAAAAAGAAAAAAATAGTTGTATGTTTTTCTTCTTATTGACTAGAAACTCAGTCCATGCTGGGAGAGTCTCCGTAGTGTAGTTGCTAACGTGATGGACCTTGACATCGTAGTAAGCGAGTTGGAGCTCCAATCGTGCGTTCTCTTTCGGACTAATGCCCTTGGGAAAAGTATGCATACTCAAGCTCTGAGTTTGAAGGTACTATCAGTCAAATTTAGCTATGAGTTAAATAGTGCCACATTATTTTAATAGAATGACTTTGACATTAAATAACCCGAGAAGGTGAATATACTATCAAATAAAAGAAACTTGTGGTCTTTTATTAGAGTATGTGACAGCAAGATTCCTCAAGTCTCCAGGACTCTTCTCTGTATTATGGTCAATCTCAACAATGCTGTAGTCTGGATGGTCTAGATTCTTCTGATTTCAAATTCCTCCTGTCGTTCTCCCAGGCCTTTTGGGACCGTTCCAAATGCACCAATCACAAATGATATCATTGTCATCCGTACGTTCCCCGGCTTTTTTAGGTTTCTGGCAAGAATTTATCCCCCGTTTTCCCTTTCTTTTATTTTTGCTCTGTGATCAACCATAAAACAAAAATCCATTACATAGCAAGTTCCTGTATTTTGCTAATTACCACTAGGTCTGGTCTTCTGACTTGGATTAGGTGATCCCTTTGTATCTCAAAGTACCAGAAAATTTTATGCGTCTCATTCTCTTGGATGGATTCTGGATTGTGCATAAACCATTAGATTTTATGGTCGAATTTAAATCTTTTGCTCTCTTCCAAGTGGATCACTTTCCCACTCAGTCGTGCCTCGTCGTCTTGAACTCATTCTTCGCTAATTTGATGCATTCACTTTTTATGTTTTAAACTGTTTTATTTCTACATAACCTTCACTTGCTATTCTGTTGCGTATTATCAAATTTCGTTTTAATGTAATTGGTCCTTTATTGCGTTGTTTTATGCTGCTATTATAAGATATTCAGTTTTTCTCTTGAGATTTCCAATTCGTTACCATGCACATGTCTTCTTTCCAGTTTGTCGCTTGAAATATCCATACACTTGTTTTTCGTTCTATTTCTGTTTCCTAGCTTTGTTGTTGTTCTCGATGATCTTATCTTGTAAATGCTGTTATTGGCTGCTGTAATTAGTCTTTCTTTGTTAATAGTGTCTTCAAGTTCTATGTTGATGCATCTACGAAATCTTCAATGCTGCCGGCTACTCTTCCATCTTCTTTTCTTAACACAGTTCCAGTGATTTTCCTTACAGATACTGTATTTCTTTGTTATTTTCTGGTTAGTTTTACTTCCTGTAAATTTTTCATGCCAGCTTTAACTGAATGGATTTTCACTAAAGTCTGAGTGATAGCAAGTCATTTCAAGTCTCCAGGATTGAGTGTTTGAACTGATCTTACAATGCAATAGTCCGGATGGTATTGCTTCGCTATTTCATTTCTAATTCGTCCAGTCTCGTTTCCAAGTCTTTGGTGAATGTTCAAAGCGTATTACCGTCATCTTCAAGCTCCACATCTTTTTTTCAGGTCTCAGGCAAGATCCAAGGATTTATCTTTAATTTTGCTTTCATTTATTTTCACTTTGGGGTCTGCTGGAACAACAAAATCCACTCAATGACAAGTTCGTCTTTTCTTGTTCATTAATACTAAGTTTGGTCTTCTGGCTAAGATTGGGTAATCTATATATTTCCAAAATTTCCCAGAGAATTTTATGCGTCTCATTTTCAATAACCGATTCATGGTTTATGCACATACCATTTGTCAGCATGGTCAAATTTTAATCTCTTGCACAGTTTCAGACTTGACTTTGAGTTATGTTCACCTGGCCATATACTCGAAAAAAACTTTTCCTTTCCTGTTTCTTTAGCGTTTTTGTTATTCTTTACCTCCCACTGTAAATGTTGGATACACACTTTCAGTTCCTCCATTTTAGGATCATGTGATGATAGATTAAATCATCACAACAGAAGTAAGAATATCAAATAAAAACACTATTTACTCATGTAATTTCCAGTTGCATTTAAAACATTGAGAGTTTGTTATGCGTAGAGACAAATTGCTTTAAAAAATAGAAATTATTTATGACTCAACCTAATAATCACTTTTAAACTAATACACACCAAAAAGTTTGAATAAAAAGTTAATTTTCTAGTAAACTAAAGATATCGGCATTCTTTTTGTTTTCTTCTGGAACATTATACGATCAGAACAAACAATATTTGGTATTATGTATTGCCAAGCTCTACAAAATTAAAACATTAACTAAAAAATTGCAAATCTAAAAGTAAAAAAGTAAAGTTGGTGACCTTAGTCGAGGGTGACGCGAGGGCTCCCTTTTCAAAAGCTACGACACTGAGGTGTAGGAGAGGGCTCTACTCCATTCCAGTTTATCCTTGATCCTTACCTTATAATGATGAGTGTTAAGCAAGGTGGAATCAAGTACCATTTTTTTTTAGTCTTTGGTATGACTCGACCTGGGATTGAACCCCGGTCTCACGGACCATTGGCGAACACTACCCATTAAGCCAATAGTTGTCCAAAAAAAAGTACATCACGTATATATACTTATGCAATTTTATCTTTAGTTACTGAGGTGTTGAAATTTTATTTTTCTTACAGAACTTCAATGTTTTTGTGTTTAGTTATAAATAATACCTAATTACATTTGCTTTGATTTTATAATACTCAATTTGAAAAAAAAATTCTCAAATCTTTGGTTCAGAAGAAAAATAAACTTTTTATTTTTAGAAAAATTTTAGAGTTGTATTTTTTATGTATGATAAGATAGGTAGGTAGGTAGATAGATTCAAAGTAAAATAAATTTTGTTCAATGCATTTGGTCTTTTTTGAATGGAAGTATTTGGCAACACTGAAAGGATGAGTAATTTTTGAAAGAAACGAATGGATGAGACATTTTTCTCGTTTCGGATTTATGAGATCATTATTGAAACTTTTTGCTTCTTTTATTATTAACTCTAAGAGAACACTTCCCAAATCATGTCATCTCCTTCAACACATATCAGTCGTCAGTTTCCTCCGGTAGAAGTATCAAATAAGAGATTCGCTAATGTCCCCAGAGAAACACGCATCAAACAGACAACTACATTAGCTTTCAGTTTATAATTCAGCTTTAGAAATGGAACAGAACATCTAACCTAGTGATGTGACATGTTATCTTCTGTTTTGTATTTCCATTGCTAGCATAATGATTATAGCAGCGGGCTAAACTTAGTGAGGTCAAAATATTAAAGTTGATCTAACGACCGGTGCTATTTATAACACATTTATCTAGATACGATAACTGATTAACTTTAACGGCATATTAACCTGTCTAGGACTATTTTATGCCTAACGATTGGGGGATCGCATTCATAATTAAATATTTTTGCGTAGCTGTGTCTTAAGATTTTTTGGCACACAGTCTTATCGAATACGAACGTATTTTAATCACATCTATTTGATCCAGAGATGGAGCACTAACATACACTAACTCTCTGGATCAGAGTTGACCTGTGCGTAACGGCAAGGAAAGGGTACTCCATGCCCCCTAAATCTCCAGAACTATTTATAAATCAAATAGATCAGTTTGTAAATGATTCATACGAGTTTTATTTGGTTTCTTCGTTTTTAATGGCGTATCAACCTTCATTGGGTGTTTAATGCCAAAGCCATCCTAGTTAAAGAACAGTAGTGGTACTATTTAACCCATTGCTTGGTAGAAAAGACTGTTCATATCTTTTCCAAGGTCCGAAAGTGAACGTAGCATAAGGACTAGAATTCGAACCCGCTTACTCGGATGCCGCTGTCCAACATGTAAACCACTATCACACAAACACCCCTCCTCGATTAGTATTAAATAGGAATACTGTAGGGCAGACTAGGTTCTTTAGTCTTGGTGAGGCAACTAGTCTAGGAGAAGGAAAACTCTGAATTCAAATCTGTTAAACTCCACTTAAAAATTGACCTTGTGTCATATCCTGCCTGAGCGGAGGAGTAGGTAAATATGATTAAATAGGAATACTTGATACAATATAAATATAGATTATTCATATCAAGAATAGATACTTGAAACTATAATTATTTACTAAGAATTACCATTAGTTACTTGAAATCGTATAACTGTAGTCAAGTTGTTGGGGCTGTAGAATACACCGACTGCATCTCTGTAGAGGTGTAAGACTCCCACAGCGAGTATCCTGGATATGACATTAAACAATCTGATGATGAGGCTCCAGCAATACCGGAGCTTTGGGGAACGTGGAGTAATCCTTTATAGCCATCGTTCCAAGGTCCACTTTGGCCCAGTGTGGTAACACCTGATAGGGTTCTATCTGTTGGTCAAATTGAACAAAACTCGAATTACGCAAAACTGAATTGTTTAAAAATAGCTGTTTTTCCATTTAACTGAGTGTAAACAAAAAACTGTTCTTATGCTAAACCGAATTGTTTGAAATAGAACTGTGTTTGACATTTAACTGTGTAAACTAAAATTTATTTATACTAAACTGAAGTATTTGAAACTTTTATCAATATGACTTTTTTCAGCGTTAAATGATCAACCAACCAACCAACCAACCGCATAATCAACCATATAAATGACCATTATTAAACCAAAATAATTGCTTGAAACATTCTAATTATTAGTATTATATAGGAATACTTAACTCTGTACAACCGTGTGTAAATTAGTATTGTACAAGATAGGAATATTTGATATCATATAGCAGTGTCCTAAAGAAACTTTTAAAATATAACGACACAAAAAGACAAATAAAAACGTAAGATGAACACAATTCCCTGACCTCTAGGCAAAAAATAAACCTATACAGTTTAACATGCTGTTAAAATCAATCAGATAGTTTTGAGCTCTTGGTGGAGGTGCCCGTTATGGTTATCGTCGTAGGAAATGAACACGGCGACACGTGTTCAAATCCTGGACGAGACTGATTGCATTTCACATAGCACTAATACCCTTGGGAAAGGTATGAATCCAATTATTCTCCCTCCAACTATGGGTAAATAGTAGGACAGACTAGGTTCTTCAGCCTTGGTTAGGCAACTAGTCTAGGAGAAGGAAAACTCTGAATTAAAACCTGTTAAGCTCCGCTTAAAAATTGACCTTGTGTCATATCCTGCCCGAGCGGAGGGGTTGGTAAATAGGATAATCTTGGATTAATTTGGGGGAAAAGAGATTCATTTTATAAAATATTGATATTACTACTAATGGCGTTAAGCACTTGTGATCAAATTATTTTGCGTGACTTCGTATTAGAGAAATATCTCGTCATTCCCAACAGGACAATCATTTCACACATCCTTTATTCCCGTTTACGCATTCTCTTGAAACACTACGATTCACGGTCAGAGTATGAAGATACAGGATAAATAAATAAATTTCTCAACGTATATCAGTTGGTTAAAAAAAGCTTGTGCGTTTAAAACACGCAGGACAGGGTATAACCAGTGATATACTGGGAATTGTGCAATTTACTTGATTTTGATCATTTAGATAAACGGTATCAACAAAAGCCAGAGGCCGTGATAGAACAAAAGTGATAAGTTATCATAGAACTTCCAAAACCAGACTGACTACCCCATCGTAAACGAAAATACTCGAATTCATAATTGTAAGCGAGAAAAATTATAAATATAGCCAATCCAGATAAATCACAGCCTGAAGACATAAAAAAAGCCACGCAATGAGATAAACATTAGGACTTCGTCTCATAACTGAAAAATGTTGAATGTAAGGTGTTATCATTCAGTTTTCAACGGCAATTATTGGAAGTTGAGGAGATTTGTGGTCACTCAAACTACAGTAAAAAAAACTACCAGCTAACGCTGATGTGAAAAACTCTCAAATGATAATATTTCTGTCGCAGGAATCTCATTAAAAAGAATATAGCATTGTTAAGATCGGCCAGAATCCTGAGAAGAGTCTCGGAAACTTGAGGAGACTTGCTGTCACTCAGATTCCAGTGAAAGGCCATCAGCCAAAGCTGGTGGGAAAAAGCTCAAGGAATAATACAATAATAACAATAACAGTAATTGAGCAGGAAATTGAAATTTGACCATACGAACAAATAATTTATGAATAACCCAGAATCTGTCCTGGAGAATGAAACGTACAAACGGTCAATCTCATAATGAAGCAGATTAACACAGCAGGGGTATAAGACTTGACACGACTGGGTGGGCAAGGTGATCCACTGGGAGTGGTGCCAGAAATTGAAATTTGACCATTCAAACAAATGGTATATGCACAACCCAGTATCTATTCTGGAGAAAGAGACATATAAATTCCTATGGGATTTTACCATTCAAACGGATCACTTAATCTCAGCCAGAGGACCTGACCTAACGATAATCAACAATACAAATAGAACTTGCCGTATTGTGGATTTTGCTGTCCACAGAGTAAAAGTCAAAGAAAACGAAAAGAAAGATAAGTACCTAGACCTTGCTTGGGGATGGAAAACACTGAGAAACATGAAAGTGACGGTGATACCTTTGGTAATAGGTGTTCCTGTTAAAGTCCCCAAAGGATTGGTACAAATCTGGAGGACTTGAAAATGAGAGGGCGAATTGCAACCATCCAAACTACTGTATTGTTGAGACCAGCCACAATACTGAAAAGATATCTGGAAACTTAGGAATAGTTGCTGATACCCAAACTCCAGTGAAAAACCATCGGCTAACGCTGGTGCGAAAAACTCGAGAAGGAGTAAATAATAATACAGGAATAACAAAAACTAGGAAACAGGAATAAGGGGAGAAACAACTGTACGGATATTTCAAGAGACAAGTTGACGAAAACTCACACAAGAAAAACTGAACATGGCTACGAAAGGGAAACCTTAAGAGGTTTGGTTTGATTTCTTTGTTTTAATGGCATATCCACCTTTGTAGGTTATTTAATGCCAAAGCGATCCTTCGAGAAGTACAACGGTGATACTATTTAACCCATAGCTAGGAAGATAAAGGGGTTCATACCTTTTCCAAGGGTATTTGTCCGGAAGTGAACGTAATAGCATGACTGGAGCTCGAACTCACTTACTACGATTCCGTAGTCCAGCGCTTTAACCATTACACTAAGAGGACACCCACAAACCTCAAGAAAGAAACATAATCTCTCCGGATTGTCACTTAAAATAACACCATCAGGACCAATTATATTAAGACAAATGACGATAATGTGCAACAGAATAGCAAGTGTTGACTATGTGGTGACAAAGGGGAAACAATGAATCACATTGTAACTGAATTTAGTAAACTAACGCAAAAAGAATATAAGACTTGCCACGACAGGCGGGGGTGGGTGGTGGAGTGATCAACTGGGATTTATGCAAGAAATTGCAATTTGATCATACCAACAAATGGTAAATCCAAGTCAAGAATCCTGGAGAATGAGACTCATGAAACTCTTTAGGATTTTGAGATACAAACATATCATAAAATCCGTTTAATGAAAACTGGTTTTCTTTTATTTTGTTGCAGACCATCTACTAGTTGGCCAGTTGTGTACAAATCCCAAGAGCGATAGGAGCCTTCTATTATGTCTAAAAGTGACACAATGTTCAACAAGCGAGATCGAATATGCGCTGCAGTACAACTCATGCGCTCTACCGATCCAAGTTATGACAGCCAGAACCATCGCTGGATTGCCACGAATAACAGGAACGTGACCAGGGTGATGAAAACAAAGTTTCCGGCTACGGTTATGGTTTCAAGTGAGGGCCATATCATGTCACCTCACATCTTCGAAGTCGGCTTGAAAGTCAACACCGAAGTGTACCTGGATGTGCTGAAGAGTGTGGTGATCCCCTGGTGCAATCAGGTGGCCGGTGGCAGACCCTGGGTGTGGGAGCAGGACTCGGGGCCTGCTCACAAGTCCAAAGAGACTCAGGCTTGGCTTCAGAAGGAGTGCTACGACTTTATACCCTTATTTCACTGCCCCCCTCCTCCCCCGACCTGAACCCGCTGGACTACTTCGTTTGGTCACATGTCGAGAACAACAACAACATGACCTCTCACAACACCAAATCCTGCCTGATCGCCGCCATCCGTCGAGTATTCGCCGAGCTCCCGCCGGCGCTTGTGGAAAAGGCATGCTCCCAGTTCCGGATCTGTATCGAGGCGGTGATTGAGGCTGAAGGCGGCTACATTAAATAGATGCCAGCGCTACTATATAATCAAGTTACCTGAATTTATTTTTTCAATAAAAGTTTTAAAATAAAGCTGTAGTGTTGTTTTCTTTAGCGCGACAATTTTATCGTTCCACCCTGTAGGAAACAAAAATAGGAAGAAAAACAGCTCCGTGGGCGTTTTAAACGATTAATAAACAATATCTCACACGACAAAACCTCGACCTGTCAAAGAAAAAGAAACTTTAAGAGAGAAACAGAATCCCTTCTAATAGCAGCTCAAAACACCGCCATATGAACCAATCATATCAAAGCGAGAATAGATAAGACGCAACAAAATAGCAAATGTTGTTTATGTGGTGATAGAGATGAAATGATCAATCATATAATAAGCGAATGCAGTAAATTAGCACAGGAGGAATATAAAACTAGACACAACTGGATGGGCAAGGTAATCCACTGAGAGTTGTGCAAGAAATCTAAATTTGTCCATAGGAACAAACGGTATATACACAACCCAGCAGCTGTCCTGGAGAATGACATGCATAAACTTCTATAGGATATTGACCAACAAACGGATCACCTAATCTCGGCCAGAAGACCAGACCTTATAATAATCAACAAAAAAAGAGAACTTGCAAATTTGTGGACTTTGTTGTCCCGGCTGACCACAGAAAAAAACTGAAAGATAAGTATCGGAACTTTGCATAGAAATCGAAAAAACTGTGGAACATGAAAGTGACAATTATACCAATAGTGTTTTTGTGCTTTCGGTGCAATCACCAAAGGATTATCAAAGAGGAAATAAGAGGACGAGTTGCGACCATCCAAACTACTACATTATTAAGAATGACCAGAATACTGAGAATAGTCCTAGAGACTTTAGGAGACTTGCTGTCGCTCAAACTCCAGTGAAAGACTATCTGTTAAAACAGATGTGAAAAACTTTGAAGGAGTAAACAATAATAATACAGTATTTTTATATCTGCTAGAATACTGAAAAGAGTACTTGATGAGGCTTGATGATACTTGTGGAGACTTGCTGTCACTCAGACTCCCGTGAAACACCATCAGCAAACGCAGGTGTGGAAAACCCAAAAGGTACAAAAATTATTTGTTGTTCTGGAATTTGAAAAAGTTTTATTATTACTGCTAGTGTAAAATAACAACAAACATGGCATTGATAAGAATCGGCAAACAGAATAGTGAGTTTGATTAAAACTTCTTCAAACCGATGGCCTTTTGTATTTCAGGTTTTTAGAGCAGCTTATGAATTTAAGCAGACTTCTTTGAAGCAAAGGAGAAAGAAAGTTTTAGTTTCATTAAAACCTTGTATTTTTATTATCATTTCCAATTTGTGCCAATTTTGCTGAAGCAGAATGATAGTAAGAGTTAATTGTTTTTTTAATCAGCTGACTTCTTTTGTTTAATGAAAAATATAAGTCAGTTTTTAACTATAATTTTAACAATATGTTATAATAAAAAATTACGGGATTACTGTCATATAAAAGCCGAGGGATTTCGGTTCATGCCTTTGAGTTTAGTTAGGTTGAGAACCTTTCGGCTCAGCACATGGGTTAGTTAGGTGCAACGTTGAGGCAGGTGTTAACGCGGGCGCGCGCAAGTGAATGGAGGTGTTACTCAGATGTCACAATAGTCCGAGACGAAATGGGGTGACAGGGTTTGGGTGACGTCACGCACCGGAAGCGCGTCGAGGTTTGTGTGAGAATTTGAAGAAAGTGAGAGAGTTGAGTACTGGACGCCAAACGAACAGGTTCGACTTTTGGAGCTCGCAGACGCGAGGCGAACTTGCGCCCTATGGGGGCCGTTCGAGATGGGGGCCAAATGAATAAGACAGCATAGAAGATTGTGTCTCTCCTCCTTATGTCGAAACCTTAAACTCAAAGTTAATAAAAAGGTTTCGTACCTGAACAAGAAGTCGTTACGTGTTTTCGAATTTCGAGATTCCTATGTTCTATCGTTATGAACATTCGATGTCCATTTCACACATGGCCATATTCGTGTATATGGCTATGTAACATTAATAAAATAATCTTTTTATTGTATTTATCTATTTTGCCTTATTCTCAGCATTACTATAGGTGCTTTGGTGGAAATATTCAGTAAAAATTCTTGGACGGTCAACTGGTAACTAAAACTCCAGAAAATGAAACAACGAATTTGGAAACGTCTGTAATAATAGACCAAGGAGGAAAAAGAATGACAAACGCAAAAACTTGAAGGAGCACTTGAAGAGAAGACATGTCTACAAAATTTAAAAAGCTAATAGAAATTACCTTAGACGAACATGCATAGTAAACACTCAATTATTAACCAAGAATATTTCTTCGAAAGTGAATGAAATAGCGCAACTGGAGTTTGAAATCACTTACTACAATGGTTCAGTAAGTGACAGAGACTCACCTAAGATCAATTGCATGAAGGCAAAATGGATAAAACGCTGAAAAAACGACAACAAACGCTGCTTTTGTCGAGAAATAAACAGAAATTTGAACTATATTACTAAGGTAACTCACAAAGGTTGATGTTGCATTAAAAATAAAAGTATAACACAAAAGAATAGAACAGACTGGTTCCAAATAAATGCAAAAAAAGACAGTGATACACTGGGAATTGAGCAAATTATTTAAGTTTTATCATTTAAAAAAATGGTATCAACAAAAACCAGAGAACGTCATTGAACAAAAGAGATACGGTAACCTCCAACTTTCAAATCCAGATTGATCTGTCAATCCAAAGTGGTAAGACGTGAGCTGATAATTCTAAATATGAAAAATAGGATCTGACAAATCATGAATGCGATTGTACTGGCAAATCACCAGCTGAAGAGAAAAAAACCGAAAAGATGAAAAAATGTCAGAATCTCGTCGGAGAACTAAGAAAAATGTTGAATATAAGGTGTCCTCATTCAATCTACATCAATAAATTTTGGAAGTCCTTTTTTAATAGAGACAAAACTAAATGGACATTTCAAGTGTCAAACTAAAGAAATTGTAGACGAGTTGACCTGGCCATGGCAAAAAAGAGAGAAACTGAATCTCTTAATAGCTGCACAATATAATGTAAAAAAGTAAAGTTGGCGACCATAGTCGAGGGTAACCCGAAAGCTCCCTTTTCGATAGCTACTACACCAATGTGTAGGGGAGGGCGCTAATCCTTTCCCTAGATTGCTCTACTTTACCCTTGATCCGTACCTTATAATGCTGAGTGTTAAGCAAGGAGGCATCAAGTACCATTTTTTGAGTCTTTGGTATGACTCGACCTGGGATTGAACCCAGGTCTCCCGGACCATTGGTGAACACTCTAACCCCTAGGCCAATGTCCGGTATAAAGACTAATTATATCAAAGTAGGGGAGTCCTCGTGGTGTTATGGTTAAAGCGATGGACTGCGGAATCGTAGTAAGCGAGTTCGTAATCCAGTCGCGCTATTACGTTCACTTTCGGGCAAAATACCCTTGGGAAAGGTATGAACCCCCTTATCTTCCCAGCTATGGGTTAAATAGTACCACTACTGTTCTTCTAGGAGAATGGCTTTGGCATTAAATAACCTACAAAGGTTGATATGCCATTAAACAAAAAACCAAACCTATATCAAAGTAAAAATTGGTTATGTGGTTATTGGTGAAACGGTGAATTATATAACTAGCGAATGCATCAAACTGGCACACAAAGAAATGCAACAGTAAGAACGACTGGGTAGGAAAGGTGCTCTATTGGGAATTGTGCAAGAGATTAAAATTTGACTATGCTGACAAATGGTACATGCATAAACCAGAATTATGGTTGAAAATGAAACGACAAAATTTCCCAGGGATCTTGAGATTCAAATGGATCACCCAGTCCCGGTCTAAAGACTAGAGTTATTATCAACAATAAAATGAACGTTTCATCTTGTGGATTTTGCTTTTCCAGCCGAACACAGAGAAAAAATATCAACCAGTTCTTGGACCTGGTCAAAATCACTTGAAAAAACTGTAGAACATGAAATTGACTGTGATACCAATTGTAATTTGAGACCTTAGAATGGTTTCCAAATTCCTGAAAAAGACACCAAGGGGCTTTGCGATCAGAAACGGGATCGAGACCATTCATATTACTGTACTGTTATAACTAGTAAGAATACTTAGAAAAATCCTGAAGACCTGAGGAGACTTTCTGCCTCTTAAAGTTAAGTAAAAACCCATCAGTGAAAACTATTGAGAAAAATTCGCATAGAGTGAAGACAATAAAAATGATTGTGGTGGCAGATAGAAAAAAGATATTTTTTGTAACTATTAACCTTTTTTGCTCTATTTTAACTGACTTAATAAAATATAGAATTTGTAATTAATTGCAAACAAATAAATATAGAGAAATTATTTTGGATTGGTGTTTGGTATTAATCTTTCTTGAGAAATTATGATTGAGGGAAGTCGCAAAATATATCATTAGAGCATTTTAACGATGTGGCGGTAGCAAAACTCTCGTTACGAAGACGTATTTTTGGCTGCCTTTCATCAGTACAAAAATAGGATCATTAAAAGAAAGACTTTTTGTTAATGTCAATAGAAATCACCGATTAATATAGGGAACGGACCATTTTGTCAGCATTATCTAATCTCTGTTCTCACTTTGTATCCGTATTGGCATCTCTCGCTCTTTCTCTCTCTCTCTCTATCCCTCATCCTCTCTCTCTCTCTCTCTCTCGCTCTCTCTCTCTCCTCACACTCTCCTTCTATATATCAATCTATATCTCTTGCTATCTAGCTATCATCCAATCTATGTCTTTCTTTCTCTCTCTCTCCTCCTTCAATAACCCTCTCATTCTCTCTCTCTCACTTGTTCGCTTGCTCTCTCTATATATATCTTGTTATCAGTCTCCCTTTCCCTCTCTTTCTCTCCTCTCATTCTCCTTTTATATATCTATCTCTAGCTATCAATCAATCTCTGCCCTTCCCTTCGACCTCTCTCTCTCTCTCTCTCTATATATATATATATATATATATATATATATATATATCTGGCTACTAATCCATCGATCTATTGCTCTCTCTCTCTCTCTCTCTCTCTCTCTCTCTCTCTCCTCACGCTCTCCTTCTATATATCAATCTATCTCTCAAATTATCTAGCTATCAACCAATCTCTGTCTTTCAATCTTCCTCTCTCCTTCTTCTCTCATCTCTTTTCATTCCCCCTCTCTCTCTCTCTCTCTCTCTCTATTTATCTTGCTATCAATCTCTCTCCTCATGCTCTTTGCCCAGTCGCCTTGGGCTGTAGAATACACCGACTTCACCTCTGCAGAAGGGTAAGAGCCCTCCAACGAGTGTCGTGGATATGACACTAAACAATCTGATGGTGGGGTTCCAGGGAATGTGGAGCTTTGGGGAATGCGGGGTACCTCTTTATTGCCATCGCTCCCTGGTCCACTCTGGCCCGGTGTGGTACCACCAGATAGAGCCCAATCAATGGATTAAAGAAAACTAACGGCATACTTATGCTAAACTGAATTGTTTGACTAAACTGAATAGCTTGAAATAGAAATGGTGTTGACAATTAAACTGTACTTACATTTAAACTGTGTGCTTAAGCAACACTGAATTATTTGAAATGGAATTGCTTTTCGACATTGAAAGTGTACTTACACTAAACTGATTTGTTTACTATAGAACTGTTTTGACATTTAACTGTGTGTAAAGAAAATCTGTACTTATACTAAACTGAATTAGCTGAATTAGAACTATTTGACTAAACTGAATTGGTTAAAATAGAAATGTTTTTTTTACAATTAAACTGTACTAACATTTAAAGTGCGAACTTATGCTTAACTGAATTATTTGAAATAGTGCTATTTTCATAAAAATGGATTTGGCGTTAAATAACCTATAAAGGTTGATATGCCATAAAGCCCAAACAACCAACCAACATCCTCACGCTCTCCTTTTATATATCTATCTATCTAGCTAGCTAGCTAGCTAGCTTTCAATCAATCTCTATCCTTCCTTTCCCCCTCCCTCTCAGTTCATCTGGTTATCAATCTCTCTCTCTCTCTCTCTCTTTCTCTGTCTCTCTCTCTCTCCTCACGCTCTCCTTTATATCAATCTATCTCTCAAGCTATCTAGCTATCAATCAATCTCTGAATCCCTGTCCCTCTCTCCCTTTCTCTCCCTCTTACTCTCTCTTTTTCTCTCTTTTAAATGGATTAATATCTTCGGGTCGTAATAGGATTTCCTGAGAGAGGAGTGAACGTTTCTTTCGACAGGCGTAGCAGGGAATGGAATAAAGCAATTGTAAAGTTAAGCAAGGCACGAAGCTCCAATGACAACTGTAAATGATTTTTTTTTAAAAAGGACAAAAATAATTCGTCTAAACCAACCAAACAAAACCCCTGTTATTATTGGTTTATGGAAGTTAGAATAGATTAAGACAATTATCAGTAATATTTCTTTTCTTTTATATGGATACTTGCTAGTGAGAAAGTGATTTGCCTAAATGTGCCTCAGTTATTTACTAAGTTAGTTAGCTTAGTTTGGGTACAAGCTACAAATATGGGAGCGCCTATAATACGACAGTTCGGGGTTGGTGGAATATAGCACCTTTTCTCCTTTTTTCTTTGCTTTTCTTTTTGCCTTTTGCTTTTTAATTCTATCGATGCTATTCTTCTATGTGGTGCTACGTCTTAGTTTTCGTAGCATTCGAATATTTGCAAAATATAGAGAGTACAATTTTTACTTGCAGGTGGAACAATCGTTTTCAACATTATATTTTTCTTATCTACTGAAAGTGATGTCAACATATGCCTAGCAAGGGCATAGCCCACTACAGACAGGTTATCAATCATATGGAAATATGAACTCTCTAATAAAATATAGCAGGATTTCTTTCAAGCAGTTGCAGTGTCAATACTATTACATGGATGCACGACATGGATACAAAAAAAAATCCGAGGGAATAAGCGAGGTGGGAACGACACAAGATTGTTGCATATTGCTTTGGACAAATCCAGGAACTAGCGCAAAACATCAGTTGTATGACCACCTGCCTCTCATCTCAAAGACCATTCGAGTAAGACGAACAGAACATGCGGAAATCTGCCGGAGAAGTAAGGACAAACTCATAAGCCACGTTCCCTTATGGATGTGAGAGGGTTGGCTGGCCAGCAAAGACCTACATACATCAGCTCAGTGTGGACACTGGTTGTAGTCTAGAAAGCCAACCAGGAAAAACGGATGTTTGGGACGAATGGTAAAAGAGGGTCAGGAAACTCGGTGCTATAAGAAAGACTTGATGATGATGATGATGCAGGGTAACAGTTATCGTCGTTGGAAATGGAAACGGTGACCCGAGTTCAGACCCTAAACAAGGCTGTTTGTATTTCACATGGCGATAACACTCTTTGGAAAGGTATGAATCTCCCTTCAGTAATTGGAAAATAATAGGGATGACAAGTCTTTTTATAGCAACGGGTATAGGAAAAGGAAAATTCTGAATTCAAACTAGTAAACTCCACTTAAAAACTAACCTTGTGTTTCGTCCTGGTTTAGACAGAGAGATTGAATATACAAGGCCACTAATTCGGAGCATTTATTATGAACCAATATCTCTACTCCGTATTAATGAGACCAGCTTACTTACCGTTCACCCACGCAGACGCGATCCTCGTTCAATATTCTCAAGTCGACTTTTGTTTTACCTTCAAGATCATCTATTTCACCTTGTCAGTGGGGCTCAGATTAAGCCTGCTGCATTACCCAACAGTAAGAACCCCCCTCCAAAATTCATTGTTCTGAGTAAGACAATAAACTGCATCTGATTGTGAGGCCCCCCCTTCTGGAGTTCTGGGGAGTGTCCAGTATTATTTTATTGCAATCATACCGAAGTTCATTTGTGGTAGCACTTGTTAGGATCTTAGCTATGCATCAAGTTGATCTGTTCTTGAATTATTTGTATTAGATGGGAAAATTTAATATCATATAATTATCATCAAGTCATGCTGACAGGACGGACTTCACTGACTCTCTTTCACTAGCGATTCCTATAATCTATCGTTTCTGTGAGGTTTTCTATGTTGCATCCTGTGTCAGTATAGATCTAGTTTAGTTTCTTTGTTTAATGGCATATCACCCTTTAGTAGGTTATTTAATGCCAAAGCTCTTCTCCTAGAAGAATAGTAGTGGTACTATTTAACCAATCGCTGGGGGTATAGATCTAATGTAAGTCTTTGCTGGCCGACCAACACTGGCATGTCTATGTGCAGAAGCCCATTAGAGAACATCGCTTATGAGTTCATCCTTGCTTCTCCAGCTGTACTCAGCATGTCTAGTTCGTCTTACTTGAATGGTTTGTGTGGTGAGAGGCAGGTGGCCATGCAACTGCTGTTTTCTTGGATGCACATTCCAGGATTTTTCCAAGACTGCACACTCCATGTGTAATTTCCGTCTAGGTTTTGCTCTACAGCTTTTGTGAATGTTAATTTAGTGCATGGCACAGCTTCGAAGATATTTCACTTTATTTTGTTGGAGAGATCAAATTTCCATATAATCATATTTACCCAACCCTTCCGCTCGGGCAGGATATGACACAAGGTCAATTTTTAAGCGGAGTTTAACAGGTTTGAATTCAGAGTTTTCCTTCTCCTAGACTAGTTGCCTCACCAAAGCTGAAGGACCTAGTCTGCCCTACTATTTACCCATAGCTGGAGGGAGAATAATTGGATTCATACCTTTCCCAAGGGTATTAGTGCTATGTGAAATGCAATCAGTCTCGTCCAGGATTTGAACTCGTGTCGCCGTGTCCATGTCCTACGACGGGCACCTCCATATAATCGATAGCCTGACAATAGCATTTCATGCCTTCGCTAGACTTATGTGGATATAACTTTCGTTAGATTAGCTATTGGTGCCGAGATATATGAACTGGGCTTCTAATTTTAAAGGTTTGTCACTTACAATGGAGTCGGCTCCTTTTTGTTTAAAACACATGTACTCTGTTTTATTGGCATTCATATAGACGCTAATATGTATTGCTGCTAGCTTTTGGCTATGCTATTGTGATTCTTCTCGAGCTGTTGTATTTACGAGAAGTGCTTGGTCATCTGCGAAGAGTGCGTTTGTCATAGTTTTTGCGTGATATCTTCTGTCTATTTCCTTTTTCAATGTGAAACTATTTTCTTTTATTAGGTTTATGTACGTTTTGAGAAGATAATCTAGGCAGGGTATGAACAATTATGGTGCTAGTGTATCTCCTTGCAAGACTCCAGCAACAATGTCGAAGAAGTCTGTATCAGGTGAAAAAAGCAGTGTTATTGTAAAGCATCGTTACAGCGGTAACAATTTCTTTGGGAAGACCATATGCAAGTAATATTTGCTCGATCTTTCATCTGTGCACGGAATTGGATGCGTTGGCGAAATCTACGAGCAGTAGATTTACCTTGAGATTCTCAGCCTATACTTCTTCGATGATCCGACGAATATTCAGAATCTGGAGCAATTCCTTCGAAAACTATTCTGATTTGTCCTAAGAATTTTCTCGATTTGAGATTGGATATGACTGAGAAGCAGGGTATTATAAACCTTAGCAGCTATAGAAGTAAGAGTTATGCTTCTGTTGTTTTTACTCGTTCTGAGGTCACTTTTCTTGAGGAAGGAAGGATGCAACCTTTTGTTCATTTCTATATTGAATTCTTTCTTGACAGCATTGCATAATCGGAGGAATATGTCTTCCGATTCTCTTCCGGTGAGTATTTCGTCGATGACAGCAGTTTTTCTTTTTTAATCTTTTTCAATACTGCGTCAAGTTCTCCTTCCGTAAATTGTTCTAGTCTCATGTCTTGTTGACCATAAATAATTTTTGGGTAGGTTTGTTTGTGATTTCAGGAGGGTTTTTGAGCAGATTCTTTTAACGGTCTTACCACTTATGAAGCCTTTCTTCTTGACTGACAGCTTTTAGTTTTTCTCTCGAATAGCTCTTCATTCCACTCTGAACTGGCCAATATATTAATTAGAGTTCGACTGACTTTGACTTTGGACTAAAAACGAAACATAGTTTCTATTCTAAGATCATATAGCTATGTAAAAACCCTGTAGATATGTTAATATAAACGTATTAAGTTCGTAACTCTCAAGACTCTGTCTTTATCGGGAATCCATTTTGAGATGAAGCTTCTTAATCTGAGTATTAATTCTTTTGCGGGCTTTTGTCCTCATTTTGGTAGTTTTTTGTTGTTTTTCTCACTACGTTTCGGCCAAATTTCACCTCTGGCCTTCTTCAGGTGATTAACCGCGACTTCGGATAGGAATGCTGAGTCTTGTAACCGTATCCACAGTAATTACTGCCTTCCATAGTTGTTGTTGTCTATCGCACCACGTTTTGACCAAGTAACCCTCTGGCCAGCTTGGGTAGAAATTGAAGCTGCTATCTTCTGTCAATGCTCACCTGGAACCGTAGAGACTCAATGCCTCGATCCACTGCGCTACGAGCCCCTCACCTGAAACGTAGTGAGAAAAACAACAAAAAACTACGAAGATGAGGACAAAAGTCTGCAATAAAATTAATATTCCCAAGACTTTGTATAACACTTACACAGGAGGACATGTCGCTAAAATCAATCAATAAATCAATCATTTATTATTGCTACCTTGTTTCTTGTTTTTGAAAAAGTAGAAGCTATGTAAAAGCCGGAAGAGACAGAAACCAACGGAATTGCAAGAGGAGACGACGTAAATACTTTTTAAAAAAACGCGGTAAACTTTTGCACAAACTTCATTTTAAGTTCATGGACATTACCTTTTTATCCCTTTAATCTTCTTCCTGCTTCTAGTGAATGTTTCTTTGTTTAATAGCATATCAACATTCGAGAGTTATTTAAAGTCAGTCATCCTTATAGAAAAACCATAGTTGCAGTATTTAACCCATAGCTTTGGGGATAAAGAAGTTCATACCTTCCCCGGGGGTATTTGTTCTACGCGGAATACAATTGCATGACGGGAGTCCGAACTGGCATACTACAATCTAATGTTAACGTAATTGTATAACAGGATATCGAACTCACTTACTATAATGACGCAGTCTAGCGTGTTAGTTGTCTCCCCTTATGTTTTTTTTTGCATAAGGAATCGCATTGTGTTAGGGAATCGTGTTAAGCTAACGTCTTCTCCTCTTCTGCTATAATTGTAGAAATGTAGAGATAACAATGACAGACTTACGTTTTTCTCCTCATCTTTGTCCTTCCCGTGTTGTTATTTATACATGTCACTCTTTCTTCCTGCTCTTCTTTCACATTCTCTTACCTCTTCTTCATATTTTATATTTATTCAACAAAGTTCACGATTGGACATAAAGTCCATGTTACACCAATCATCCAAGTTGGAGCAACCTTACTGCTTGAAAATCAGTATTCCCAGCATTTACCAAGATTCTAAAATTCTCTCCTCAGTATCATTATTATTATTATTTGCTTAGTTCTGCTCAATCTGTCACACGGGTCTCAGTGTATCAAATATTGTAGGTATGACAGTAACCATAATGTTTCAGAGTTTCCTGGGTTATTGAGTGAGATTCTGGCAGTTTTACAGACGTTTTCTTCAACCTGTGGTCCACAGAGACGGCCACATCTACAAATTGACAGATCCTCTATACTATCTTCTTGTTTAAGTTATCGATCTGGACAATCTCAGAATATTTTATTTATATGTATTGTCACAAAACCTCGTGTTCTTTTTTTATTTTCTGAAACACCAGCTTGCTTGTGTTGATGCCATTTGTTTTAAATTTGAAGTTACCTCTCTCTCTCTCTCCCCAAAAGGGTTGTCATAGGTATGCCACAAAACTGCATCTGAGGGGAAGACCCAGTCCTTAAGATTGAGAGAAATACCCCTTCATCGCCATTACTCCCAGGTTCACTCTGACCTGTAATAACCGTTAGGTGTCTCATCAATGGGTCTAATACATTTATAAATAAAGTCGTATTCAGTAGGACAATGTACAAAAGAAAACTATATAAAAATGTAATTATAAACATGATTCCCTAACATAATTCCTTATGCAAAAAATAACCATAAGGGGAGACCACTGGTGTAGTTTCTAACACGCTGGACTGCGTCATTGTAGTAAGCGAGTTCGATTTCCTGTTATACTATTATGTTCACATTCAAAATGAAAACCTTGGGAAAGTATGAACAAAAAATGAATGAATTAAATTGTACCACTACTATTCTTCTACGATGATGGCTTCGGCATTAAATAATCCAAGATGATTGATATGCCATTAAAACAAATTAACTGAAACCTAAAATAACCTTCGACGGCTTGGTACGTTGTTAAAATCAATCACTCAGTCAATCAAGCAAGTAAGCCCTTTGCACAATTACATGTGTATGACTGTTCCTAACCTGAGATACCTATTTTTATGTTTCTTTTGAGTCAGCATACTGCCTCATTTATGATAAATTAAGCAGCCTACTTTCTTTTTTGACTTGCGCAATTATTCTTTTTGGGTTTGGTTCATTTTGTGTTTGATATTTGTTCTGGGTTACCCCGATAAGAAATTTCTTTTACTGTTGGCTTTTGCATCACCATCTTCTTAACTTTTCGTCTGAGTTAGTTTCTTTTTAAATTCCACTGATGACAGACTTGTTTTTCTACTTTTCTTGTATTTCGCACGATTCCCACTTTTGCTGTTCTATTTTTATTTTCTTTACTCTAACATCTAGTTTTCCAAATCCTTTTTTCTTCCCCGTCTGTACATGTTGACGAATTACGAATTTGTTATCGACACTACCTGCGTATTTATCTATTAGATTTCTACAGTTAAGTTTTGTTTAGAACAGTATATTCTCCTGAGATATTCCTGTTTTTGGTTCTTTATTTCGTTGTCTTTCGTAAATTTGCTTTGAATATTCCAAATTATTTTTAGCAATTATTTGTGGTTAATGCTCTGTTTGCTTTCTCAGACTTAGATGTTCCCTCGTTGTGCGACACATGAAACAGTGAAAGCACTCCACCGTGTACAGTCCTAATTAATTTCTTATCTGGTTATTCAGTTCCATCTCCTATCATAGCGTTTCCTTTATGCATCATTAGCGTTGCATATTTTCATACACCAAATTCTTTTTCAGTATCTTCCCTGAAATTCCTAATTGATTTAATCAATGCATCCAATTCTTTTTGTTCTTGACAAGATTTTTTGAGATCATCCATCTAGTTTTGGTGATTGCCTTTTTCCGTCGTGTTCGTAAATTGCTATCTGCATATATCGTTTCACAAGATTGGATTAAGTGGTTCCATGGAGATGACAAATAGCATTGCAGACAAAGAATCTTCGTAAAGTGATTTCTCTTTTGATACTTAACTCCGATATGAATTTTTCTTTTGCAAACAAGTCCATTTTCCAACTCTTCAGAGAGTCAGCCATGAATTTCACCAACTTCCATTATTATTATCATTTTTATCATCATCATCATCAATATTTTACTCTTTTTCATACTAGTTTTAACTGGTTGTCTTTCAATGGAATCTGAGCGACAGCAAGTCTCCAGGACATTACTGAGTATTCAAGTCTATCTAAACAGTGATGTAGTCTATAGTTTTGATTATATCTCTAAATTCCACTCCCTCCAGTCGCTTTTCTAGGCCTTTTGGAACTATTCCCCAAACACCGACTACAATTTGTATAACCAAGATCTTCATATTCCACGGCTTTTTCAAGCTCCCTAGCAAGTACTCGGTTTCTTTCATTTTCACTCCATGATCCACTGGAACAGCAAAATCCACATGATGACAAGTTCTATCTTTTTTATTCTTAATTAACACTTCGTCTGGTCTTACAGCTGGGATGGGGTGATCCGTTTTTTATCTCAAAGTTACTGGGCATTTTCTGAGACGGATTCTGCTTTGTGCTTGAAGTATTTTTGGCATGCTCTAATTTTAATTACATGGCAAATTTCAAGTAATGCCTTATCTTGTATTCCTTTTGTGCCAGTTTACTGCATTCGCTTCTCATGTGATTAACTTTGTCATCTCTCTCACCATATAACTTATACTTACTATCATGCTGCGTATCAATTTTGTCTTAAAATAAAATTGGCCATATTCTGTGCTTTTTTAAACGAAATTCAGTTTTTCTCCTGAGGTTTCCCATTTTAAGCATGTTCAGGCCATCTCGTGAGCAATCTTCACGATTTGTTGCTTGAATAATCCATACAGTTGAGGTTTTTTGTTTGTTTGTTTGTTTTTTTTTCGATTCTATTTTCTCATTTTTGTTGTTTTACTATTATTCATCATGCTGTTACTGGCTGATGCTTTTAGATTTTCTTCGTTCATTTTTATGTGTTTCTCAAGTCCTAGATTCATAGCATCCGTGTAGATCTCAATACTGACAAATATTCTTTCTCCTTTTCTCGCAATTATAATCTCCTTATGTTTTCAATCGGGTGTAAAACTTCGTACATTGTCATCATTATATTAATCATTTTGTCTATTTGTCTGCATTCCTCGTCCTTTTTAAGAATTGTTCAGAGTATCTTATACAGAGAACTAACCACGTGTTGATTCCTTTGATGAGATGTTTGCTGCAGAGCTTGGTGTCCGATTCCAATATTCCCAAATACTTCCAATTTTCTTTTACCCCTAATGTTGTAATTCTTTCTTGATTTGGTAGTTTTATTCTTTCTTTTGTTTCACTTCTGGCCTTTTTCATGACAAGCATGATGCATTTTTCAATGTCAAATTCGATTCTTATATCCTGACTGTATATTCTTATACTTTGTTTAAGGACTGCTTCTTTTTTTCATTCATGGCAAATATCTTAATTTCATCCATATACTTGTGATTTTGTAACTTTGAACTTCCCTGCGCATTTCATAAGTATATAATTGACTGGTACCATTGATATAACAAATAACTGTGATGAGAGTGTCCAAATTCAAAGATGAATCGTCAAAGAGACTCCCTGAAGATGCCTATTTGAATTTCTACATCTGCTAGGGTTTAACCTCCCAATCCTAATTTAACTTGCCAATTTTTTTTGGCTTCCGTGATGGATGTTATGCTTTTGTCAGATATTTTGTAATTGTTTAGCCATTCTGTAATCTAAGCTTACAGGACTTTATAATAGGTCTTTCTGTCGTGAATCCATGACTTGTCGACATTTTTTCGCCCTTTTTTAAACTCCTTGACAGTGTGTTGATCTATATATTGTAGGTTATCTGTTCTTTTTGTTCCCTTGAGGCTTCCTTTCAGTTCTTCTGTAATTAGCCCAGAGCTTTAAAGCAAGTCATGTATTCCTTCTTTTATCTGGGTGTTTATGACTTTTTACATCTTAACTCATTGGCCTAGTGAGTAGAGTGTTCGCCAATGGTCCGGGAGACCGGGGTTCAATTCCAGGTTGAGTCATACCAAAGACTTAAAAAATGGTACTTGATACCTCCTTGCTTAACACTTATAATTATAAGGTACGTATCAAAGGTAAAGTGGAGCAATCCAGGGAAAGGAGTTGCGCCCTTCCCTACACATCGGTGTAGTAGCTTATGAAAATGGAGCCTTCGGGTCGCCCTCAACGACAGTCGCTTACTTTACTTACTTTACATCTTAGGTAGACATATTATTTGTCCATAGTTACTGGAGATTGTTCCTTTTTGGGTTCTTTTTGAGTCAGGATTGTATTCCTCTTCATCACGGGAGTATACTTGCTTCTTGTAGGTATTTACTCATTTGCTGAGACAATCTATCGTAGATAGATGTGAATTCTTTAAAACCAGAATCCACATATGCCATTATAGCCAGGTGTTTTTCAATTTGGCGTTTTACAGTGCTGCTCTTCGTGAATTTAGGTGTATGTTCACCTCGGGAACTTCTTCAAGTCTTGGCAATTATTTTCTCATCTTATTTATCCATTCGGCTATTTTGTTATGCTCTTTCTGTTTTCATACCTTTTTTCCTCTCTGTTAGTTTGTTCAATTGTCTTCGTGCTTTCTCCACCGACTTGTTAACAGAAGTTTCTTTCGTTATTTGGAAGGTCCTATTTCGCTTGTATTCCGGTATTTTTTGTTTCATTTCATCGCGTTATATTGTCAGTCCTGTTTATTGTCACCTTTTTTATGGTCTTTTCATTCATTTGTGTCCTTGGGCCATTTCTTTGCTTAGTATTTTTTTATCACTGACTAGGTTTGATCATGCATAAATTAGATCATTTTTTCCGGTGATGTCGTCCAAATGAATATTTTTTAATGATTTATTTTCCTTTTCGATTTCTATCTTGACAATTTTCAGTCTTGATTCCTTAGCGCGGGTGAAGTTTCTTTTTCGGTCATGATTTTTTAATTAACTCGACATTGTCTCTTTCATCTTGTGACAACACTGAAGTTATGATGCTGGATTCGGTAATTTTTGGTTTTCAATATTTTTTCAGGTTATTTAGGAGGTGCTTCTTGAACATTTCCTTCATGACTTACACGTTCTAATATTTCTCGTATCTCGACGTCAGACAACAACCCTTTCTTTGAAATCATATTAGCTTGATCAGCAAGACTTTGGCTTGAATTAATTCAAGTCGATTGTGCCTGAATTTCTATCATCTTTTTCCAATAACCTATTGCTTATAGGATTACTTATAGGATAATTGAATTACATTCTTGTTGGCATCTTTTATCGTTTCCTTCTTTGGCGTCTCTCAGATGCAGTGTTGCTTTGTTCTTTGTTAGTAAAATTAGAACCCATAATATTCACGGAATGCCAGCCGGGTTTCTCTATATTGATTATTAAGGGAATACTTGCCGATCATGATACTCAGATTTGTCATATGAGTAGTATATAGTATATTATGGCAACATAAGACTCAGAGGTTGATTTTTATTAGGGCTCCTGACACAGATGTTGATTCTCCCATAGAAGAATAACCTCCAGTGAGCCATTACATATATTTACGGCGGTAAAATTTTTAAGTTTAAACTTAGTTAAAGCCCAACAGCTTCTTTTTTTTTTTTTAATTAATTAGGATTTATAAATCGATTTTATTCCTTTCTTTCTTGATTAGTCGATCATGCAGTTATTGCCATTTGCGTCTTCCGATTTTCTTTACTTTTTCTTCTATCTCCTGATGATTTTTGCCGGCGCTATATTTTCTTTAGATATTTGCAAAATTAAGATGATACAGTTTTTTACTTTTGTAGCAAAACAATGGTTTTGAAGAAGAAATGAGTTTAAATATTTTCACAAATTGTTTGTTTCAGCAAACTGGTTAATTAGTTATCTTCTAACGTCAGTCATATCCTTATTATTACTTTACACCTTACGGGCTATCACGCCGGAGTTAGCTGTTAGTCTTTTAATTGAGTCTGAGTGACCACAAGACTCTGTACGATACCAGGGTTTTTCTGTGTATTCTAGCCGATCTTAACAATGCTGTGGTCTGGATGGTCTCGATTCTTTAGGGGATTTTCATTTCCTACAGTCTTTTGTCAGAGCGTTCGGGGACCGTTCTAAACGCGCGAATTACAATCATCGCCCTCATATTCCACAGTTTTGGATTTGTTTTTTTAGTTCTCTGGCAAAATTCAGGTATTTAGTAATCTGTTAACTTTCTTTTTTTTTTTTTTTTTCACTCTGTGGTTCATCTGAACAACATAATCCACTAGATGGCGAGTTATCTTTTTCTTTTTAATTAATACTAGGTATGATCTTCTAATCGTGATTAGGGGATCTGTTTGTATCTCAAAATACCAGGGAATTGAATGCACCTCATTCTCTTGAATAGACTCTGGTTTGTTTAAATGATTAATCATTTCATCTTTTTTCCCACATAACCTACATCTTCTATTTGTAGCGTATTTTAGTTTCCGTTTTATCATAATTAGTCCTTATGGCGTTGTTCTGTGCTATTATTAGAAGAAATTCAATTTCTTACATAATGTCTACCTTTCGTAGTTATGTTCATGTGTTCTCGAAAGCAATCTCCAAAATATTTCGGTTGGAATATTTATTAAGATTTTTTCTCCCTATTTCTGTTTCAAAGTCTTTGTAGTGTTTCAATTTGTTCTTGCTTGCTTTTGCCGTTATTGGCTGCAGTAATTAATCTTAGCTCTTTTTGATACACTCTACGTATGGATGCATCTACGCAATCCGTGACGCTGACGTTTTTGTTATTTTTTTTTGTTTTGTTTTGTTTTGTTTTGTTTTGTTTTTTTGACAAATCTATTCTCTGTCATCTCTCAAGTGTTAGGGCTTGTGCATAGTAATCTATTTCATTGCCGTTTCGTCCATTTTTATGAGTTCCTCTTTTATCCATTTAAAGAATGGTCTTAAGTAACTAAGAAGGAGGTCTGCCCAGATATTTCTTCGTTTGATGTGATTTCTTCTGCACAACTTGCTTACGAGAGGTGTTCTTCTTGTTCCTGTTAATGATGTTGTTCTTGTTCTTGTTTTTGATTTTCTTAGTTTGGTTTTGTGACACATCAACCATTGTTGGTTATTCAATGCCAAATCCTTTTTTGATTCATATGAACAGTTCTATTTCAATCAATTCAGTTTTGCATAACTACACTGTTTGTTTATATCAACACATAGATAGGACCCTATAAGGTGCTACCACTCCGGGTCAGAGAGGACCTGAGAGCGATGACAATAAAGGAGTACACTGCATCTCCCAAAGCTCCAGCATTACTGGAATCTCAACATGAGTTTGTTTTGTATTATATACACAACACTCGTTGGGGGAGTCTTACTCCTCTGCAGAGATGTAGTCAGTGTGTTCTGCAGCCCCAGCAAACTGGGTCACATGTTTTTATTCTTCCTCTTCTTCTTGTTTTTCTTATTATTATTATTATTATTAATTATATTATATTATTTTTATTTTTGTTGTGAACGCCGATTATTTGTCAATTAAGTTGCTATTTAGTCTTGTCTGGTAGAAGACCACTATAATGGGACACTCAATGAACTTCAATCCCACTAATTGAGGAACTAGACCTGCAAGACTATTTTGCCGACTATCAAGAGCAGGTAGCAGTGTTTTTGTTATTATAATAATTTATAAAAAGTAAATTAGCCTGGCAAGAGGCCTCAGAATTCGAACACTTAATGTGGTTCGAACTCACTGCAATAACAAATTGATCTACCAGATGAGTTTTCTAGACATCCTGCTAGGTTAAGTGCCCACGTCATTGATTATATTTCTCCATATTTTTATGCTGCTGCTTTTGATTCATGCAAGAAAAATGTAATCACGGCATAGACAAACTTTTGCAACTTTGAATACGTCTTGTTAATGATTTTCAATCACTTTTCGTGCTGATCGTTGGATCTTTTTTTTTATTTGTTTACTTTGGTTGGTGTGTCTGAAGCCGTCAATTCTGGAAACAAAAAATGTGTTGTTTACATATCTATCTGTACTTCCATGTCTTGAAATAAAATAGAGCACCTGGTATTTGCACTTCGTGAACTCAGACATCCGCATTAATGAAAAAAAACAAAACAAAAGTAATTCTCAAGATTTTCCAATTGATTTGATTGACATGGAAACAATGTATATTTGTAAGTATAAGAATAAAGCAAGAATGTTACTACTCTCGAGCGACTTGCAGTTTCTTCCTAACCAACTTTTTCTATTCATAATAATCTATGAAATAATCATCTTATTTTTTTAATTTTCTATATGTATAAAAACAATTTCAAAAGATGCTACTGTTGTATGATTAATATGCATGAAAGTATTTGCAAAGATGATATAAAAAACTTAAAAGAATAAGATGCTGGGCGTAAATGACGAGATAGAGAAAGGCGTCCGTTGAATGGAAATTTTCTTTTGGACAATTGTTTTATCATCATCAAAACAAGCCGGCAGCAAGAATTCCATTGACTCTCTCTTACTATCCGCCCCTATCAGCCATAGCTTTTGGCAAGAAAGTTTTTGCTGGTTGGTTAACACTTGTGTGTCCATGTTTAGGAGCCCACAGAACTTCGCTTATGAGTTCGTCCCTGCTTCCTTCGCAGTGTAATGCGCATTTTATTCAGAAGGTTTGTTTGATGAGAGGCCAATGACATTGCAGCTGTTGTTTTTGGGGGTGCTGCTTTTAGAATTTCTTCCAAACAGCACGTAGCATTTTGTGAATTTCCCATCAAATTTTTTCGCTATGCGGTTCGTTAAAGTTCAGGTGATGCAGACATACTTTTGTATGCAATTACCAACCTCTCTGCACGGGCAGGATGTGAAACAATGTCAGTTTTTTAGCGAAGTTTAACAGGTTTTCTCCTATACTGGTTTCCGAATCAAGGCTTAAGAATCCAGTACTAATTTAACCAGAGCTGGAGGGAGAATAATTTGATTCATGCCTTTCCCAAGAGTATTAGGGCTATATAAAATGTAGTTAACCTCGTCCAGGATTTGAACTTATCTCGCTGTGTCCATTTCCTACGATGATAACCATTACTCCACTGGCACCCCTATACAATTGTGCCGACACGGTCACAGCTTGAGGTAATCCCTATTTTGTTCTATCAGATATCATTTTTCCATATGATCAAAAACCTTCAATTGTAACCCACACCTTCTCTATGCGTATGTTCACACCGCTTTCAGAAGATAAGATATTGCTAACGAGGTATGTAGCCTGCTCCTGGCTATGCAACAAGGTTTATTTGCCATAAGTGCTAGATCAATGTTGCAATTTATGCACAAATAATTCCAAGTAATTATTTCTTTTGAAAAATGATTACTTGTTTGAACAGTCATGTGGTTTCAAGTAAGTAATAATCATAATCCTAAGAAATAATTAGATCTTCAAGTAATTATTCTAAATACAAATAATTTACATTTATGATATCATGTATTCCTCTCTAATATTAATTTCAAACGGATGTATTTGATTCATTGATGAGACCTTAACTGTAAATACAACTTTGAGTCAGAGTGAACCTGGGGGTAATGGCAATAAAGAGTTAACTCCATACTCTCCATATCTCCTGAACTGGAGTGTCGCCACTGATTGCAGTCTAGGGCTACACCCAAGACACCTCCTTTTTGGGTGGAATTTTACCCCTCAGTAGAAGATGCAGCTGGCGTGTACTAAAACCTACTGATAAATTTTCCTATCTAACGCTAAGAATTTATACACAATTATATGGATTAAAGTACCCTTACTGTTTAATAATTAGATTTTCAGTATTCTCAGCTAACACTAATAATTTGCTGACAATTTTATGGCTTAAAATAATTAATGATAATACTTACATTTCAAGTCTTCATACTAGCATAGATTTCCATAATTTCCATATATCGCTATCCGACCCTATCATCCATTGCGCTTGGCAAATCCTCTAGAGAGCATCTAGTGTCCAAACAAAATTGTCAGTTTTTTGAAGGTCGACAAACAAAGGAGTGTTCAAGTGTGGGAGCCCGCAAGAGAAACTCGTTTATGAGATTGTCCCTACTTTTCCAGCAGTGCACAGTTTGTCTTGTTCGTCTTACTTGCATGGTTTATGAGATCGGGGGTAAGTGGCAATACAGCAGCAATTTTGTTGGATGCTGCTTCCAGAATTTGTTCAAAAGAGCACACCGTATCCTTGTGTAGTTCCCATCAAGCTTTCCCTGTCCCCTATCATTTCGTTAACGTTTTGTTCATATAGACAATAGTAATGATATAGTTTACAACTTAGAAGAAATCCTATTTTAATTCATCAGAGAGATTAGATATCCATAAGGTTGATAGCAATCCATTCTATTCTTACTCGTATGTTGACATCGCTTTTAATAGATGAGATATTGCTACCGAGGTATGTAGAATGATATCTTAATTTGAGTGGCTTATCATTTGATATTGAGATTTTGTTTAAAACAAATTAACATTGTTTTATCTTACTTCACAGGAATACCAAAGCTTCTTTCTGCCTGCTCCTGTCTGTGGAGCAGACATTCGGCTTGCGCATGAGTAATTGCGAGAAGCACTAGATCATCTGCGTAATCTTCAACCCTGATTGTTTCTGCGAGAAATCGTTTGCGTTTTTGCCTATTTTAGTGTGAGACTATAAATTCTTTGTGTTAGATTGGAAAATTTATCAGTACGTTTTAGTACACGCCAGCTGCATCTTCTACGGTGGGATAAATTCCACTCAAAAATGAGGTGTCTTGGGTGTAGCCCTAAACTGTAACCAGTGGCGACACTCCAGTTAAGGAGATCTGGAGAGTATGGAGTTAACTCTTCATTGCCATTACTCCCAGTTTCCAACTGAGACTTTCATTTTCTTAGAAGAGGTTTGCAGTTCGTAATGTAGACTCATTATAAAAAGAAGTGGTGTCAATGTATCTCCTTGCAAGATTCCAGCGACAATGTCAAAGAAATCCGTGTTACCATCCAGTGAACAATCTATTACTTTCGTGCTTTTGTTGAACGTTATTATGGTAGTAGTATTTTTTTCAGGGAATACCATACCAGGGAATATTTGATCCATTTTTTTTTTGTCTATAGAATCAAATGTCTTGGAGGATCTATGAACAAATGTGTTGCCTCGTGATTTTTTGCCCGTAGTCTTTCCATCACTCGACAAATAGAAAGAATCTGAGATGTTGATCGATTTGTCGGAAAAGTGTTGAAGTTTTTCTTAAGAATTTTCTCGACTGCAGGTTGAATACATTTGAGAAGCAAGACAATATAAAAACTTAGAAAATATCACAATAAAAGTTATCCTTCTGTTGTTCTTCGTGATTCTGAGAACACTTTTCTTCAGTAAGAAGAGGACACACCCTTTTGTATATTTTTCTACAGCGTTGCACAATCGAAGAAGTATGCCGTCAAATTTCCTTCTTTCCGTACTTCAGGGCGTATTTCATTGAAGCCTGTAGCTTTTCTGCTTCTAATAGTTTTCTAAACTACGTCAAGTTCTCTTTTTGTTATAGTTTTGTGCCTAGTTGGTCATAAATAGTTTCTTCAGCAGGTTTATCAGTAATTTAAGGAGAGTTTCCGACTAGATTCTTGATACGTTCTTTCCACTTCTGAAGCCTTTCTTCATAATTCTATTTGATAACAACCATTTGCTTTCCCACAGTTTTACGCATATTAATCTAATTCAAATAATTTTATGATCTATTTGACCCATAAACCCAAGAGGTAAAAACACCCCAAATCAGAGTGAACCTGGAAGTAATGGCAATGAAGCGGTACTCTACATTCCCAAGAACTGGGGCCTTGTCATCTGGTGCAGTTTTGGGTTATATCCAAGAGACATCTTTTTGGGGATCAAACTTCTGCAGAAAATAGTCAGTGCAGAATAACAAAGATGAGGATACTATTTAAAACACATAAGCGATTCATAACTTCATTACTTTTGTCTATATTCACTTTGTGTCTGCATGTCCCTTTTTTACCATTTTCATTCAGTATGGTAGAAGTAGGCCTCACCGCATTTATTTGCACAGTTATATGGTTTCAAGCGCTACTATTCTATAACAGGCGCTACCAGTCTGGGTCAAAGAGGACGTGGGAGTAATGGCAATGAAGGAATACTACACAATCGCTAGAGATCCAGAAATAAAACCTCACCTTCAAATGTAGTTTAGTATCATACCCTGAACAATCCCCCTTTTTTTTTCTTTTTTTTTTTTAGATGTTTTGCTCCTCTGCAGAGAATGCAGTTAGCTTATTAAAAGCCAGGACTTCAAAGAGTATTTTATTGAATTACTCTACACGCATGAACAAAAAAAACAAAATCCAATTGTCTCCACCAGCTCAATATCACAATTCTAATATGCATCGTTTTTTTTGTTTTTTTTGTTTTTTTTGCTGTTGTTTCTTTCACGGAATGAAAGGTACAAATGCATCTGACGTATGTAAGCGCTTAGTCGATCTCGAATATGCTGTGGATCTGTCGAAAATGAATTATGCGTGACGCTCAAAAAGATTCTACCCTGGATATAATCTTCTCGGATCAAAAAGGTCAACTCAGTGTAGATGGAAAAATGACAGATTTCTCTGAGAAAGCCTTGACGGTATTAACAACCGACTTTCCATTATTTCGATTGGTTCAGCATCTCTTTGGGGGAAGAATCGATATATCTTACCTGGTAGTGCGTCTTTTGTTGCCATAAGGAATTCCACAGGCATTTTGTACATATGTGCTTTCTGAATGAATTTGCTAGCATCAAGAATTATAGCCTGAAAATTCATTTCCCTTTAGGCCAGATGAAGAAGACAAATATCTAATTAAATCCATTTGAATATATATCAAATGGATTTTTAGTTTTAAGAAATATTAATATCGATCATATGTATATATATATATATATATATGTATGTGTGTGTGTGTGTGTGTCGATTTTATAGAGGCGGTCGTTGTTATCGTTGTAGGAAATGAAAACAGCGATTCGAGTTCAAATCCTTGATGCAGTTGTTTATATCTCACATAGAACTAATACCCTTGAGAAAGGTATGGCTCCAACCACTCCCCGTCTAGCTAAAGGTAAATGAAAGGATTGACTTGGCTCTTAACGTTTGGTATGACAACCGGTCTAAGAGAAGGAAAACTCTAAATTCAAATCTGTCAAATTGACATTGCATCGCAAGAGTATGACGGCCCAACATGTCGGGTAAAGATCTGAACTGTTAGACTACCTAAATATATTATATTGTAGTGAAGGTTTGTTTAGAACCAGCTACGGTCCAATCTTCATGCGTATTTAATGCCAAAGCAATCCTTTAGAACAGTAGTGTTGCTATTCAACGCAGTTTCTTCCAGGCAGCGGTTGTGTCGATACTGCTATATGGATGCACCACATGGACGCTAACGAAGCGGCTGGAGAGGAAACTAGACGGAAATTACACAAGAATGTTGAGAGCAGTATTAAACAAGTCCTGGCGACAACACCCCACGAGACTCCAACTACATGGACACTTGCCCCCCATCACGAAAACTATACAAGTCAAACGAACCAGACACGCGGGACACTGCTGGAGAAGCAAGGACGAGCTCATAAGCGATGTACTCCTGTGGACCCCCACATATGGATGTGCAAAAGTAGGACGACCAGCACGAACTTACATACAGCAACTATGTGAGGACACAGGATGTAACCCTGAAGACCTGCTGGAGGCGATGAATGATGGGGAGAAATGGCGAGAGAGGGTCAGGGATATCCGCGCTGGTGGCGCGACATGATTATGATGATGATGACCTTTCCCAGGGGTATTCCTTCGGAAATGAACTTTATAAAGCAGCTGAAGTTCCAACTTGTTTAATTCGACGTTGCAGGCCAGCACTTTACCCATTACACCACGGTAACTCCCCCCATACCGATTACAAATAGGGAAAGGTATAAAACAGAATAAATATAAAAAAAAGCAGTCAAAATAAAATTACTTGATGAGGAGTCAAGGTGCTTAAAACAGCAAGAGCATGGAAGGAACACAAAGCGAGAGGAAAAAAGGTTACAAGACAATTTTAATTTTGATTTCCGTTTTTCGATAATCTACGTCAGATTAGCTACCCACTTCTCTCTTGAACTTCCTATCCTCTTCCTGATTTCTGAGGTTGCAATTCAGAACATTTCTTCCATCTTTCTGATTTATGTTGCTCAGAAATTTCAATTTTCTAAGCCTAAAAAATGGCTGCGGCTTCTTTAAAGGAAAACTGAATCTATTCGCCAGAATGCTACGTAGTTTCCGCTTTTCAAGTTATTTTTATTGTAGAAACTTTGTGTCGGCCTGATCAGTTTGTTTTGTATTATCTTTTTTATCGATACACGTTCTTTTATTGTCAAAATTTTATGAAGATTGCTACTGTTAAGGGTTCAAAACCTCGAATAATAACGAAACCTTAGATCATGTCTACTCTGCTTTATTTAGTATTTACAACTTTATTGCTTCAGATCAATATGTCAGTAAAGAAACATGAGAGATGGGGGACACAAAAGACATGAACAGTAATGTCAGAAAGGTTTTCCTTGTAAGAAATGAAGAAAGTAATAAATCAGTGTCTGTTCCTTTTGATGATAACAACGGAATTAAACTAAAAAATTGTGAACATGATAATCAAAAATTTAAATGTGGATTGCGATCTAGGGTTGGCTTTCATGATACATTTAAAGCTGACAATCGTATTTTGTCTCTTGTTACGATGTAATATAATGGTCGAGGGATTTCGGTTCATACCTTTGGGCTTAGTTAGGCAGAGAACCTTTCGGCTCAGCACATGGGTTAGTTAGGTGCAACATTGATGCAGGTGTTAACGCGCACGCGGGCGGACGTGTCACTCAGAGATGTCACAATAGCCTGAGACGAAACGGGTGACAGAGTGCGAATGACGTCACGCACCAGAATCGCGCTGAGGTTTTTGGGAAATTTGAAAGAAAGTGAAGAGAGTTGAAACTAGACGCCGACTTTTGGGGCTCGCTGAGGCGAGACGAATTTTGCGGGCCATGGGTGCCGCACGAGATGGGAGCCAGATGATAAGACAGAATAGTAAGATTGTGTCTCTCTCCTTATGTCGAAACCTTTAACTCAAAAGTAATAAAAAGGTTTCGTACCTGAACAAAGAAATCGTTACGTGTTTTCGAATTTCGAGATTCCTATGTTCTATGTATATATGTTACCAACATTCGATGTCCATTTCGCACATAGCCATATCATGGCTATGGTACAACGAGGACAAATAGAATGATTGGCTTGGTGGTTAGAATTTTTTTTCAAAGGCAGCAATTTTTGTGCTAAAATATTTACAAAACCCTAAGATTTCACATAGAATATTGAAATCAGGCTTGGGTTACAGAGTGGATACATTGAAATTGGAGAGTAACAGTGAGATTGGTTAGCATCCAAAGAAGTGTAACATAAATAATAAAAAGAGAAAAAGATTACAGTTATGGGGAGAGATTGGAAAATTAGGAATCACTACTTTACTAGAAAAAAGAATGAAATGTTATCTGATTAAAACTTTTAAAATAATTATTGAATTTTCTAATTATGGTAGACATTTTTTTAATATTTCTCCTAGAACTGGAAAATTGTTGTCACGACAAATCTCAAAAACTAAGTCTTCTTACCATTTCGATTTTCGTTCTTATTGAGTAATATACTTTTGGAATAAATTGCAAAATTAGAACAAAAACAGCAATTGCATTGAAAGTTTAAGATATAATATGATGATTTAGGAAAAAATGGTAAGAAAAAGAATTTAAGATGGAATTTTTGGGAACTATTGGATGAATTACTTGGCCTGATAGAGTATTTATTCTGTGCAAAGATAATTTTATAGATGATGTAAGAAGATACTAATAAGTGGAGATACCCAAGGAAGCATAACAAACAAACAAACAAACAAACAAATAATAATAATGATTATTATAATCAAGACCATCCAGTCAACAGCATTGATTGGTGTCCTTGAGAAAATTCTTAAATTGGAAGACGGAAATAAAAGGATAAGTAGAGAACATCTAGACAACAGCGTTATTAAGAACGGCCAAAATGCCAAGAACAGTCCTAGAGACTTGAGGATACTTTCTGTCACTCAAACTCCAGTGAGGAACCACTAGCTGACGCTGGTGCGAAAAATTCTCAAGGGAGTAAATAGTAATAATAATAATAGATTTGAATATTTCAAGAGACAAACTCACGAGATTGCCCATGGACATGGCTAAGAGAGGGTAATCCGAAAAGATAAAGTGAATCTCTTCTAATAGCAGCACAAAACAATGCAATAAAGACCTGTTATGTCAGAGCGGAAATCGTTTAGTCAAAACAGAATAACATGTGTAGGTCATTTGAAGAAAAACGTGAAACGGTTCATCACTTGGTAAGCAAATGCAGCAAACAAGCACATAATACAAAGCTAGATAGAACTCGGTAGGAAAGATGATCCACTAGAAATTTCACAGGAGACTGAAATTTGACCATACTACCAACTCCGCCAAAAATATGAAATGCTTGAAATTCTCAGTGATTTAGAGAAACAAACTAATCAACAAATTTCAACCAGAAAGCTGGAACTAGTGTTAATAAGCAAAGACCAAACCAAGTACAAATAAACAAAAAAAAAGGAAACAGGTCGTCTTGTTAATTTTGTCACTCCAGCAGGCTACTGAGTGAAAACAAAAGGAATAGAAAAGATCAGCATGGACTTAGACCTTGCCAGAGAAGTAAGAAAGTTGGTGAAAGTTTTACCAAATGAAGTTGGTGAGCTTGAGATGGTCCCTCAGAGATTGTAAAGAGGATTGGAACAATTGGATATCAAAAGAAGAGTCGAAACCAACCAGAATACTGCATTGTTGAGGTCAAATAGAATACTTAGAAGAGTCTGAGAGGACTTTCTATCACAAACTTCAGTGAAAGACCATCAGGTAACTTTATTGGGAAAAACTTGCAAAAACTAATAAAAAAGAAGAAGAAGAAGAAGAAGAAGAAGAAGCTGTTCTCTCCACTGTAAATAATAAAAAACAAGGTGGTTCTTGCTTGCCAGATTAGTGTTGCAAATCTAAAGGAGGGTGGGAATAAATATTCTAACACACAGTGATATTTGTTTTACGCAATTTGACACAACGGACTGTACGCATGTATCACAGTTTTCACTCTTTGCTAAGATCTGCTGATTTGAAGCGGTGAGATTTACAATCTTTAAACGTGTGAAACTACGAGATTTATAAAATTATTTGATTGAATGATTGATTGATTCTAATGACATACCAACCCGTCTGGCGTTATTCTATGCTGAGAAGTTATAGAATTTTGTACATTGTACGTTTATAATTACATGATTGTGAAACTTTTTCATATAGTTTATATGATAGCAAGTATTTCTATCTAAAACAAATAATAAAGGAGACTTATCTCCCAGCAGGGGATACAGTGAAAATATTCTAAGCCCCACCGACAGGGTGAATAATATTGACAACAATCATCACTCAATAAAAGTCCTTCAAGTTTTCTAATGACTGTTTTCTCGATATTAGTAGAGCCTTTTTACCTTTTATTAAAAGAAAGTCAATAAATGACTCTTTTACTTCTGCTTTTCTTGTTTGAAAGTTGATACTAAAAAACTTAATCACTAGAGTCAGTTTTGCCCAGTCGGCTGCGGCTTTAGAATACACCGACTGCCTTTCTGCAGATGGTTAAGTCTCCCCCAACGAGTGTCCTACTTATGACCCAAAGCAATCAGATGATGAGACTCCAGTAATGTTGTTAATATCAGGTATTCCTGTCTAATCTTATTATAATGGAGATTATTTGTCTGTTTCGCCAATGGTCCGGAAGACCGGGGTTCAATCCCTGCGTCATACCGAAGACTTTAAAAATGGTACTTGATACCTCCTTGTTTAACACTCAGCAATATAAAGTACGTATCGAGGGTAAAGTGGAGCAATCCAGGGAAAGGAGAAGTGTCATCCCCTACACCTGGGTGAAGTAGCTATTGAAAAGGGAGCCTTCTGGTCGCCCTTGACTACGTTCGCCAACTTTACTTACTTATTTTATTTGTCTGTACCCAAGAATACGTCAACCTCGATGTCACCATTCATGTCGTTATTTTTCTTATTTACCATTTTATTTATATTTAAAACTCAATTGTTCATGTTATCAATTCTACTGACCTTGTCTACGTATAAATAAAATGCAATTGTACTTATATATTCAACGAAATAGAAGTTTACAGTGTAAACAGGAATGATAATTGTCATCTTGCTCTTAAAATTTGGATTTTAATGAATATCAGTATTATTGATTTCTCATGGTTTGGTTTAATCTAAATAAATATTTGCAAAATTCCCATCGATAAATCTTTTAAAAAATCCATTAATAAAGAGAAGTAACTGTGATTTTATTCGTTACTTTCTTTGTTAACTAGTTAAATAAGAAAAATTTGCGACGAATGCCGGGAGTGATGGGAAAATCTAGCATCCAAGCTGTTCAATTCGTCAATTATAGCTCTTTTATTTCAAATACGTTTAACGTATTAATTTGATATTAAATGCTTTTGTTTCATTCATAAATATCTGTCTATAACCAAATCTACGTCACCGCCAGAATTCTTTTAGTTCGTACGTTTTAATCTCAATGATAATTAAATACTCATCATTTAATCTTAATGAACATTTTATTGATGAACAATGTCTCAATTTAAATCTGAGTCAGATTTGTATCATAATAGATCATATCATTAATACGTATATTTTCCTGCAATGTGTGTTATATATCACTAAGAAATAAAGATTTCCATTATATATAGTGTGGATAATTTGCATAATGGTTTTAAAAAGAGTTTAATAAATAATTACAAGGTGTTATTGATTTCTAATATTATTGATATTATTATTCCTAATACATATTCTTGAATGTAAGAAAGGAAAATCTATGAATAGTATTATATTTTAATATGAGTTATTATTTAGTTTCGCTAATCTTCCTAATTTGATATAATTTCTTTACATTAAAACTTTAATACTCGCGCATGGAAGATGCATATTCTTACTAATACATATATTTTTGCAGGTACGTATAACGTTCAAACAGAAATATTTGACCCATAGATGGGACCCAGTGACGTATTACCACTCCCAGCTATGGTTGGGCTGGGAGTAATAATAATGAATAGATACATAGCACTACCCAGATCTTCAGAACTGAAGTCTCACCATCAGGAACCGTTTAGTTTCCGAGCCAGAACACTTTTTGTTTTGGTGGGCGTGGGTCTTACGCCTCTGTTGACAGGAGTGGGTTCAGTTAGCATATTTAATGCCCTATAGTCTGGGTGACTGAACTTTTGCATTTTTTGGAAAGTATTTTATCGTCTATCAAAGTAAAAAAAAAAGTGCCTTCAGGTTACTGGCATTAATTTCAAAGAAGCAGCTGCAGATCCAAATTGCTTTTCAAAACACGCGATAAAGTTCTATCAACTGCTCTTGAAGAATGCAAGAATTAATATGAAACCTTGGAATTGAAATTTGAAGAATTTTGATTTGGTTTGGTTTTATAGCATATCAGCTATCCAAAGTTATTTAATGTCAAATCCATTTTTATACATATAAACAGTTCTATTTAAAATAAGTCAGATCAGCATAAGTGCGCAGTTGAAATGTCAAAAGCGTTCTATGAATAATTCAGTTTAGCATAAATACACAGTTTAAATGTCAAAAAGAGTTCTATTTCAAACAATTCAGTTTAGCATAAGTAAAATGTTTAGTTCTGTTTGACCGATAGATAGGATCCAATCAGGTACTACCACTCCGGACCTGAGTGGACCTTGGAGCGATGGAATGAAAGGGTACTCTGCATTCCCCAAAGCTCCAGCATTACTGGAACCTCACTATCGGCTTGTTTAATGTCATACCCAGGACAGACATAAGTCTTACCCCACTGCAGAGTTACAGCCCCAGCCGACTGGGCCAACCTTCGAAGAAAGGAAAATATCATTGACGAAAGCTCGGTGAGAATGCAATTGATGCTGATACTGGATTGATATCTGTGCAGAAAAAGCGAAAAATGTAGATTGATTGATTTATTTTAACGGCATGTCAACCCATGTTGGATTATCTTATGACAAGAGATCAGGGAATCGCTTTCGTGTTTACATTTTTATGTTGTTGATACGTAAGAGTTTTTTTTCCACAAGGTCCAATCGAATACGAATAATCTTTAAACAGCTTTATTTGATTCATACTTACATGTACCACCATATCAGAGTCGGATTGGGAATAATGGATGTTAATTAATGACTTAATAGCAAAAGTAATCCGAAGATATTCTTGCATACGAACTTTAGATTAATGATTTAGATTTTGTCTGAATGTTTGTCAGAAATACTCTGGCTAATTAAATATCAATTCCAGGTCATATTGATGGCCGAAAAATATACACAGAACTTAAAGACTGTAAAATACAGAAAAAGAAAAGGATACTGGTAGGATTAGGATTACCAGAACCAAATATTCCAACTAATTTAAAAACATTTGTAATATTGATATTGTGAAGATATTTTTTTCCGAAATTTAAGAATTCCTTTGCAGATCTTATTAATAATTAAGGTTTCTGTTGCGAGATACCAAACGTTTTTTCTGTGAGATAAAATAAATTCTTATGTACTTGAATAAGTTTATATTATATTATATATCATGTTATTATACTATATTATATTATGATTATACATTATATACACATGTTTTTCTCGTATTTTCTATTTTTTCATTCATTCATTTTAAATCCTCCTCCCACATCTTTCCTCCCTCTATCACACCACCCTACACAAAATCACCTAGTCATTCCATTCTAACACTAACTTAGGTTTTCAAACTCTCTGCAATATTTCCAAAAGTATCAAAATCTTTTCCTGGTTTTAATAGTTCAGCTGCAAACTAGGATTCAGATTAATATTCTTTTCCAGTTAAATCACAGATAATATTCAGCAAAGATTTTATTTTCATACACATAATAAAATCTAAAACATGAGTTTAAATGACAATTTTTTAAAAAAGACAAAAGCTAACTGACCCGGTAGTTCTCCAGTTCAAAACATAGCGGCTACAATTTTTTTTTTTTTTTGGTGGGGGGTTCTTACAGCAATGCGAGTCTTATACTTCTAAAGTTGAATGGGAAAGCTCTTAAAATGTTCGTTCTTTTTATACGTAGAGATATACATGTGTTCTTCTAAAGAACAAAAAGCTAAACCTAGAGTCCCATGGGAGACATTAGCGGTTAGAAAAAGCGTAGAGGCGTAAAAATATGCATCTTATGCAGTAGGAGGAACCCAACTAATATTAATGCTCAGAAAGTTAAGAAGGCACAAACTGAACTAACCAACGTATACCTAAAAGATCAAACAGAATATCCAAAATCAGATCAATAAGATTAGAGACTCGGTTGAAGATAGACATTCTAAGACAGCATAGTAGACAGTAAACGGAGTAGAAGGAAGAGTACTGTGAGAGCTAAATTGAAAGCAGCCAGCTAAGAAAAACGAATACACCAATGGAAACAAGATTTCAAGAATTTATTTTGAAAACCTCCATAACTTACGATGAACTTATTACAAAGATTATTAGTTATCAAATTGACACCAAACTTGGACAATTTACGCAGGAAGAATTCGACTTAATACTAAGAAAAATTAAAAATAGGAAAGCTGTAGGGTGTGATGAAATACCCCCAGAAGGATGGAAGACTAGGAAATTCGACGATATACTGCTCCGATACTGCAACGCCATATACAACCAGAACACAATAGACGAATGAACAAAAGGATGAATCCCTTCTTTCCCCAAGAAGGGTGACCTTGAAATAGCCAAGAACAACTGAGGCATAATCCTTACATCCAGAGCTGCCAAGATCTACAATGTTCTGTAATGCAACTGCATAAAACCTAAAATAGGGAAAATACTTAGGAAAAAACAAAAAAGCTTTCGGAGATATCGATCCAAGACATCACAAATCTTTACTATCCATCGAATTCTAGGAAGTGATCGTGTAAAAAACCTCGAGGTAGCACTATTATTTGTAGACTTCGCCAAGGCATTTGACTCCATACACAGAGGGAAGATGGAGCAAATACTTCTCGCCAACTGTATCCCCAAAGAAACCGTCGCCGCCATAATGATGCTATGTAAAAAGACGAAAGTAAAAGTTCGCTCACCCGATGGAGACACATTACTTTGACATTGAAGCAGGTGTGCTGCAAGGATATACATTAGTCACATACCTGTTTATTATCTGCCTAGACTACATGCTTCGAGCGTCTATGGATTTAATGAAAGAAAACGGTTTTAAGCTGGCAAAGGAAAGAAGCAGAAGATACGCCACACAAACAATTACGGACGCAGACAACGCCGATGACCTAGCGCTTCTAGAAAATTCACCCGCCCAAGCCGAATCCATGCTACGTAACCTGGAACAAGCAGCAGGGGGCATAGGCCTCCATGTCAACGCAGACGAAACAGAATACATGTGCTTTAATCAAAGGGGCGATATTTCTACACTAAAGGGTGGTCCATTGAACTTTGTGGACAAGTTCACCTACTTCGAAAGCAGCGTCTCATGAACCGAAAATGACATCAACACGCGACTAGCAAAGGCATGGACGGCTGTCGAAAGGGTCTTGGTCATATGGAAGTCACACCTATCCGATAAATAAAAAGCGTTTTTTTCGAAGCAGCGGTCGTGCTAATACTGCTTTATGGATTCACCACATGAACGCTAAGTGTATGGATAAAAAGCTTGACGGCAATTACACAAGAATGCTACAAGTCCTGAAAGCAACACCACACGAAACAGCAGCTGTACGGACACCAACAACCCATCACGAAAATCATCTAAGTTAGACCAGCCAGATATATGTGACACTGTTGGTGAAGTAAGGACAAATTCATAAGCGATGTAATCCCGCAGACCCACTCATATGAACGAGCAAAGGTTGGACGACTAGCTAGAACCTCTGTGCCGATACAGAACGTAGCCTAGAGGACCTCCCGGGAGCGATGGACGATAGAGACGGGTGGCGAGAGAGGGTCAGGGAAATCCGTGCTAGTAGCACGAAAACTTTACAAGTTAGACGAACCAGACACGCAGGACACTACTGGAGAAGCAAGGACGAACTCATCAGTGATGTACTCCTATGGACCCCCACATATGGCCAAGCAAAAGCAGGACGACCAGCTCGAACATACATACAGCAGCTATGTGAGGATACGGGATGTAGCCCTGAAGACCTGCTAAAAGCGATGAATGATTGGGAGAAGTGGAGAGAGAGGGTCAGGGATATCCGTGCTGGTGGCACGACATGATGATGATGATGATGATATTGAGTAATCTATATTATTTTCCGTCCGATAAAATAAATTTTTATGTATTTGAAAGTCCCAATGACTCTAGAATAAGGTTATATCATATCATGTTATTATATATTATATTATATCATTATTATATATTATGTTTTATCATGTACTCTATTATTTTCGGTGATATAAAATAAATTCTTATGTACTTGAAAGTCTCAATGACTCGAGAATGACTTATTAACTTGTAAATGTTAAGTACAGAATGAAATGGAATTAATGGAATAGCCCACATTTCAAACTATGCTAATGATATTTCTATTTATGATGGCATCACGTGTAGAGGAAATAATTTAGTCAAGAAAATGGAATATGCAACCAATACAAATTCTGAATGTTTATGTTCACTGTTCACAAATCTTATTGGAAAAGGTTCTTATTCCTGAACCTTCTAATTGCCATATATTTTGATGAGTCTCATCCTGTTACCACCCTTTCAAAATAGCCGACAGGAAAATGAAAATGGAAGACTAAGCACTTGCGCAAATTGATTTGAACTACTAAAACTTTTCTATCCCTATCGGCGGGTCTTATAATATGCTTACTGTATCTACTGTATTTTATAATATATATAAATATATTTGCATGTGTGTATACTGTTGATAAGGGCAACAGTATTATTAATCTAAAACATTTATCTTAATAACTGAAATTTTCATAAGGATAAAATCACTAAGGATGTGATATAAACTACGAGGGAATTGTGGCATCGGTGGTGACGTACTTTCAGTTGCACACACACACACACACACACACACAAAATCTCTATTAGAATAAGATACTAATTTGTACATAGTATGAATAGGGTATGAAGTATCCCTACCTAATAAAAATAATTTTGAAAATGATGTATTTCATCCATGAAAGGGATTCTAACAGATACTCCTGCTCTGGGTCGAAGTAGAACACGTGAAATATAGAGATGACTCCATATTTCCCAAAGCTCCCGAATTGTAGTCCTATTGCCAAATGCAGTTTTGTGTCAGACCCAAGGCACTCCTTTATGAAACGGGTCGACAGGGTAAGCAACTAATTTAACTTAAAACCTTGTCGCATAAACTGCTTCTTCCATCAATTTTTTTATTATTCTGTTAAGGTAAAATATCAAACAAAATTATATCTTCCATTTCTCTTCTCTGTGGGATTATCTTGAAAACTTTATTTTAACAGCGCATATTCGAAATTATATGTTGATAATTAGTTTTACGTTTAAGCATCTTGAAAAGGAAGGTACGATTTTTTCGAATAAGTTTTTTTTTTTATTTCGAATTTATTTTGTGTATATGTTTTATTTCACAAATTAGGCCAGGGTTAACTTCGGTTTCAGTTAATAAGTTTTATGTCATATCAACCTTCGCGGAATGTCACATCAATCCTTGAACAGAATAGTACAATTTAACATAGGTAAGGGATAAAAAGTTCAAACCTTCCCCAAGGATACTAGTCTGAAAGTTAAAGTAATAGAGTAACTGGAGTTGGAACTCATTGTAATATAATTAAGGATGATAATTGATTATATTATTTAACTGATTTATTTGAAGTAATGAATTGTAAGTTTACTAAAATCTTTGAATTGAGTGTAAGTAGTATGCGAAGGTCAAATGGTGCACGTGTTATACGAATAGCAAGATATGGAATTGACTGGTTGCTTTGAAATCGGCGAGAACGACATATCAAAAGTTTGTTTTGCCATCGAGGTTGAAGACGGGATGTTAAAAGTTAAACATTTCGTCAGCTGAGAAGTGAGTGATGGCGTAACACTGGAAAGTTTTAATGACATGTGATCCAATCATCATTAGTTAATGAGATATTTAGAAATATATATAAGCAGAGTGATTTTAGTGTCAGTCGGAGGGTCAAGAGAGAGTCGGACTGAGTCGGTGGGTTTGCTTCGGGTCCAGAGATGAGACCAGCGTCCCCTTGTGGGGTAAAAAGTGAAGTCGATGTTTTGATCGTTCGTCTCACACAATTAGAAACTCTTATTTTACTAATGAACATCTGTCATTTTTTTTAAATCTATCTTTCTCTCACCTTTTGGTGATGACTGCTGGGCGCAATGTTACTGTCAAAATAAATTTTCGTATCTAAGAAACAATCCAATCGCTTTGTACTTTGAGAAATGATACACCTATTCAATGTTAACCCCATCATATTCAAGATCCCGTAACCTTACACTGCTATATTATCGCAGTCCAGCAGTTTAACAACTACAACACGAGGAAGGGCACCTCGGGTGGTGTAATGGTTTGCAAGGTAGACTAGCAAACCTGCACGAGTGAGTTCGATTCTCATTGGGTGCCCCATTCATACGGCCTTGTGATATATCTAAGTAAAACGTTTAGTAAATTACCACTACAACACGAGGAATCCACCCAGGCCGTGGTAGAGTGAAAACTCTAACTGGTCCTTTGTACAAAGTAAGAAATGCTAAAAAGCTTTTAACAAGGCCATGAAAGACCCAAAGCATTGAATCATTATATATTCCACATATTCTTATTGCAGTTCATTACAACTAACACGTTGTTTTCCAAGTTCTTTCAATCCCTAAAAAATATTCAGAAAATTTTTTAAAGTTAAAGAAAAATAGATAGAATTTAGGCCCCCAGGACATTTTATTTTATAACGATAGGGATACCAGTTAGATGATCAACGTTTAGCACACTTGCTGTTTTTAATGTTTTACTAAATACTATAATGACGTAACAGTTTTTATTCACATGTTCCAAACTTCATGGAAGATTTACATTTTCCTTTTAGCGTTCACTATGGTGAAACGTTATTAGTCTCATCTTGAATATTAGAATTAAAAAATAACAGGCGTCTCATGTTTTTTCAGATACGAAGCAGTTTTATTCATTTCATCCTATTTACCCAACCCCTCCGCTTGGGCAGGTTATGACACAAGGTCAATTTTTTTAAACGGAGTTTAACAGGTTTGAATTCAGAGTTTTCCTTCTCCTCGACTAGTTGCCCCACCGAGTCTGAAAATCAGTCTGCCCTACTATTTACCCATAGCTGGAGGGAGAATAATGGGATTCATACCGTTCCCAAGGGTATTAGTGCTATGTGAAATGCAATCAGTCTCGTCCAGGATTTGAACTCGTGTCACCGTGTCCATTTCCTACGACGATAACCATTACACCACGGGCACCTTACTAACATTTCATGGTAGTAAACGCAAACACGAGGAAGTAAAGAATACTTTATGGGAGTTTATCAACGTATCTCTTTTGCAGCACCCCACTACTCCGTCTCTCACCGATTCGCACCAAGGTCTAACCCAACTTCTCTCTTTGGGTTTCAAAACTTAGCTCCTTAATGTTAAATTATCTCATTTTTGTACATTCTCTGATTAAATTACTTATTGCATCATACGAGAATCATCACATGTACCACAAATCCTTATTAATGTAATTAATAAATCACATGAATTATTTTATAATGGTACAAACATTCTCACACCATGAGTAACTCTTTTGGTTATTCTCAATGTGTGAATAATCAAATAAACTTATTTTTAGCATTTCTATCCTCTATGAGATTCTGCCCTGTCAGTTTGGTTTAGAAAACGCTCATTGTATCCCCTGTGGAGGGAAGTATTGAAATGAAACCCGAGAAAGAAGAAAAATAAGAAGGAAAAACAAAAGTACATAAAGAAGAAATTATTATGAACAGAAAATAAATACATATGAGTGTGTCTAAAAATAATACCAGTGTCCACGGTATAATACTAAACTGCATCTGATGATGAGGCTCCAATTCCGGAGATCATTGGAGTGTGGAGTACCCCTTCATTGCCATTACTCCATTACTCTGACTTGGAGTGGGAGTACCTGTAAGGGTACCATCCGTTGGTCAAATAGTACCTGTAAGGGTACCATTCGCTTGTCAAATAGCGCCTATTTGGGTACCATCCCTGGGTCAAATAGTACCTGAAAGGGTACAATCCGTGGATCAAATAGTACCTGTAAGGGTATCATCGGTTGGTCAAATAGTACCTGTAAGAGTACCATCCATGGGTCAAATAGATTTGCTACAGAATTACTCCTATTCAATAAGAATACTTAGTGAAAATTATTGGCATTTTTCTGTGCCAAAAATATCCAAATAAGGCAACTACGCAAAAATGTAAATATGAACACGATTAGCAAGTCTCTACGCATAAAATAACCCTGGATGGGTTGACACACCGTTAAAATCAATCACTCAATCAAATCTCTTGGGGATTTTCTTAAATATTTTCTTTCGGGTAAGTGTAATAAAAGACGAACATCGTAATTGTTTTACTAAAGCTTTCTTCAAATATAGCTAATCTGCGGTCGAGATAAGCTGGAGTTTCTTTTAGTATGTATAGCGGCTGTCACAGGAGATTCAACAAGGTTAGACTTCACTATAGTACATATATTCAAAATACATTTTCTTCCTTGAATTATTACAATGTGTTCTTTTGATTTAATGGGAACTCAATTTTATTAAACGTTCTTCGTTAACATTTGACATCTCGTGGTTATTCTTTGAATAATCTCAGTTTTTTTCGATTTTACCTTAGAACAAAAGAAATAGCATTCTGGATATCTGCAATAATGAGGAACGGGATAAATTCAACTAAAATGGTGATCCATTATGCCAGCCACCAATATGTATTTAAAGAAGCTTCACCTAACCTTACTGATTTTATATTTCAAAACACCTCGTTTATTTTTTTCCATAACGGTACCAAATAGATTTAGAACAGATTTATACGTGTATCGCTACGTTTTAAGTAGTAGTCAGACCCTGTTGTAACCGCATTGTGGTAAAAGTTGACGAACACACGAAACTCCGTCTTATTTCACTCACACAAAAGTCCATTCGCAACTACAACTTTTAAGAAGTCGCTGGGAGAAAGAGAGTATGCAAGTTGAGTCGACCGCGTTAGCTGGAGTAAGAGAAACAATATATCACGAGAAGAAAGAGAGAGAAGAAACAGGCCTTAAAATGTTCTTCTTTGTTTTCTGTTGTAGTTCGAGTATGCTTGTTTACTGGTTTCGTCTTCACAGGTTTGGCTCTGGTGTGAAACCACTTTTCGGAGCTCACCCCAAAATGCAGGCGGCAATTTTCGACTATCTTTACATTTTCCTGGCTAGTATTCACTTGTGTCTTTACCTCTTCGCTTTCGGTAACTAACTTTTTCAAACCCGAATCGTCACTTACATTCGCCTGGTGTCAAAGGGGGGACATATCCATTTCCGGTGGTTCCACTACTGCACAGATTTGGGACCTCTAATATTTTTCTAGTCATTTTTAAATACCTTAGTCATTCACCCGTGACTGGCTGACTTACAACCAGTGCTTTGGCGTAATTCACCGTAGACTCTCTGTCAGCTTTTTCTCCTCATTTTTCCTCTACTCTCTCTCCTTTTCCAGAAATTAACTCCATTTCTCTTTATGACTTGGACCTATCCTATATTGTTAGAATTTTTTATTACAGGAAGAAAACTATTTTTCTTTAAACTCGAAGCTCCAGGCAAATATGTTTACATTTAATATTTCAACAAAGACTACGAAATACATATTATTTTATCAGTTTTAAATTAATCTTAAATCCAATCAATGTTAAACATTGAGTTTCCAAATTGGAAGAGTTTGTTTTTTTTTGTTTTCTTGTATTGTAAATCAGTATTTAAAATCCTGGTTTTCGTCTGCGAGCGAATATTAATCTCTTGCACCGAAGGTAAATGCAAACTTATTACAGCTTCCAGGGAAAACTCTGAAATACAAAGTCTGAAGTATTCGTCTTTACTGAATAAATTACTTAACTATGTTTGCAGTGCTCGGAAGGAATTCAATTTATGTTGTAAGAAATACGATTAGAAAGCAACTTATCTTATTAGGAACTGACAATGCCAAAATCCCATGAACTAAAAACAATATGAAATATAGGAATCCTTATTTATTTCAATTCAATATAAGCCTAGATACGATTAGTAATATATTTTGCTGCGATAAAAGCCAGTTTGACACTAATCTATTTTGGCCGAGTCGGCTGGAGTTGCAGAATACACCGACTGCATCTCTACAGAGGGGTAAGACTCCTCCAAGGAGTGTCCTGTATATGACACTAAACAATCTGATGGTGAGGCTCGCGTAATGCTGGAGCTTTGGGGAATGTGGAGTACTCTTCATCGCCATCGCTCCCAGGTCCATTTAGACCCGGAGAGGTATCACCTGATAAGGTTCTTTCTATGGGTTAATTTGAAATATTTGATATTTAAACTGTATACTTATGCTAAACTGAATTGTTTGAAATAGAACGGTTTGATCATTTAACTGTGCGTAAACAAAATTACAGATGTTTAATTGAATTGTTATTGATACTTTGAACCATTTAACTTTGTTGACATGCTAAACTGAATTGTTTGAAATAGAACTATTTTTACATTTAACTGTGTGTAAACCAAAAACTATGTTTAAATAAATGACTAACTGTGTATAAACAAAATACTGTGTACTTATGATAAACTGAATTGTTTGAAATAGAATTGTCTATATATATATATATATATATATATATATATATATATATATGGATTTAGCATTAGATAACCTACAATGGTTGATATGTCATAGAATTAAACCAGCAAATCAAATGATTTATTTATTTTGTTTTGTTTTTTGTTTTGTTCTCTTGATTTTTCGATATTGCTTCACTTGAAGAAGTTTCATTTTTGGGTGTTTGTTTATACCGTGTTATATTGTCGTTATATTCATTTTTAGCTTATCAGTAAGAAATAAGTTCCTGGATGGTTATTGTGTTGTAAATGTGGTAATAATTCTTACATTAGATAGAGAAGCGGCCATAAAATAAGTGGAATGAATGGATGAAAACCATGTACTCAATGTATAGAGTTAAAATATCTATTTGTAAGTTTACAGAGTCAAAAGAGGTGGAAAAGGAAAAATAATCATGACAATATGAGATATTCACAGGGGCTATAAGTTAATGGAGAGTGTGATACTTTTTTTTCATTTAGGAAAATGTAATTTTCCTTTTATAACAACATAAAAAAGAATTATGTACTTTGAATGAATTTGAAAAGTCATTTTCAAAAGTCGGTACTTTCAGATTGACTAAACTAATGGTTTGTCAAGGTTTGTCAGTGCATTGACCCAATCTAAATCACGAAATCCCTAGTCCACTTGTTGGGGTTAAAAGATCAGATCTTTGATTTTTTTTCTTTTGGTTAAAGTGAAAAGAAATACTCCCCACAAAGTGTGGACTGCGATCCTTATTAACCAAGCCCCTATACTATGGTTTGATTGGATGACCAATCAAAATCTGAAACATGAAAGAGATACTCTTCCTACAGACGTAGATCAGTACATTTGATTGGCTGACTAGTAAAAAGTAGTAAAAGAATACAAAATGATCTGTAATTGGTAAGCTAATCAAGAATGTTTGTTCTCAGGAGAGTTCTCAATAAATATAGATGTTTTTAGGGTTAGATAACAGAAGTAATCCGACGTCTATATCAAAGACAAGAGAATAAGAAAAGAAATATTTCAAAGAAATAACGCCTCTTCAGCAAAAGCTTCATTCTTCGAAAAATTGAATAAGATAGAAAAATTGCACCTGCCAAATACTTCAACCGTCGCCTCTCAAACACAATAAAAGCGACAATTTGTCTCTCTACATATATACATTGTATATATTATTGTTACACCATTGTGTTTCAATGAATAATTGTTAATGAAGAAATGGTCTTATCTTTAAGTTGCCAACAAAGCAACTCGTTCCAACGAAACACCCCGACCGTCAGAAGTTCCGTATACATTGTGTCATCCTCCATCTGTTGATCATTCAAACACAACGTGGGCACAGAGGAGATTAATTAACAAACTACCTGGAAACGCATGTGGTAGTCACGGAGCTAAAGCCACCATAAAGAACAGTGACAAGAAGAGTAGTATATTTGGTGCCGTTAGCAGAATAACACCAAAGTAAAAGTACCGTCACAGCTATAGTACCGCATTTGGCGTCGTTACCAGGATAAGTACAATTATTATTATTATTACATTTGGTATCACGGGTGTTGTTGTACACAATGGTATATGCTTTGGCGTTGGTGCCAGCGTCGGTAATCGGAGACCGCGATATTGTACATTTAGTACCGTAACCAAATAATAGCGTTACAAATGGTAACTGAACCCAGAACATAATGTTACATTTGATGCCGGACCAAGCGATAGTACCACATTTGGAGCCGGACTAAACGATAGTACTATACAGTTCTCTAAAATATTATTAGAAAAAGGTTTCAAGAAACTATTCTTTATACAAATATTTTACAGTTGTGTTGTATCCAGTGTTCCTATCTGATAATAAATCTTAAAATTAATTAACCATCATCTCTGTATAAACCATTATGTTATCTCCAAAGTATTTTGACCATTTCATAAAATAAAAATATAATACCAGACCTTTTTATAAAATAAATGAATGCTAGTTAATTTATGTATTTAGTTCCATCAAATCCCCCCATGGATTCATCGAAATTTCTTTGTTGTTTTTCTATCTAGATTGTTTCATTGCGAAATGAGATTGACTTTTTTTCATTGTTTAATTAATTCCACTTTTTCATCATTCATGTCTATATGCAACTTAACAATGTTTACTGTTCAGTTCAAGATTCTATCAGGTATCGAAAGTTAGAAATCTTTTATATCAAAGCTGCATGAATACGCAATTATTTTTTCCGGTCGTGTTATTAAACCATTCTATTCCGGTCTTTATTTTTATCTTTCCATTGATTTACTGAGAAAAAATCTCGAAGTTTTGGGCATATGCAGACTAATATTATTTTGTTAAGTTTTCCAATGTTGTTTTTAGTTAGAAATAAGAGTCCGCTAGCAGTTTTTTCTATGGATTCTTCCTTTGGGCTTTAAAGTTTATGAAAATTGTTGTCTTTTTGTTTTGTTTGTTTTTTTGTTTTTTGTTTGTTTGTTTTTGTTTTGTTTTTTTTATTTATTTTGTTGTGTTTTGTTTTGTTTCCTGTTTTACTCAGTTATCCACTTTGAATTCACTTTTTATCCATTTAGCTTCAACATGAATACTCTTCTCATATTCTGGTGGTGCATTTTTGTGAAATGCCTTTTTTTACCGTTTTCTTTGCCTCACCGAACAAATAGCTTTGACGAGTTGTTTATTTTACATTTATTTCTGGAACCCATTAATTACATTTTTAAATTAAATCTCACTGTCTGAATTTTATCTTTAAATCTATCATGTTTTTTGCAAAGTTGTCTCACTTTATAATCCGAATTTTATCATCAGATTCTTCTTGTCCTTTGAAAAGCTGTTAAATTTCATTGACAGAATTTTATCCACTAATTTATCATTTCCATGGCAAAGTTGTCAAATTTTCTTGCCGGAATTTTTGCGTCAAGTTTATGATCTCCTTTGCACAGTTGTTAAATTTCATTGACTGAATTTTATCATTAAATCTATCATATTCTTTGCTATAGTGACAAGTTTTATTGTCTGAATTTTATTATCTGATTAATCATGTCTTTTGCAGAGTTATTAAATTTCATTTAGAGGAATGTATCATTAAATCTATAATGTCCTTCATTTTATCAATTTTGTCCAGTTCTTTGCAAAATTGTTAAATTCTTCCATTTACAATGAACTTTTTTGTCAGGAAACCATATTTTCCGTCAGATGCCAATTGTTTTTCTTTGTTCATTCAGTACTTTGCTTTCCACCTCATTCTTCCCAAAAACACTTTAAAATTATTCTATGGATCTCAGTTTGTTTTTACGACTCGTTGGAGTTAATATATTTTTCATTGAGTAGCTAAATTCGCTTTCTTACACGGTTGTGAATTTTATAGCTCTTAAAATTTCTTCTTTTAAAAGTGTACTCGATTGAATAATAGGAGTTTAATTATATTTAAGTTAAATGATATATCTACTGTTCTTTAAGACTAAAACGGATCTAAACACAAAGAAATGAAAACGTACGCAATGAACAAAAACTGTTGCACAAATATAAAAATTTCAAAAAATAAAAATGCAGTATCCCACAACTTTTCAGGTGAGGATCACCTGACGATTGGTGTCGTGAAGCTCCGAGTTGTGGGAAATTGATATTCTAATTTTTTTCATCTTGTTTTATATATATATATATATATATATACGAGATGAGAATTTTGATAATATACAGGGAGATGATGAAAAATACCTGTGAATATCAACCCAGGGCTCAGTACTGATATAATTTATAATATACAAAAGCTCATATGACATTTTAATAATTTTATGGATTGATTGATTGATTGCGTTTGCCACAATTTCAACATATCTATGGTTATTTTATATCAAGAGGTCAGGGAATCGTGTTCATCTTTTTGTGTTATTTCTTAACAGCTTTTTGCAAACACTTATCTGATATCAGATATTCCAATATTTTACCAACAATTGTATGGTTTCAAGTATTTCTATCTAATACTAATCATATGGTTTCAAGTAATTATTCCTATTTAATAACAGTCTTTTATTTGAATAGAGTTATACGAGTTATAAGTTTATAATAATACTTAATTTGGTTAGGTTTGGTTTGGTCTTATGTCAATTCAACCATTGTAGGTTATTTAATACCAAATCCATTTTATACATACAAACGGTCCTATTTGAAACAATTCAGTTCAGCATAAGTACAGGTTTTTTGTTTACACACAGTTAAATGTCAAACAGTTCTATTTCAAACAATTCAGTTTAACATAAGTACAGAGATAAATCTCAAAACAGTTCTTTTTCAAAGAATTCGGTTCAGCATAAGTACACAGTTTAGTTCGATTTGACCTATAGATAGGACCCTACCAGGTGCTATCACTCCAAACCAGAGAGGGCCCTGAAAGCAATAGAAATGAAGGGTTGCTCATAATTCGCTAAGCCCCAGCATGACTGAAGCCTCAACATCAGATTGTTTAGTGCCATATGCAGGACACTCGTGGGGAAGTCTTACTCCTCTGCAGAAATTCAGTCGGTGTATTCTGCAGTCTCAGCCGACTGGGCCAACTGATACTTATTAAAGAATTATAGTTTCAAGTAAATATTCTTAAAACAAAAAAAAAACCCAGTTATATGGCATTGAGAAATAAAAATATGTGCAGAGGAGTAAGACCATGCCTTAAAAAAGGGCGCTCTTTGTATAGTATTACGTTTCAAGAATGCTGACTAACTCTATTGCTTTCAGTCCCTCTCGTGTCCGGAGTGATAGCACCTGGTAGGGCCCTATCTATTGGTCAATTAGAACTAAACTGTGTACTTATGCCGAACTGAATTCTTTAAAAGAGTACTGTTTTGACATTTAATTTCTGTACTTATGCTAAACTGAATTGTTTGAAATAGAACTGTTTGACATATTAAGTAATTGTTCGATTACGTGAATCAAAGCTTAAGGTGAAATTCCCTATATCGATGCTTACTGACGCTGATTTATTCTAATTTAGAATAACCATGCAACCTTTGTCTCTGTTTGTCAACTTCTGTGTCTCTGAAGCACAAGAAATTGTAATAAATTGTCAGTATAGACTGGTTGGATAGTAAATTAAGTGATTTTCAATAATTCTTTCTTTAATAAACCATAAATCACAATAAAATACACGAATGTTGATTTACCATTAAATAAAGAAACCAAACCAAACCAATACGAATTATTTTTAAACATATCTATTTGACACAAAGATGGAAATCTAAATGGAACTATAACTCCGGATCACAGTGAATCTAAGAGTTATGGCAATAAGTGGGGAGGTGCTACACAACCCCCAGAGTTTCAGAACTTGAATCTTAACATTATACAAAGAAAGCCCTGTTTTTAAAGCGGGGGTCTTACTCCTCTACACAATTATTTTCAGAAAAAAAGCATTTTTCTGTTTTTGTTGTTGTTAATTGACAAACTTTAAAATTATAATAAAAAATAGCTGTTCTCCCAGGATATCGGGGAATAAGATAAATTTTCAAAATAGAATTTCCCTGCGAGAAATACAATAGCGTCCAAAACTTAGGGACAAAATTTTAAAACCTAATATTTGTTAGAAATAACGACTGTGAAAAGCTGAAATTTTGACAACTGGTAGTCGTTATCATTCATAATAACATACTAAAATTTGAATCATTTGCAAAGGATAGAAAAAGAATTATAACAATTATTTATTTATTTATTTTCAAATTTTGAACGTCCAAAAGTAAGGGACAAAATTGAGAAAAACAATGTAAACAGCCAAAAAACAATAAAAATACATGTACAATCAATATTTAGTAAATGAGCCCTTGCTCTCAATGACAGCTGCACATCTCCGACTACAAGAACGAATCAGTTCTTGACAATCCTCGATACTAATTTTAGACCATTCTTCTTGAAGCTTCACCCATAAATCCTCCGTGTTAGTGAGATTTCTTTCCATAACTTTCACTCCTAAGGTCTTCCAAAGATTTTCTATTGGATTTAAGTCAGGACTTTGCGGTGGCCAATCCATCATTTCGAAATCTTGCTCGCTAAGGTAACTCATTACCACCATTGCCTTGTGACATGGGGCATTATCTTGCATAAAGGTAGCCCTATCGAAACCTGAATTCTGTATGATTGACTCAACATGATTTTGAACAATGTTTTTATAGATCTGCGTGTTTACACGAGTTTCTAACCGGACAAGAGGCGTTGTACCTTGGCTAGAAAACATTCCAAATACCATGACGCTTCCGCCCCCAAACTTGACAGTTTTCTTAGTACACTTTGCACGTAATCTTTCACCAATACGTCTCTTTACATTGTTTTTCTTCCATTTCCAAATAAATCAAGCTTGCTTTCATCACTGAAAAATACTTTTGCCCAATTTTCATATGTCCAAATTACATAACTGTTTGCAAACTCTAATCTCTTCTTATTCTTCGAACTAACAAGTAGTTTCTTCCTTGGGGTTCAATTAAACAGCCCTATTTATTGCAGTCGTCTAGAAACAGTCTGTCTTGACACATTAACACATGAGGTACTATTCATAACCCGTTTAATTTCTGTGCAAGACTTAAAACGGTCCTTTAATGATATACACTGCATTATTCAATCTTTTCTTGCCGAAGTTTTGCGGGGTCTGCCGGTCTTAAAAGCACTAACTATTTTGCCAGTATCATTGTAGGATTTAACAACCCTGCCTACAACACTCTTGGAACGTTTCACTTTCTCTGAAAGCTCTCTAATGGTGTGCTTTTCCTTGTGTAGCTTCACAATAGCTTGTCTCACAGAGTAATCAAGTTTTTGGCATTTCGCCATTGTGCCGGCTGATGCAACGTTTACAAATGACTAAGTAAGACATATTCTTTTGAGGAAATCAAAAAACTTTAATATAGCATACTGTTTACATTGTTTTTCTCAATTTTGTCCCTTACTTTTGGACGATCCTATTTTGAAAATAAAGAAATAATTGTTATAAATCTTTTTCTATCCTTTGCAAATGATTCAAATTTTAGTATGTTATTATGGATGATAACGACTACCAGTTGTCAAAATTTCAGCTTTTCGCAGTTGTTATTTCTAACAAATATTAGGTTTTAAAATTTTGTCCCTTAGTTTTGGACGCTACTGTATTTTACATGTTGGATCTTTTCTTAGGAAGGAATGCATGGATCAGTCGAATGAAAATACCATTATTCATTTAATGAAATAATTTTTTATAGAATTTCTTCAAGCTGCTCAAACGCGTGTGGTTGACATGTAATGGGGTTATTTAAAATACGTAACTTATCAAAAGATGAAATCTTACTGCTGGGCGATACTGAACTAAATTGAACAAGATTCGGTATTTTCCTCTCATTAAGTAATTGTTCGATAACGTGAATCACAGCTGAAGGTGGAATTTCCTATTTCGATGCTAATTGACGCTGGTTTATCCTAATTTAGAATAACCATGCAACCTTTGTCTCTGTCAACTTCTGTGTCCCTGAAGCACTAAAAATTATTATAAATTGTCAGTATCGACCGGTTGGATAGTAAATTAAGTAATTTTCAATAATTCTTTCTTTAATAAACCATAAATCACAATAAAATACACGAATGTAGATTTACCATTAAATAAAGAAACCAAACCAAACCAAACTAAAACAATGAAATGTTTGTCTCTGCCAACTCATGCCATATCATTTTATATATTTATATATAGGCAGCATTTCTTCGCTAAAGCAAATTTCATTAAACATAAGACATTTTATGCCTACATATTTTCTTCTGGATCTGTTCGAATTCCCGTATTACTTTTATCGTATTCGGGGGGGGGGATTGATTTAGGTATTGTCCATAGTTGTATGTATCCCTAGTACTTTCTGCCCGACTGAAGCCATCAAAAATAGATACAATAAAAAACAACCTACAATATTAACACATCAACTAAAAACTGCCGCTAAAGAATTACGCAACCACCCCAACATCACCATAAAAAAAGCTGATAAAACAAACATTTTTGTAGTACTCAATAAAATAGATTACCATTCAAAACTACAAAACATCATCGATGACCATACGAAATTCAAAAAACTAAATAAGAATCCCACCAACCGACTAAAATCAAAAATTAATAAACTAATCACTGCTAATAATGCCGAACTTAATAGCACAAAACTACCCAAAGTAATTGGGGATTATAAACCCGGCTATCTTTACGGGACCGTAAAAATACATAAACCTAATCATCCTCTACGCCCTATTATATCACAAATACCTACACCAATTTATCAACTCACAAAAACAATAAAACAGCTTATTTCACCATACTTACCTAGCAAATACAACATAAAATCTACACATGAATTAATTCAAGTTCCTCATACAATTAAACCCAATAATGGTATATTAGCCTCACTCGATGTAGAAAATTTATTTACTAACGTACCTGTTAATGAAACAATTGATATTATTATAAATAATATTTATAATAACCCATCTCTCCCTCCTCTTAAAATCAACCCTAATATACTCCGAAAACTACTCCGAACATGTACTACTGAAGTTCCATTTTATGACCATCTTGAAAATATTTACGTTCAGACAGATGGCGTCTCTATGGGGTCTGTCCTGGGCCCCATTTTCAGTAATTTCTACATGTCTGATCTCGAAAATAGAATTTTTGATAGCATAAAAAAAACTCCAATATACCTAAGATATGTTGATGATATCCTAATTCTTACTAATAATATTAACGAAATCAACATACTACAAGATACCTTCCAAAACAATTCAGTTCTTAACTTTACTCATGAACTAAACAAAAACAATAAAATTTCCTTTTTAGATGTTCTCACTGATACTAACAACAATAATAACTTCACTACCTCCACTTACAACAAAACCCTCAAGTAATAACTCCTGTACCCTCAACTTTAAAAGTGAATGCCCTTTCAGATAAAAGCAATTATTCGTAATCTAATATCCCGTGCCAAACTAATCTTCTCCTCCAAAACAATATTTTATAAAGAAGTAGAAAACATAAAACAGGCTCTCATAAATAATGGGTTTCCTAACTATATTGTTGATGAACAAATTAAACGTATGATCAAAAATGTTAACCAACAAAATAAACAGTGTACTACTCCATCCAGTCAACAAACATATATCAAACTTTTTTATCGTAACCAAATGCACTACAATTATAAATCCGATGAAAAAATAATGAAAACATTGATTCACAAAAACATACTCCCCGCTGATCCTAATAAAAAAAATAAAACTTATTATATATTATAATAAGTTTAAAACCTCGAATTTGGTCATTAGAAATAACTCCTCTCCCTCGATTGGGGTGTTGCAAAAAAACAACGTTATATACAAATTTAAATGTCCCCTAGGAGATTGTATCTCTGATAATAATAATATATATATTGGTTTAACCTCAACTACCCTGTCGAGGAGACTTACAATACATCTTTCTGACACAAGTTCAATAGCTGAGCATTTAAAAAAACATTCATGCCCAACAACACAACTATGAAAAATTCTCACCGACAACACAACAATACTCGAACTTCAAAATAATAAACAAAAACTTCAGATTCTCGAAGCACTATATATTAGAAACCTGCAACCAATACTTAATAGAATTAATTTTCAAACCAGTGCTAATGTACTTAAATGTCTTTAGCTACTGGCACTATTTACAGAATTACATTTAAAAGCAAACGCCATAATTTTCAACGACAAAGACGTCCTTATATAGTAGTAATTTGCTAAAACAAAAGTTACATCACTTTTGTAATAGATTCTCCCCTGATGATGGCCCAATGTCGGGCAGAAAGTACTAGGGATACATACAACTATGGACAATACCTAAATCAATCCCCCCCCCTGAATACGATAAAAGTAATACGGGAATTCAAACGGATCCAGAAGAAAATATGTAGGCATAAAATGTCTATTATGTTTAATATATATACATATATATATATATATATATATATATAGTAAGTCCACACAGAATAGTCGCTAAAGTGCAGGACTGCGACATCATAATAATTTCATGTTCCAGTTATGCTATTACACACACACATATATATATATATATATATATATCATGGTCATCTAGTGGTGGACAGAGAGAGAGAGAGAGACACAGAGAGAGAGAGAGAAAGAGAGAGAGAGGAGGAGTCAACTCTTTTATGGCTTTCGTCTTTAGCACGTGTTAGACTATATTTGAGGGGTTTTGGATTTTTTTTTTTGTTTTTTTTTTTTTCCTTTCTTTTCAGGGGGGGGCAATTTTGGGGGTTTTCTTTAGCAAATTTAGAAGTTCGTCTTCCAAAAGTAAAGTTTTTCCTGAAAATTAAGTCGCATAAGTCTTCATTCTTCATTTAAACAACACATAATACAGCTGAGATTCAAGACATTACTATTTTAAATCAAATGTGCATTTTTAAATGAATAGTTTAGTAGAATAAATTTACTGACCTCTGTGAAAAATCTTCTGGAAACGGAATCACTTCCAAACGTACGCATACTATTTCAACAAATGAAGGATTCAATTATTACTAATTTTAATAGTATTTATATTAAAGGTTCCACTCCCATATCATGGTCACTTACAGGCGACATTACTATTTGTCGACTTTACCAAGGCATTCGATTCCATACACAGAGGGAAGATGGAGCAAATCCTACTAGCATACGGCCTACCAAAAGAAACCGTAGCAGCGATAATGATTCTCTACAGAAACACCAAAGTGAAAGTACGTTCACCAGATGGAGACACGGAATACTTCGACATAGTTGCAGGAGTACTACAAGGAGACACACTAGCCCCGTACCTCTTTATCATCTGTCTAGACTATGTGCTTAGGACTTCGATCGACAAAATCAGAGAAAATGGCTTCCAGCTGACTAAGAGAAGAAGCAAAAGGTACCCCGCAAAAACAATCACGGACGCCGACTACGCTGATGACTTGGCGTTACTAGCGAATACCCCTAATCAAGCAGAGACACTACTGTATAGTCTGGAACGAGCCGCAGCTGGCATTGGCCTCCATGTCAATGCAAACAAAACCGAATATATGTGTTACAACCAAACGGGCAACATTGCCACACTAGACGGAGCCTCTCTGAAACTAGTCAACAAATTCACCTACCTAGGAAGCAGCGTCTCATCAACCGAGAAAGACATCGACACACGACTGACGAAGGCATGGACAGCTATCGATAGGCTCTCGATCATATGGAAGTCGGACCTAACGGATAAAATGAAACGCAGTTTCTTCCAGGCAGCGGTTGTGTCGATACTGCTATATGGATGCACCACATGGACGCTTACGAAGCGGCTGGAAAGGAGGCTGGACGGAAATTATACAAGAATGTTGAGAGCAGTATTAAACAAGTCCTGGCGACAACACCCCACGAGACTCCAACTATACGGACACTTGCCCCCCATCACAAAAACTATACAAGTTCGACGAACCAGACACGCAGGACACTGCTGGAGAAGCAAGGACGAGCTCATAAGCGATGTACTCCTGTGGACCCCCACACATGGATGTGCAAGAGTGGGACGACCAGCACGAACCTACATACAGCAGCTGTGTGAGGACACGGGATGTAACCCTGAAGACCTGCCGGAGGCGATGAATGATAGGGAGAAATGGCGAGAGACGGTCAGGGATATCCGCGCAGGCGGCGCGACATGATGATGATGATGATGATATATATATATGTAGCTGTGTCAGTTTCTTTGTTTATACCATTAAATAAATAAACCATCAACCAACCAACCATCCAACCTATATCCAATATATATATATATATATATATATATATATATATATATAAGTAATAAATGACTTCAGTTTATGGAGCCACATTCAGGATCAGCGTTTCCGTAAATTTGGACCAAGAAACAAAGTATGCCTCGACGTTTCCTAAACATATCTCATGTAACGAACGACCCTTTGTTTTTAAAGTAAAACATCATCTTAATATGTCACTTATTACACGAATACACACACACACACACACACACACATATATATATATATATATATGTTTGTGTGTGTGTGAGTGTATGTATGTGTGTGTGTGTGTGGCTAATGAAATGCATAAAGGTTCACATGCATGTGGACAAAAATTTTAAATCTTATTCATGATATGAAATGAACTGTCACGTGTACACGGAAACCGAATTGACAAGTATTCTTTTTCACAGAATCGAAAGAGGAGAGTACGTAGGAAGAGAAAAACAGCAACATCTCCCTGCACTCCAGGAGACATACGTGTCCTGAATCTGAAACAGAAGCTGGCTATTCAAGCATAGCAGAAGAACCAATCAAAATGTGTTAGCAAGAAAAAAGAAACGAACAAAGATTTACCAGGTATGTTTAAATATATACATTAACAAATAATGTAATTAAATGCAAACACACAAATACATACACACACACACACATGCACACATATATATATATATATATATATGTATAGAGAGAGAGAGAGAGAGAGATGGAGAGATAGCAGGATAAAGTGAGGGTAGAGAAGAGCTCGTGGTGTAACAATTATCGTCGTGGGAAATATACACAGAAACTTCTGGTCAATTCTCGGACGAGACTATCTGTATTTTTCATTGTGCTAATACTCTTCGAAAAAAAAATGAATACATCTATTCTTCTACACGGCTATTGGTAAATAGTAGGGTAGACTGATCTTTATCCTTGTTGTGGCAACTGGTCTCAGAAAAGGAAAGCGCTAAATTCAAATCTGTTGTATTCCGCTGAAAACTGACGTTATATCCTACCCTGTTCATGCTAAGGGGTCGAGTAAATGCTCACACACACGCACACACACACACACACACACATATATATATATATATATATATAAGTCTATCCGGAAATTGTTCACCTATTTAAAATAAAATATAGCAGCCTACCTAATGTAATGGTATTTGAGTCCCTTTTCAAAGTCCTCTCCATGGATTCTGGTAAACTTATTCCTGCATCCCTTTATTTTTCAAAAGATTGATTTATAGATTTTAACGATTGGCGATTATTGTTTGCTTATACTTAACATGCTCTCTTTGGCAATTTCTATATACTGCCTTGCTACTTAGCTCTAAATACGAATGATATTTAAACAGATTCATTTTACCCATATAGAGAAATTTAACAGGTATAATGGGTTAGATTGGACCAGGAAATAATACCAATGATGAGGTATTTCTGTACCATAGCCAGATACGGATATGCGAAATGGACATATAATGTTCATGTATATATATATATATATATATATATATAGAACATAGGCATCTCGAAACACGAAAAACACTTACGACTTCTTAATTCAGGTACGAAACCTTTTATTACCTTTGAGTTAAAAGTTTCGACATAAGGAGATAGATACACATTCTTTCTATTCTGGCTTTTCCATCTGCCCACCCCCAACACGTGTGGCGCACGACACAAGCTACTGGTCTCGCCTCGGCGAGCAAGCGAAAGTCAACCGTCTTCTCCCGAGGCAGGACTCAACTCAACTAACGGGCTTTTTCAAAATCCCCCAAATCCTCCGCGCGCTTCCGGTGCTTGACGTCACCCGCACTCTGTAGCCCTGTTTCCCATCTGGGCTATTGTGACATCTCTGATTGACACGTCCGCTCCACGCACGCGCGTGAACACCTGTGTTAATGTTGCACCTTAGTAATCCATGCACTGAGCCGAAAGGTTCTCAGCCTAACTAAACCCAAAGGCATAAAACGAAATCCCTCTGCCATTATATTACATTTCACACTCACCAGATCTCGAGAATTGAAGCCATACAATCAAAAATAATTTAGTGTCCAACCTATGATATCTCTGCTGGTAATATAGTCAAAGCCTCGCCAACAGAGCGTATATTTCAAAAGAGTCTGTAACATTCTCTTTGGGGGTTACCATCACCTGCCTCGCCAAATTCTTCTTAGGCCTCGAAGTTCAAATTCTAGTCACCGCATTTTTACGTTACTTTCAGACTAATGCCCTTCAGAAAGGTATGAATTCCCTTATCACCCCCACTAGCTATGGGTGAAATAGTATCACTACTGTTCTTTCCGGACGGATGGTTTTGACATTACCAACCCATAAAGGTTGATATGCCTTAGAATAAAGAAACCAAAACTCTTCCTTTTAAATCACATCTGAAATCTCTTTTTAAAAGTCATTTTAATACCTAGTCGATGTTTTTATTTTTGTTTTTTTCACGTTTTTTTTTTTCTCGGCATAAACAAATCTGCACAAGACAAGAACAATTGACAGTCGATGGATTCAAAATATATTTCCAGACAGTCGATACAATCCCAAGATCTTTTTCTATTTCTCGCTTCGTCCATCTCCAATTTCTTTTTTATTACAACCCACGCAGTTTCATCATATTTGCTTTGTTTTTGTTTGTTTTGTTTTTTTTTGTTTTGTTATTTTGTTATTTGTCTTTTAAAAAGTTTCCCAGAGCGCAGATCGTTTTCAATCCAAGTTTCAAGAATCGGAATCAAAATTTATCTCGAGTTTCGTTCAGCGAATCATTCTTAAAAGCCCACTTAATCATTCAGACAGTTTTTACGTTGATAGTGGATGAAATGAACGCACGCACCATACAATCTCCCTCAATAAAGTCTTATTACCGACCCTGGCGGCAACACCTCACAAGACAACAACTGTACGGCCACCTGCCCCCTATCACGAAAACTATTTAAGTTAGACGAGCCAGACATGCAGGACACTGCTGGAGAAGCAGGGACGAACTCATAAGAGATGTACTCTTATGGACCCCCACACATGGCCGTGCAAAAGCAGGACGACCAGCACGAACATACATTCAGCAGCTATGTGAGAATACGGGATGTTGTCCTGAAGACCTACCTAAGGTGATGAACGATAGGGAGGAGTGGCGAGAGAGGGTCAGGGATATCCGTGCTACCAGCGCGATATGATGATGATGATGATGATAGCTGAAAAACATAATCCAAATAGGTAAATTTATTATAATGTAAAGTGGACGTTGAACGTTGAGGTTTCAGTTAACCATCATCAGGACTTGGATATCAGAATAGTTCACATTGCGATGGATGCTTGCTGGGATAATAGGAGCAAATGAAAAGTATACAACGAAAAGATACAAACGTGCACATAATGTTCATAATTTAAAAGTGTTAAGAACGTGTCCGGCACGTTGAAATATATTAGAAAATGTTAGATTTCCCAAAGAAACGAGATAAATCCGCCCGTTTATTTAGAAATACGCCAAGACAAGTAAGTTTTCATATATAAAGATCGTTTTGAAGTCATCCTTGTTTGATGTCGTGAAAGAATGTATTTGGTATTTGTTTTTTTCCGAAAGGACAGTATGAAAGTAAATATGGATCCATATTTACTTTCATTACCGACTGAGTAGCCCTAGAGAAGAGAGTCTGCTAATATATGCACAGTTATGCTTTCTAAAAGGACGAGAGACCCTCGACACGCAGGAAAGATAGATTCATGCCCTTTTCAAGGGCATTTATAGGAAATGAAAAGGATTTA
>OY757911.1:29906381-30011381 GCA_963585895.1 Sepioteuthis lessoniana | reverse complement strand
CTCTCATAGATTTATATGATTACCCTCATATATTCTATGTAAAACAATAATCCACAAATACTGTCCTTGGACACTAACTGGATAATTTAGATATATATATATATATATATATATATATGTAACATATACATATGCATGCGGAAATACGAAACACTGACGACTCTCGTTGTTCAGGTACGAAATGTTTATTCACTTCTTGACTCTTAGTCTTTCGACACGAGGAGAGAGAGACACACAATTTTTACTATGCTGACTGTTCCTACATCACCCACAGTCACCACCCACCCCAGCTGGACTGGCCCAGCCCAGAGTCAAATTTCAACTAACTGCTTTTACGAAATCCACAAATTCTCCGCCCATCACTTCCGGGCATGACGTCATTCACACCCCAGTCACATCTCCTATCTGGGGTTTTTATTATGACATTTGTGATTGTCATATATATATAAATATTTACGCGCTAATCAAAAAATTTAGAGAAATATTGAAGAGTTTTCAAAGAGAAATATTTAAATTAGTTAATCCTATTAAATAAAGAACATTATCTTTATCAATGATGTTGTAGGTTACTCAGAAATTTGTTTGATGCTTGCCTGGCCTAACATTGAAGGGTTTGGCTTTTGAGATCCGTCACCCCAAGCATCACAAGCCCCTACACTAAAAGAGTAAATCTCAGGATCATAACTTGATAGCTGAAGTGACTTGCAAAAGGGTAGGGGATGTCAATGGAGCCAAGCATTTCTTGACCATAGCGGAGTGATTTAGGTAATCATCTTTTAAGATGGAAAGTAGCAGTCGTTTTATCGATACGATTCTCTACCGAAAGCAAAGAAAAAGTTATTACATTCAATTCTTTGAGAGTTTTTCGCATCAGCGTCAGCTGATCGTCTTTCACTGGAATTTGAGCCACAACAAGTCCCCTTAAGTTTCCAAGACTCTTCTCAATATACTGGCCGATCTCAATAATGCTGTAGGTTGGATGGTCTCCACTCGTTCTCTTATTTACAAGTTCTCCAGTCATTGTACATCTCCATTAATGACTGTACCAAGAGCGCCAATTACAATTGCTATAATTGTCACTTTCATGTCCCACAATGGTTTTGATTCCTTAGCAAGAAACAGGTACTTATCCTTCTGTTCGTTTTCTTTCAATTTTACTCTGTGGTCAGCCGGGACAGCAAAATCAGTCCACAATCCTTCAAGTCCCTTTTTGTTCTTGTTAATGTTTATTATTATAAGGTCTGGTCGTCAAGCCGAGATTAGGTGATCTTTTTGTATGTCAAAACCCCAGAGGAGTTTGTGTGTCACGTTCCCCAGGACAGATTCTGGGTTGTGCATATACCATTTGTTCGAATGATCTAATTTGAATTCATAATAATAATAATAATAATTATCATTATTATTATTTACTCCTCTAGAGTTTTTCACATCAGTATTAGCTGATGGTTTTTCACTGGAGTTTAAGTGACAGCAAGTCTCCTCAAGTCTCCAGGACTTGTCTCAGTATTCTGGCCGTCCTCAGCAATGCTGTCGTTTGGATAGTCTCTACCCGTCCGCTAACTTCCAACTCCTCCAGGCCCTTTAATAATCCTTTAGCTACTGTGCCTAACGCACCAATCACAATTGGCACAATCGTTACTTTCATATTCCACAGTTTTTTCAATTCCCTAGCAAGGTCGAGGTACTTATCCTTCTTTTCACTTTCCTTCAGATTTATTTTGTGGTCCGCCGGGACAGCAAAGTCAACAATTTTGCAGATTCTCTTTCTTTTGTTGATTATTGTGAGGTCTGGTCTTCTGGCCGGGATTAGATGATCCGTTTGTATGTTAAAGTCCCATAGGAGTTTATGCGAATCATTTTCTAGGACAGGCGCCGGGTTGTGCATATACCATTTGTTTGTATGGTCGAATTGAAATTTCCTGCACATTTCCCAGTGGATTACCTTGCCGACCCAGTCGTGTCTCGCCTTGTACTCCTTCTGTGCTAATTTGCTGTATTCGCTTATAATGTGATTGATCGTTTCGTCTCTGTCGCCGCATAGCCTACATTTACTGTTTTGTTGCGTCTTATCTATTCTCGCTTTGATATGATTCGTTCTTATGGCGTTGTCCTGTGCTGCTATTTGGAGGGATTCCGTTTCTCTCTTAAGGTTTCCTTTTCTTAGCCAGGTCCAGGTTTTCTGGTGTGAGATGTTGTTTATTAGACGCTTAAAGCGGCCATAGAGTTGTTTTCCTTCCCATTTTTGTTTCCTAGTTATTGTCATTCTTTCCTTTATCGTGTTGTCCGTATCGACTCTGATGGTTGTAATTAGTCCTCGTTCGTGTTTTTCTGTGCAGTCTTCGAGCCGTTGTATCGATGCGTCAACGGTGTCTTCGATGCTGGCAAGTCCTCTTCCTCCCTCTTTTCTAGATACATATAGTCTGTCAACGTCGTCTCTGGGGTGTAATGCCTCATGCATGGTCATTAGTTTTCTTGTCCTTCGGTCCATTTGTTTAAGTTCCTCTCTGGTCCACTTGAGAAAGGGTCCCGAGTATCTGACTAGTGGCACAGCCCAAGTATTTATTCCTTTGATGAGGTTTCTGCTGGAGAGTTTTGTCTCGAGTATTTTTCGCGTTCTCCTAAGATATTCTTTTCGGATCATGTCTTTCATTTGATGGTGTCAGCCTCCAAGATGCCCAAGTATTTGTAGGTTTCATTTTCTTCCAGCGTCCTAATTCTGTCGTGATTTGGTAGTTTCATTCCGTCAGTCATATGTCGTTTTCCACTTTTCATGACGAGCATGGCACATTTTTCTATGCCAAATTCCATTCCAGTCCTGACTGTATATTCTAATTGCGTTTATAAGACTTTCCGGTTCTCTTTCTTTTTTTACAAATAATTTAATGTCATCCATGTACATTAGGTGGTTGATCTTCTCTTGCGATCTGCTGAGTTTGTATCCGGCAGTGCATTTTCTGAGTATGTGGTTCAGTGGCATCATGGCTACTATGAATAGTAAGGGCGATAGTGCATCTCCTTGGAAGATGCCTCTTTGGATTTTTGTTTCAGCTATGCTTCTTCCTCCTGCTGTCAGTTCCACTCTCCAGGTCTTCATGGTCTGTTCGATGAAGTTTATGACTTCATGTGATATTTTGTACATTTTGAGACAGTGTAATATCCAGCTTTGTGGGAGCATATCATATACCTTCTTGTAGTCAATCCAGGCCATAGCTAGATTTTTCCGCCTTGTCTTGCTCTCATTTAGGATGTGTTGATCTATGAAGAGTAATTCAGCTGTTTCTCTGGATCCTTTGTGGCATCCTTTCTGTTCGTCCGGGAACAATCCGCGGCTTGTTAACGAATAGTAGATTTTTCCTTTATTTGTGCTGTTAGTATTTTCCACATCATTGGTAGGCAGGTTATGGGTCTGTAATTGTTTGAGTCAGTTCCTTTACTAGGGTCCTTTTTGATTAATGTAGTCTTTCCTTTGGTCATCCATTCAGGTACGTGCGCGTCTTGTAAGCATCTGTTCATCTCTAGTGCTAGTCTGTCGTGAATGGAGGTGAATTTCTTGAACCAGAAGCCATGTATTCCATCATAGCCTGGCGCTTTCCAGTTTGATATTCTTTTTAGTGTTGTTTTGAGTAAGTCGACGTGTATTTCGATTTTGGGACCTTCTTCAATTCCGTCTAGCTCTCTTGTAATATTGTTTATCCATTCAGCATTTTCGATATGTTTCTTCGGTTCCCATATTTTAGCCCAAAATCGCTCGGTTTCTTTTGCATCCGGTTGTTGGTATGTTTTCGTGTCACTCCCTCCCAATTGTTGATAGAATTATTATTATTATTATTATTATTATTATTATTATTATTATTATTATTATTATTTACTCCTTTAGAGTTTTTCACATCAGTATTAGTTGATGGTTTTTCACTGTAGTTTGAGTGACAGCAATTCTCCTCAAGTCTCCAGGACTCGTCTCAGGATTCTGGCCGTTTTCAGCAATGCAGTCATTTGGAGAGTCTCTACCCGTCCACCAACTTCCAAGTCTTCCAGGCCTTTATCATTATTATTATTATCAACTTTAGTTTTTAGTTGGCTTTTTGTTCACTGAATCTGAGTGATTTCTCAACAATTTTCCTCAAGTTTCCAGGACTCTTCAACGTATCCTTACCAATTTTAGTGGTGATGTGATCTTGACTCTTTCAATTTTTCCTCTAATTCATTGGTAATGATTAAAAGAATGTTTTACTTTCCTCCAAATATGGAAAATTTTTCTGACATTTTAATCCTATTTTTTCTCTCCCTTTGATATTGGCAATATCATATTTCGTGGGAATACACAGTATTGACAAAATAAAAGCCACATAGAAGAAATTAGATTGTCCAAGCAAAACAGAATTTGAAATGTTACTGACTCTTCTCAAACTTAAAAACAATTTTATTGGAACAATTGAACACGTCATATACCATACGTAATACTTAATCAGGTAATTTCACTGGTGCAACTTTTTTTTAATATCATGGAATTTTTTAATGTTGCTTCAGAAATAATGGGTTACAATTACTGTGGGGAAGAAATTCGTGCATTGTTGATTGGATTATTTTAAATTACGTAAAATAATGCAAGACATAATTGGTTTTTAATAACAAAATGAAAAAAATTTACTCACTTTATCTGATCAAAATAGAAAACTTCAATGCTGAGTGCAATCCAAGTACATTTTTGTTTGATATTGATCTTTGGGGATGTGAAACTTAGGAAATAGTTAGAATTAAAGTTTCTTTCGTGCTGACGTATTTTTGTTAGTTTTGAATAAATTCTGAAGGAAAGAATGGTGAGTAGAGATAATGTTAATTGAAGAAAGAAAGAAAGAAAGAAAGAAAGAAAGAAAGAAAGAAAGAAAGAAAGAAAGAAAGAAAGAAAATACACAAAGAATAAGAAGGATATAAAATGAAAGATTATCGACATAAATTGATACAGAACGAAATATATTAAAATATTTAAAGAAAGGCAATATAAAAATAAATATGAAAAGAAAATGAAAAAAAAGAAAATGAAAAAATGAAATATGATACAAATAAAAAATAGAAGGAAATAAAATGAAAGAAAAAAGGCAATATTGATAAAAATAGAAGAAAATGAAATTATAAAAAAAAATATCATTTGAAACAAAAGGAAATAAAATGAAAGAAAGGCAATATCTATGGAAACAGAAGAAAATTAAATAAATGACATATAAAGCCACTTCAGTTTTAAAACAGAGAAGAGAAATTACTGAAGAAAGAGGAAATTAAATGAAAAAAGAAAGGAAATATAAATTTAAAAAAATGAAAGAAAAGGAAAGAAAAAAGAAGAAAGTCAATATAAATTAAAAAAAAAGAAGAGAAAATGGAAGAAAAAATGAAAGAAAGTGAAAGAAAGAAAAGAAAGAAAGAAAATCGAAACAAATCTCAAAAAAGGAAATCAAACAAAAAACAAAAAAAATGAAAAAAATATCAAATGAGTAAAAAAACAAACGGATAACGAAAATAAAGACAGAAAGAAGGGAAAATAAAAGAATACGACTGAAAATAAAAAACACAAAAAATAATGAGTGAATGAATCAAAGCCAAAAAGCCAAATGGAATAAATACAATGGGAAAGAAAAAATAAACAAAAAATAATTCCTATATAAATGAAAAGCGAACAAAGAAGTAAAAAAAATAACGACAAAAGTGGACAAAAATAAAACAATAAAAATGAATTTAAAAAAGCAAATGATAAACGACAAGAAGACATACAAAGAAAACACAAAAAGAATGAAAAAGTACGAAAGAAAAAAAGGCAGAACAAAATAATGAGAAAATGAAAGAAAGCCTAAAAGAAAAATAAATGGAAAGAAGAACAAACTAATAAATAAGAAAAACAATTCCTATTTAAATGAAAACGATGAAAACAAAGTAAAAATAAAAAAGAGGATATTAAAAAAACACAAATAAAAGAATAAAAATAAATTTAAAAAAAAGAAAATGATGAACGTCAAAAAGACAAAAGCACAGAAAGAATAAAAAAAGCACAGAAAGCACTGAAAGAATAAAAAAAAAGTACGAATGAAAAACAGACAGAACAAAAGAAATAGTGAGAAAACGAAAGAAAATCAAAAAGAAAAATCAAATGGAAAGAAAAACAAACAAATAAACAAAAAACAACAATTCCTATATAAATGAAAACGACGAAACCAAAGTCAAAACAAAAAAGAGAAAATTAAAAAAGACACAAATAAAATACCTTAAAAAAAGAGAAAAACAACATCGGTAATTTACAAGCAAACCCGCCGACTTTTTTTGTAGGTAAATAATATTCACTGTTTGTAAGAAATATTATTTGGACTGCTATAAAAATGTGATTATTTTCTTTTTTTTCTTTTTTTTTTTTTTGACGTCTCAGCATTCGTCGCAAGAGACACTTTAGACACTAATCAGATTTTTGCATTTGTCTCTTCTGCGTTTGTTGCTTTTTGTCATTTATCATCAATCATCAAATTTTCCGATTTTCGATTCTAGCGAACAATTATCAACTTGGCTAACAATCAAATAACGCAACTTTCATTTCACAGTTACTTTTGCATAACAACAAAAGAATACGATAAATATATTTCTTAGGTGATACGAATAAGAGGCCACTCTTTATCTGTATATAATACCTATCACTTCACTTTTTCTGTTGGTTTGGTTTGTTGGGTTTTATGGCATATCAACCTTTTTAGGTTATTTAACGCCAAATCCATTTTTATGTAAATAATCTGTTCTTTTTAAAACAATTCAGTTTAGCATAAGTACAGTTTAATTGTCAAAAACATTTATTTCAAACTATTCAAGAAGTTATATGTAACAATTCAGTTAAGTGTAAATACAATTTTAATGTCGAAAAAACAGTTCTATTTGAAATAATTCAGTTAAGCATAAGCACGCAGTTTAAATGTAAGTACGGTTTAATTGTCAAAACATTTCTATTTCAAGCTATTCAGTTTACTCAAACAATTCAGTTTAGCATAAGAATGCTGTTAGTTCTATTTAACCCATAGATAGGGCCTTATCAGGTGCTACCACTCCGGGCCTGAGTGGACCTGGGAGCGATGGTAATGAAGGGGTACTCCGCATTCCCCAAAGCTCAGATTGTTTAGTGTCATATCCAGGACACTCGTAAGGTGGGGTCTTACCCCTCTGCAGAGAAGCAGTCGGTGTATTCTACAGCCCCAGCCAATTGGGCAATTTACTTTTTCCAATGCAATTGAAGAAAGCAATACAAGCACGTTAAAGAGTTAGACAAACAATTTTTTTTTTTTAAACTTTTTATATATGGTAAAAAAAAAGGAAAAAAATTAAGAATTTAGCATTCATATTCACAGGACTCATGATAAATCCTCATCCAAGTAGATTTCATTCCTCGTGGACAAAAATTTCATCGGGAGATCTCAAAAGACCTGGAGTTTATCTGAAAAGGGAAAGGAAGAGAAAAATATTTTTTTCGTCCACTAAGCCCTGTTTTGAGTGAGATGTTTAAAGCTTTTCTGAAATCAACCATACTTTGGTAATTTAGCATACTTATCTTTTTACTGGTGTTTTTTTTTTTAATCACAAATGACAATCATGTGTAGAAATTACTGTTTTCGTCAATTTAGAAGAGAAGGAAAAGTGTTATAGAAACATGTTATAGCAATTATTTTACGGAAAAAATCGAGTTTGATACAAAAGCAGGTTGACAAAAAGGATAAAAAATACTTTTTAATATTGATTTTAACACGGACTGAATTTTTTTTCTCGCGTGAAATATTTAAATGCTAAAAAATGCATCATATTACAGTAAGGATCATTAAACACTCAGTTATGCGTACAATAAGATAGATAGATAGGAATATACTGATATATATATATATATATATATATATATATATATATACAGTAGCGTACAAAAGTCTTTGGTGACTATAAATTATCATAATTTTTTATCGAATTTCAAGAGGATGTTTCGCAATGCCAAGCCTTGTGATGGTACACGCGATCTGTATCAACGAGCTCTGTTATGCTGAATTTTTTTCTGACGTGAAATATTTCAAATGCTAAAAAATGCATCATACTACAGTAAGGATCATTAAATATTCAGTTATGCATACAATAAGATAGATAGATTGATAGATAGATAGACAGATAGATAGGAATAGACTGATATATATATATATATAAATATATATATATATATATATATATTAGCGTAGAAAATTCTTTGGTAACTTTAAACTATCATAATTTTTAATCAATTTTCAACTTATGAGAGGATGTTTCGCAATGCCAAACCTTGTGATGGTACACGCAATCTGTATCCACGAGATCTGTCATGCTGAATTTTTTTCTCACGTGAAATAATTCAAATGCTAAAAAATGTATCATATTACAGTAAGGATCATTAAATATTCAGTTATGAATACAATAAGATAGATAGGAATAGACTGATATATATATATATATATATATATATATATATATATATATATATATATATATATATATATATATATATATAGTAGCGTACAAAATTCTTTGGTAACTTTAAACTATCATAATTTTTAATCAATTTTCAACTTATGATAGGATGTTTCGCTATGCCAAGCCTTGTGGTGGTACACGTGATCTGTATCAACGACTTCTGTCATGTTGAAAAATATTACCTTCATCCAAGTCTGTTATCAAATTATCTTTTTGCATGTATGCATCACTATTCAAGTTATCGTCAATTTTAACCAACTTTTTAAAAACTTTTCACTTAATATGTTTACCTAAAGAATCACACTCTTACCTTCAAACTTAACTGCTTTCGAAGCATAACGTGAGTCATTTCGCTTTCCTGGAAGCTTTCTAACAAATTCTCGCTTATCAGAATGCAGTTCCACCCAAGTTTCATCGCTGAATATGATCTTATTCCAAGCATCCGAATCCAATAGTTCATACCTCTTTCGCCAGCTAAATCTTGCCTTCAAACAATTTTTGGTTAATTCTGGTTTCTTAACTGTAATGGACTCCTTGAATTCATGTAGGATGCGCTTAGCAGTATGGACTGACACCAAATTAGGCAAGTCGCACTCGTTCATCACTTGTCTTGCAGTCTTCTTTGGTCGAACTTTTCCCATCCTGTGCAGCATCTTTTGAAAACAACGATATTGTAGTTGATCCGAAACACTTCCAGTGCCTTGAATCCTGTTGGCAATTTTTGAGATGCCGTTCTTGAAATTCCGAGTTCTTCATATTTTTGGCCAACTTCATTGTCTTCATCCTCATTTCTTTTAAATTTTCGCCATGATTTTAGATCTAAGAAAAAATCGGTGCTGTTGTGGAAAAATATGAACGGGGGAACATTTTTCTATTTTCTTGATTTGCTTATGTCAGGATGGCCGAAAACATTATCACGATGATAATGGGCGGGGTTTCACATCTTCCCATCTCATTCAGAACCCCTATAAGAAAATATGATTTGGTAAGGAAATGACTGCAACAGGGTAAATGTCTCATATATCAAAAAATGCAATGTAAAACATTCACTTATAAGTTCGTTGATTTGTCAGTTGCGTTTAACGGCATGTCAACCCTTGTATTTTATTTAAAGACAATTTTTGTTGATAGATATATATTGAATATATATGATTTGTAAACGAATAGTTTGTAGGAAAAATGTTTAAAAGAGCCAGAGATTATTTATTTGCATACAGTTAAATGTTTTCAAGAATTATTATTCAACATTAGTTAATCTATTCAATATAATTTATTCGTTTACACACAGTTAAATGGTTGTAAGTATTAACATGTGATAGTAATAATTCAATTGAACTTCAAATATAGAAAATGATTAAATGTTTATATTTGACCTGCTGATGGGACCCAAACAAGTACTACCACTCCAGTTTAGAGTGGAACTGGGAGTAATAACAATGATGAGGTACTACAGATTCTCGAAAGCTCAGAGTCTGGAGCCTCTTCATCAGATTGTTTAATGTCATATCAAGGACACTCTTCGATCGCGAGTCTTATCCTTCTGTATATATGCGGTCGGTGTATTCTACAGCTCTAGCAGACTTGGCTGACTTATAAGTTAGCAATTAGTAGAAATTTACAATAGCTTAAAGGGTCCGAAGATATTTGTACGGTACTATATATGTATATGTATATATATATATATATAGAGAGAGAGAGAGACAGACAGAGAGATATTAAAAAATAAACTAAAAAAAAACGAAAAATGTTTTTATCTGTAGTCAATTTACTAAATATTTTTTCGTATAACTAGGTTTTTTGCAAATAAGGAATAATACGTTTTCACTCAAAATTCTTATTAAAATATTTTAAAAGTAGGAATGCCAATGTGAATTGTAAATAATAATTTTTGATTTTTACAAAAAAGTATATATGTATATATATATATACAGAGAGAGAGAGGGAGAGGGGGAGTGTAGTAATTTGTTTTCCTCCTGTTTCAATCCAATTTCCTAATGTGATTGACATGGGTTATCTATAATTCAAATAATAAACATATAACTTGATAGAAATGTTTCATGATAATTTGAAGGAAAGAAATAATGCTCGTCTTAGTATTACCTTATACTGAAATAGAAAACGTCTTTGGTGGTGCAATTAAACTTCACACTCATATATACATACCTATACACAAAAATCAACAAACACTTACACGCAGTACATTTATGTACATCCATATAAGTATGCTGAGAATCCGAATATATAACTATTTACAAAGCTTGGCTGAACTTTGACACAAGGCCAGAAGTTTAGGGCATCCACTGAGAAAAGAACCTATTGGTAACGACCTAGTTTAGCGAATACTTACATGATTCGATTGATTTGGCTGGATTTTATGGCATATCAAACATTGTAGGTTATTTAATGTGCTTCCATTTTGGCTGTCATTCTGAATCGGATGTCTTTTCTGTTGTCATCCATTCAGGTATGCCTGTTTCTTCTATTTGTTTCGGTAGCTAGTCTGCCGTGATAAGAAGATAATTTTTAAAACTAGTATCCATGTTTAACATCATGGCCTAACGTTTTCCAATTCGATAGTTTTATGGCCGATGCTCTGTGAGCATAGAGGTGTATTTTCGCCTTTGGACTTTCTTCGAGTCCCTGTAAATCTTTCAATGTTGTTGATACATTCGGCTTTTTTTGTTATGTTCTCTCCGTTCTCATATTTTGCTCCAAAATTGTTCTGCTTCCTTTGCATCCTGTTGTTAGTACACGTATGTCTTCGTGCATTTTCTTCTAACTTCCGGTAGAATTCTCTTTCATTGTTTCGGAATGTCTTTTTTGTCTGTATTGTTTGATCCTTGTCTCGGTATCTTCTTAAAATTCCTTCTTTCCCTAGTACCTTCTGGTTTATTTGCTCGAGCTGTATTGTTTATCTAAATTGTTGTGTTGCTTTTCTCTTTTTATCCCAACATATTCCAGTGTTATTTTCTGTTTTAGCATTTTTCTTGGAAGTCTTAAATTTCTTAACTGTGTTTCCAGTCTAATTTCACATTCAGGTTTTGAATTTCTGTTCGTGTTCTTTAGGAAACCCCGATTTTAGCACGGGATAATTTAATTCCTGCAGAGATTAGTTCGGGATGTAATAATTTCTTTATTTTTTCAGTTTGAGCCTTGACTGTTTTCCAATCTGGATTCCTGAGAGAAGGTAAAGAGGTATTCTTTTTAGACATAATTCTCTTTATAATCTCAACGTTCATTTTTTGCTTCTTATGTCAGTGTTTGTTCCAGGGTGTTTTCAGTGTGTGATGTTTCAATTAATATTACTTTGCGTTTCAATTCGGTTAGAGGGTTCTTGTTTTTCAGTATTTAGCGTCTCGAGTATTGTATTAGGGTCTTGTTGACATGGTTTCTCCCTATTGTTGGCGTAGTTCTAATATTTCAAGGTCAGAAAACCACCCTTTCTTAATTATTGTTCAAGCTCGGTCAGCATGTCTTTGTTTTGTTGTCTTAAATCTAGCGCATTCTCCCCAGACTTCTATCATTCTTTTTCTATATCATCTTTGCGTAGGGTTACTCCTAAAATAACAATGAACTGTAAGTTTGTTGTCTTTCCTAGTTCATTTTTTCCGTAAGTTTTTTTTCTTTTTTTAGGTGGTTTTATAGTTCGTTGTTTGTGTTTCTAAAAAAAGAACTGCCAACATTTTCAGGATACCATCGGATCCCTCATATTGCCATCGAGGGTGCATCTGCTGATTCTGAGACTCAAACCAGTTTTCTTGGTCCATTGTTCAGTTATGTTTCGATCTGTTTTTTGTTTTTTTCATGGGTAGTATATTGTTGCTCTATTAGACCCAGGGAATGTTTATTATTATTATAATTATCATTTACTCTTGGACAGTTTTTTTTCACTTCAGCGTTAGCTGATGGTCTTTCACTGAAGTTTGAGTGATAGCAAGTCTCCTCAAGTCTTTAGGACTCCTCTCTTTATTCTGACCGATCTAAATAATACAGTAGTTTGAATTTTCTCCATTAGTCCTCGTATTTCCAAGTTCTCCAGCCTCTTTAATAATCCTTTGCTGATTGTACCAAGAGCGTCGATTACAATTGGTATAAATGTCACTGTCATGTTCCACCATGTTTTCAATTCCTTGCAAGGTCCAAGTACTTATCCGTTTTTTCCGTTTTATAATGCTCCATATTATTATTATTATTATTATTATTTCACTCTTTGCAAATTTTTCACACCGGCTAACTGGTGTCTGAAGGACAGCAAGCCTCCTTAGGTCTTCAGGTCTCTTATCTGTATTCTAGCTGATCTCTAAAATACTGTGTTCTCGAGGGCCTCTCTTATTCCTCTGACTTCTAATTTCTCTACTCTTTTTTTCAAGCCCTTGGGAAGCGATCGAAGTCACCCAACTACCATTGGTATCAGATTCATCCTTATATTCCATAGTTCTCCGTATTCTGGCCGATCTCAGCAATGTCGTAGTTTTGGGTGGTCTCGGCTTGTTCTATGATTTTCTACTATGCCAGTCCCTTTTTCCAGGCCTCTTGGGGAGCATTCCCAGTGCGTTGTTGTTTTTTACACTATTATTAGTAAGTGGTGTTTTACTGGATACTGAAAGACTGCGAGTTTCCTCGAGTCTTCTTGACTCTTCTGAGGATTCTAGCAGATTTTAATAAAACGGTGGTTTACAGAGTCTTGATTCTGCCTCTGATTTCCAACTGCTCCAGTTTTTTTCCATTCATTTGGAGACCATTCTAAGTCCACCAAATTAGAACTGGTATCATCGCCATCCTCATATTTGACATCTTTTTCATTTATCAGACAATTTTCAGGTATCTGTCTGTCTTTCGTTTATTTTCACTCTGCGGTCTGCAGCTCGATGGCAACATTTTTTTTCTTTTGTTAATTTAACAGTTGGTTTGGCCTTTTGACCGTGGTTAGGTGATCTGTTTGGATCTTCAATTTCCAAAGAACTTTGTGTTTAAATTTCTAATACGGATTCTGCTTTTGTGCATAGACCTTTTGGTAGTATAGTCAAATCTAAATCTCTGGTGCAATTACCCTCCCACTTTTGCCTAGTCTTGTATTTCTTATTTTCCAGCTTGCTGCATTCATTTATTATATGATTCACTAGTTCATCTCCGTCTCCACGTAATCTACACTTACATTTCTGTTACGTATTATCAATTTTCACTTTAAAATAACTGGTCCTTATGGCGTTGTTTTATTAAATACACTGCATTGAACTGTATAAAAAACTTGAAAATTTGTGGAGAGTGGATTGAGTTTCCCCTTTCTTAGCAATGTCAAGATCTTCTCGTGTGCAATCTCGCCCGTTTGTCGCTTGAAGTATCCATACATTTTTCCTTGTTTCTGTATTCAAGTTTTTCGTTTTGTTCTTGTTGTTATTGACTGCTGCAGTTTTTCTTTCTTAGTTCTTTTTATAGTATTTCTTGAGTCCATGTATTGCTGCATCAATGCAATCCTCAATGCTAGAGAATCCTCTTCTTACTCCTTTTCTTGACACGTAGAGTCTGCCTCTGTCATCTCTAGGATGTAAAGCTTTGTGCATAGTTATAAATTTCTCTGGCCTTTGGTCGATGTCAGAGTCCCTTCCTCGTTCATTTTAAGAATGGTTCTAAAGACGATTGCCCAGGTATTTGTTCCTTTAATAAAATTTCTACTCCGTAGCTTGGTTAGAAAAAGTTTTCTTGTTCTTCTTATGTACTTTCTTCTTTGCTTTTTTTTCCATTTCGGTTTATTTGATGGCGCCTACTTCCAATATTCCAAAATACTTTCAACTTACCTTCTCTCCAAGCGTTTTATTCTTTCCTGATTTGACATTTCTTCTTTTTCTTCTTCTTCTTCTTCTTCTTCTTCTTCTTCTTATTATTATTATTATTATTATTATTATTATTATTATCATACTTTTCATATATACTTTTATTATATTTTTCACACCAGCAGTAGCTGATGATCTTCCTCTGGAATTTGAGTGACAGCAAATCTCAAGTCTCCAGGGCTCTTCTCAGTATTATGGCTAATCTTAATAATGTTGTCGTTTGGATGGTCTCTTATTTCCAAGTCCTCCAGTCTCTGTACCAATCTTTGATGACTGTACCAATAACTCCAGTTACAATTGGTATAATCGTCACTTTCATGTTCCATAGTATTTTCAATTCCCTAGCAAGATCCAGGTACTTTTCCTTATTATTATTTGCTTATTAGAGTTTTTCACATCGGCGTTAGCCGATGGTTTTTCACTGGAGTTTGAGTGACAACAAGTCTCCTCAAGTCTCCAGGACTCTTCTCTGTATTCGGGCCGTTCTCAATAATGTAGTAGTTTGGATGGTCTCCACTCGTCCACCTACTTCCAAGTCCTCCAGTCCCTTTATTGATCCTTTAGCTACTGTTCCAAACGCTCCAATTACAATTGGTATAATTGTCACCAGTATGTTCCGCATTATTATTATTACTATTATTATTGTTGTTGTTGTTGTTGTTGTTTAAAAGGAATGGTAACTAGAAATCATATAATCATTAGTATTAGACGGGAACACTTGAAACCATATCATTATTAGTATTAGATTAAAACCATATAAGTATGTATGAATTATTTGTATTAGGAATACTCGATATCATGAGATTGAGTAAACAAATGATTGTCATAGATAAATAAAATAATGAGGATTAAAAAAAAAAAAAGATCACAGTGGAATGTTTATAATCAGACATCTACAAATGAATCAAATTTCGGTATTATACAGAGAGTTTCAAAAAATTTGATATCATTTAATATTTACTATTTGTCTCAGAAAAATTTATATAATTTCGTAATCTAATACTTTGATCGATTCTCTTTTAAATGACCTCAAATTTTAACAGCATGGGTAGAACCAACTTAAAATTCTAGATTCCATGTTTAAACGCCTTTTCAAGTGACTGGCATTTTTATACCTGAAGGGGAAAAGTATAATCAGTACACCGTGGTTTTCAAGTGTTCCTACTCATTCTGTTAGTCAACAAACCAATGTAACATAATCAACAGTCCATCAATGGGACGATAAAAAGTGCAACGAACACCGAAGACAAGTGTAGATTTGAGCAATTATCTTCACATACAAGGTCAATTTAGATTTCGCAGTGTCATTTGTAGCGAGAATTAGACTAGGCGTAATCTTAACAAAGTTTACATTTATTTTGAACTATCAATTGCATTATCTATCAAGCGAGAGTTCCCTCTTCCTGTGCAGGTACTGCTGTAAATGACCGGAAGTACTGTACCAGAATGGCAATTCAGAGTGGAATTCTGATATGCGCACTTAATTGATAAATTGTTGTCTAAGCAAACTAATCAATCAAGCATATGATTTAAGTTTGATGAGAGAATTACTTTATAAGTTATATTAAATGAGCAGAAACAATTAATTAATTGAAATCACCTAAATGCTATGTTCTCTTTGCTAATGTCTCGTGTATACACAATAGTTTCTTTAACTCTTAATTACAGGGAAGGAAATGTAGAAGGAAAAGATCGTCACACATCAGTTTGCCCGTCAAATCCAGAATCCATAGACGTGTTAGATTTACAAGTGATATATATTTTTTGTTATTGTTTTACAATTGAAGCTCTTAGTAAATCAATTACAATTAAATTGAGTAATACTTAAGCGTGAAACTCTCAGAAGCAATACGCTTGCTTGTTTATCTATTTTTCATTATATATATATATATATATATATATATATTAGATTTATATATTTAATGCCATGGAGTTTGTCTGCAACCTTTGAAACCAAAGGTCGCAGACAAACTTCCATGGCATAAAATATATAAATCTAATATATATTTATTTATTATTAATATATAATAACTTTATCTCAGATATTGAGCACTCTCCAAATTATATCACACTTGGTTCGCCACAAACCCCCAAAGGGAATTAGTGACAACCAACATTGTTACAATATATACATATATATATATGTGTGTGTGTGTGTGTGTGTGTGTGTGTGTGTGTGTGTGTGTGTGATTTATAAGTGAATCGTTTGTATGTATCTTTATTTTTAAACGAGTTGTTAAAGCTTTTTTGTTTCCACAGAGGGATATGGTTTCAACTATCTCTATCTAACTCTAAAAATTCTATTTATCAAGTATTCCGATGTACTGTATAGTTTCAAATAACTAATAATGATTATCATGAAAATAAAGTTTTGTACAGTTCTATCTGACCCACTGATGCAACCTTATTGGTACTCGATAAGAGTACCAATAATCTGGGTCAGACGTGCGAGTTATGTTTATAAAGGGGTACTCCACATTCCGCAAAGCTCCGGGTCTGGAGCCTCATCATTAGATGCAGTTTAGTATCATACACAAAATAGTAATTCTTTTCCCAAAATGAGTTAGAGAAGAAGAGGATGACACAAAATTATACCATCGAGTTATCTCAGATTTTGAATTAGAATAAAATAATGCTGCCCCGACCTTCTAAAAACTCCACGCACTTTGAGAACAGGCTTTTGAAATCGCCGCATTGACCTTGTTTTGAAAACTGACATGTAAAATTTCCTGTTTGTTCGCTTTATTATATATATATATATATATATATAGAGAGAGAGAGAGAGAGAGAGAGTGGGGAGAAAAGGTAGGATTGCGTAGACATGGAGACGATAATGGTTATTAACTTTTAGTTTCTCGCTATGTGATCATCGGACCAAGTCATAACCGAGAAAGTGATCGTCACCAAGCACCGTTGCCTCTGTGCCTACGCTATCCTAACTTAAGTACATATGCTCTATCACTGATATTGAGCACTCTTTGTTGATAATATATATATATATATATATATATATATATATAGGCTGCAACTTCCTCCTTTAAATATGGTCAATTAAATAGGACAGACAATTCGTTTCTGCCTATTTTACCTTTGATCCATTCAGCCATTCATATGAATCATTTGAGTTCTGGATTGAATGAATTATAATAATACGCCGCATTTTTTTCAAAGATTACCATATTCTTCAAGCTCTATTTGAAAAATTTACAAACCTCTCTTAAACAAGATCAACTTCGAATATAGCTCTCACATTCTAAAATGCCTTTAATATTTTCCCACCAATCATTTTTCTTACACAACTTGTAAAATTTTTTTCTCTTATAAATTCCCCTCCCACATGTTCTTTCCCCTACTCTTTAAGTAAATGTATTTGACCCGTCATTGTGTTTGTCATTTTGTAATTCGTTTCCCGATCATGGCTCCAGTTTGGATGTTATGTACTTGGGAAAAATACGACGTCTTCATTTCATCCATAATCAAATGACTCATACGATGACTTGAACGGATCAAAGATAAAATTGGCTAAAACGACACGCTGGTTCTCATTGGCCTAGTGGGTATAGTGTTTGCCAATGCTCCGGGAGACCCGGGTTCAATACCAGGTTGCGTTATACCAAAGACATTAAAAATGGTTCTTGATACCTCCTTGCTTATCACTCAGCAATATCAGGTAAGTATCAAGGGTAAAGTAGAGCAACCCAGGAAAAGAAGTAGCGCTCTTCCCTACACCTTGGTGTAGTAGCTATTGAAAAAGGAGTCTTCTGGTCGCCCTTGACTACGGTCGCCAACTTTCCTTGCTTTACTTTGAGGAATATATATATATATATATATATATATATATATATATATATATATATATATATATATCCACAGACAGACTGTTTCGTTGTATCACAACAATTCAGTGTGGCTAGACTCACAGGACGCTACAAGCTGGGATCAAAACCCGCCCAACTTTACGTTAGATTTAGTATCTTATCGTTCAGCCACCAGGTGACCTACGCCATCTAAGGCATTATAACGCATTGTGTATTGTTTTTATTTTGTTTACATTTTGCTTAGCCGGATACCGGAGTGCTCGATTCGTTAGAAGAGTTTTGCATTACGCGGGTGGCAGGTGTTAATTCCTTTGCCGGAGTACTCAACCCCCAGGAGGAGAGTATATATATATATATATATATATATATATATATATATATATATATATAAAGTACGTGGTATTGTCTGGAATATATAATCTTAAACAACATTTGTTAAACAAAAAATTGTTTTACAAGTTCTTCCGGAAAATACACGTCTTTTAGTGGTCATGTTGAACCTATTCGTTGAAATCGCAGTTGTAAAAGGAAATTAATTAAATACTTAGATAATGAATGTCTAACTCATCAAGAATGATTGAAGTAGGCAGCAGTCTTTCATTTATGCATAGCTGAGTAAAGATAATTGACTAGTTTTAATTATCTCGTATAGTGACTATGTTCTGTTCGGTGATAATATATAATTGAGAAATTTCATCTATCTATCTATCTATCTATCTATCTATCAAGTTGTAAAGTTGTCCGTAGCTAAAAGCTGTTTCTTGCAAGTATAACTCTCACTATTTGACGTATAGTTTTAAATATTATTTACTCTGATTAAATAATCTAAAGAGGGAAATTCCATACCAATCATTAACTGATACTTGGTAATAAGATATTTTCTCTTACAGAAGGAATAATGAGCATTGAAAGAACCAAGTCTGCCAAAGCAAGACATTTTAAGCAGTATAGGTCGGTTGGTATTTTTCAGGAAAAAAATCTTTGGATGCTTTCAGTGTTGTCAAGGTGTGTATTCGTGAGCATTTTATCTTTAACTTATACGTGACTTTTAGACAAAATCCTATTTACCAAACCCTCCGCTCGGGCAGGGTATGACACAAGGTCAATTTTTAAGCGGGGTTTAACAGGTTTGAATCCTGAGTTTTTCCTTCTCCTAGACTAGTTGCCTCACCAAGGCTGAAGAACCTAGTCTGTCCTACTATTCATCTATAGACAAAATTACATAAGAGTAATTTGTTAGTAGTTCTTTGCCCATTTTCGGAATTTGTTTGATCGGTCTCCCACAAGTTTCGTAAGAGTGTAATGGTCCATTGTATTTTGGTTAGTTCTTAGGTTGTTTGGGTTTTATGGCATATCAACTTTTGTAGGTTATTTAATGCCAAATCCATTTTAAAAAAAATAATTTTCAAACAATTCTGTTTAACACGAGTACACAGTTTAATTGTCAAAAACATTTCTATTTCAAGCTATCCAGTTTAGTTAAACAGTTCTAATTCAGCTAATTCAGTTTAATATAAGTATAGATTTTTTTACGCGCAGTTAAATATCAAAATGGTTCTATATTAAACAATTCAGTTTAGCATGAGTAAATTTTCAATGTCAAAAACAGTTCCATTTCAAGCAATTCAGTTTAGCATTAGTAAGCAGTTTAATTATCAAAACATTTCTATTTTAAACAATTCAGTTTAGCATAAATCTCAGTTTAAATGCAAAAAACAATAAACTCAAGAAACCACGGTTTAGTTCTATTTAACTAGGACCCTTATCAGGTGCTACCACTCCGGTCCAGAGTGGACCTGGGTGCGATGGCAATAAAGGGATACCCCGCATTCCCCAAAGTTCCAGAATTATTGGAATCAGATTGTTCAGTGTCAAAAACAGCACACTTGTTGGGGGGGGGCTACCCTCTCTGCAGAAGTGAAGTCGGTGTATTCTACAGCACCAGCCGACAGGGCAACATTGTATTTTGTTAAAGTTGTCCATCTCCAAGACCATAAGCAGGATGTGGTACAGGGTAAATTTTCATGTTGAGTGCAGCTGATTTCATTCAGAGTTTTCTGTCTCTTTGGTTTGACTCCTACCAATGGCTAAAAAGCTCAGTCTCCCCAACTATTTTGCTGAAGTGAGAAGAAAGGGTTCATGCTTTTCCCAAGGACATTAGCGTGATGTAAAACAGTTTCGTCCAGGATTTGGATTTAGGCACCCGATTCCATTTCCTGCGATGATAATCGTTACGCTAAGCTTGTATATACATCTGTGTATTTACCGAAACCATCTGACAGTTGCAGGATGCAACACAAGGTCAATTTTTAAGCAGAGTACAGCAACTTTGAATTGATCTCCTTCTCATTGAGAGACTGCCTTTCCAAGGCTAAAAAACTCTGCCTAACTATTTTTTTATAGTTACTAAAAGAGTTACGTTTTGAAGTCTTGGATATCCGGTTAATTCAATTAATTTACTCATTGTTAGTGGTAGTTAAGATGTTTTTTCCAGGATATTGGTGCAAAAGGAACCCAAACAAGAATTAAACTCGTATTAGACTTGACGATTCCATTTTTTATGCAAATGGCGATGTTTACGATCTCCTCCGTAATTAGCAGAGAACAATTAAGGAATTTATCATTTGTAAGATTGATCATGACAGTTGATACATTGAGCATTGAAGGGGAAGTGAATTATCAAGAATTAGCGTATCTACTGTTAGCTCAATTCTGAATGATACATTGGTTGATTAAAAAATGTGAACAACCTTCTGAGATTACCTTCCTGATATAATTTCAAACAGTCTCTACCTGTTCACCATGGCTATCAACATATTCTTGGAATATCCCATAGGAGATTGAAAAAAATGTTAATATTTCTATCTTTATTAGAAAAGTAGCACTGATATTTCGGAGGCCATCTGCAGAAAATTCTAATAATGTATCAACAGGAATTGTGAACAGATAGAGACTTTAAAATCAAAATACTATCATGGAACTCTTATAAAAAGGTTAACATCTTTTGAAACACTCTATACATTAAAAAGATTCAGACAGATATTGATAATATTAGGGTTCAATCAGCAGTATCACTTCCCAGGCAATTGAACACTCAACGAGGCATTGATTGAATTCCTATTTCGCATCTCAGCACCTACTCAGGGGAATCCTTACCGCAACTGCTCACGCTTGATCTTCCAGTTATATTAGAAAGATTCTTGAAACTGGATTGACGTTAGGTGTCCTCGGACCCAACACTCCGGATATGTGTGACGGTCAAATGCCTTATCTGATTAGTTATTCAATCAGCCATGGCAGTCACAAGCAAAGCAGCTGTAATGTTATCTTATGAAGGGAACAAGCTTTCTCTATTAGTATTACCTGGACGCAGGCAAGTTTGTATAGACTATTGGAAAGATACCAGGGAGAAGTAGGGTCATGACTTTCCCAAGTGCAATACGAAAATAAGAGTCGAGATTAATTCGGCTTTCCGTGTTATAAACTGTTACACCACTGTGCATCCAAATTTATCATATATCCATATGTATGGATTAGAGCTGGGACTAAAGGTAAGCGCTTCTCTAAGATGTTATGTACGGCCTTACACGTCCTGTCGACCGTGCACCTCCACTTTTCATTCATTGATTATAGCAACATATCAACAGCCCAGTCGGCTGGGGCTGCAGAATACACCGATTGCATCTCTGCAGAGGGATAAGACCCCAATCCAAAGACTGTCCTGGATATGACACTAAATCTGATAGTGAAACAAGAGCTTTGGGGAATGCAGAGTACCACTTCATTGGCATCGCTCCCAAGCCATGCATGGCCGGAGTGGTAACACCTAATAAGGTCCTATCTATGGGTCAAATAGAACTGTTTGAGAGTTAAACTGAGTGCAAAGAAATGACATGCTAAATTGAAGTTGGAAATACAACTTTTTAATCATTTAACTGTATATAAACAAATGACTGATGTTTAATTGATTTGTTAATGATATATAGCAATAATTGGAATTATTTAACTGTGTGCAAAAGAATAAGCTCGTTTTATAAACATTATCTACAAAATGTGTTTACAAATCATATATATTTAGCATATATGTATAAATAGGAATTGTTATCAAATAACCTACAATGGTTGATATGCCATAAAAACCAAACAAAACCAGACATATCAACCCACTTTAGGTTATTCTATTCGTATTTGCGTATTTTTTGTCGTTACTTCGTAAGAGTCTTTTTTTGCGCATGGTTTTATCGAATACGGATAATTTCCAAATAGATGTACGTCACCTACAGATGGACCTATGAACTAATTACTGAGATGGTTTATTGTATTAATTATTTCATTATCTAGTTTTTCACTTTGCTGTTAAGTTAGCTAAAATCTTTGAGCGGAAATGTAAGTCAAATCGAAAAGTTCAAGCGAGTGCACCACGACCAGGATATGGGAACTTTCATTTCTACATAGATTCATGTCTTGTCACAAGTTTAATTGAAGAAATAAAGACACGGTGAAATGAAGACACGGTGAAATTGGGAACATGTAAGATGACGGAATAACTTAGTGAGATGACATTACACAAACGATATCATGAATTTAGATATATAAAAATAAGCAAATTTTGAAAAAAGTAAATTAGAAGTTGCCTTTCAGGGAGTTCAGTTGGTCGTGTCGGGGGCGTCTCTTTGTGTCTTTGTTCATAGTCCCTTACAGACTCTCTCTCTCTCTCTCTCTCTCTCTCTCTCTCTCTCTCTCTCTCTCTCTCTCTCTTGTACTTCTGTACGCTGTCTAAATATTGAACAGCATATCTGGATAATAAAGAGATAATATCTATAAATATATTGAACATATTACTATTACACCAATATGTTCCAATACGTGATTGTTAATAGTTGACAGAGAGTTCTTTTCTTTGAGTTGTCAATATCAAGGCAACTTGCCCCAACGAAACACCACGACTGTAAGAAGTTCCGTATGTATTGCATCATTCCCTATCTGTGGATCTTTCAAACACAACGTGGGCACGGAAGGGATGGATAAACAAACTACCTGGAAACGCATGTGGTAGTCACAGGGCCAAAGCCACAATAAAGAACCGTTACCAGCATGGTACCACATTTGGCGCCGTTACCAGAATAAGACCAAACTAAAAGTACTGTGACAAATATCGTATTACATTTGGTACTACAAATGTTGTCGTGCACTATGGTATTACATTTGGCACTGGTGCAGTAACCGTGAAAGGTACTACTACAGGTATTACTAATCCGGATCAGGGTGGACCTGGTAGTAATAGCAATGAAGTTTTACTTCACATGCCTTAGATATCCAGAACTAGAGTTTCACTATCAATTGTAGTTTCATACCATAAAAGGGGGTGTCTTACCCCTCTTCAGGAGATATAATCAGCGTATTCTATGCCTAGCCATTAAGTCGACCTCCACTTTAGAATTTAATATCCAAATGCTTTCTCGCAAAAAGCAATCAGAAAAAGTCATTAAAAAGGTTTGATAGAGTTTTTCTGTATCATGTATTAATCAAATTTTGTCTTAGTTATTAACTAAACTAACTTTAGATTTGGCTATAAACAAACTAAAACTTTATTCAGTGCGGCCTTTAAGCATAAAATGATTGATTGATTGATTCATTCATTCATTTTAACAGCATTTCAACCTATCTGGGGTTATTTTTTTCTTAGAACTTAGGGAATTTTATGCACAACTCATCTATATTTACCTTTTTTGCACGTTTTTTTTTTTCTCAAGAGGTTTTTGTTTGTTAGTTTATTAGTTTGTTTGTTTGTTTGAACTATATGCCAACATCCTCTGCAATTGTTTTCTAATAAGCGGTTCTAAGATCTCATTAATAGATTACTTTGTATTGTATTGATCAAGTTAACGTTTATAATTTCTGGTATAATTTTATTTCTATCAAGGCCAAGATTTCATCGACGTTAACATCCACAAATAGATCTTTCATATCATTTACGTTTGAAAGCGATGAGAGCAAAAATTCTGCATTCTATGCGAGATTTTTTAACAGTGTAGTGTGTATGACATGCTATTCATTGAGGTTGTGCCTCTTGTTTGAGTATAAAGGAGTGCCGAATTTTTGAATGACCAATGTGTTATCGAGATATTGTGACTTGATTCTTTTTGGATTTTCTGAAAGCTGATTTCAATTCTCCTGAAGTGGGTTTATCAAGAAAAGTTTATTGTGTATGTTATTATTCCAGCTTTGTCACCATATTGTTTGAAAGAATGTATTGATTAGTAGTTTCAAGCCAGTAACAGGAATTTCGAATTTGTTGGGGGCCATAAATAAAGCCGATTTGGTTGCAGAGTTAGCTTTTCAAAAATACGTAAAGCTTGCGCAGAGCCCATGCTAATCTTTTCTGTATCGTTCTTATATCATTATATGTACTTCCGAAGAAGTTAAAAAATATAAAACTGTTCAGCAAACATGGACAAAACAGATGTCAGGAAGTAATAGAGTGATTCAAAAGTTTTGCAATAGTTTGGTTACGTGAAACACAATTCTGTATTTCGGGATGCTTTTGTGGAGGTCAGAAAGTGACGAACATCACTTTATTGTAAGATGCTAAGCTTGCCTGATGCTTTCTGATTGCTACTCGCTGGGTTTTTTTTTTCTCAATGATTTGGAGCACTACCTCGGATTTCTTTGATAGTCGAGGTTCTCGCAACCCGAGAAAAATTTTTATTAAAACATCTGTTTACTGTACCCTGATCAACTGCAACTTCACTTTCCACACAACTAATATTTTTGGTTGCTTCTGCGGAGTTATCGCCCAATCCGAATTCGTTAAGCTTAAGTTCCCGAATTAGACTAAGTTCATCTATGCAGCTTTCAAATCACTCAGTGAATGAAGCAATGCACAACGTTTCAGCACACCAAACACCACGATACTAACAACCATAGTTGGTAGCAATCATGTCTTGAATTGCTTCGGCTACATGATATATGCACGGTAAACTGTAATATAACGGCCGAGGGATTTCGTTTTATGCCTTTGGGTTTAGCTAGGCTGAGAACCTTTCAGCTCAGTGCATGGGTTACTTAGGTGCAACAATAACGCAGGTGTTCACGCACGCGCGCTTGCGGAGCGGACATGTCACTCAGAGATGTCACAATAGCCCGAGATGGGAAACAGGGCTAGGGAGAGCGAATGACGTCACGCACCGGAAGCGCGCGGAGGATTTGGGGAGATTAGAAAAAGTCAGTTAATTGAGTTGAGGCCTGCCTCGGGAGAAGACGGTTGGCTTTCGCTTGCTCGCGAAGCCAGGCCAGTGGCCTTTCTGGCGGGTGTCACACGTGTTTGGTGGGGTGGGGGGCAGATAGAAAAGCCAGAATAGAAAGAATGTGTATCTCTCTCCTTATGTCGAAGAACCTTTTAACTCAAAGGTAATAAAAAGTTTCGTAACTGAACTAAGAAGTCGTTAGTGTTTTTCGTGTTTCGAGATTCCTACGTTCTATGTATATATGTTATGAACATTCTATGTACGTTTCACACGTATCCGTATGTGGCTATGGTACAAAACTAGCATTTACTAAAATATTTCAGAACTTTTAAATTGATGTCTTAGTTGTGTATAGTTCAGTATTTGTTATAAGAAATACCTTTTAGGCGCACTTGGTGCAACAGAAGGCGCTCGTGATGCAATGGCTATCGTCGTAGGAATTATACACGGCAATCAGTGTTCAAATCCTGAACGAAGCTGTTTGCATTTCACATAGAGTTATTACCCTTTTGGAAGGTATAAATTTAGTCATTCTCCCTCTAGCAATGCAATAAGGCAGATTGTGCTATTTAGCCTTGGTACGGTGTGGTTTGGTAACCTTTCACCTTCTTGTGGACCATGATAATCTTTAACGTTAGGTCCACCCTTTTTTCGAGAAATTAATATTATAAATGCTACCATTTACTTAACTTCAATGATGAAGCGAAATTGTTTACAACATAAAGGAGAAGGAAAACTGTGAATTCAAACTTTTTATACTTAGCTGAAAAATTGACTCTGTTTTGCATCCTAATTGTGCAGCGCTGTCGGGTAAATTAGTCGGAATCACTTTTTATCCGAAAGTTTGGCTTTGGTTATTTATTCATTGTTATTTAATGACGAAGAAGGTTGTAAAATCAGTATTAAACTCTTGACCGATAAAGTATATTACTTGTCGTCATAATATTCTTTGAATGCAAAATTATTCTTAAATTGTTTCCTGATGTCGTCTGCATTAAATATTCTTAGAGATTCTGTTGTTAATGGTTATTATTAGATTTTGTTTTGTTTTTTTATGAATCTATTCAATTATCTACCAGACAAAAACAAAAGCTTCTATTAAACGTTATAGATATAATTAGGAAATCTTGCATACAGAGATAACAAGGAAAACGAAAAAAAGGATAACACTAGATTAAACTCAGAAAATAAAACTTTAAACAAATCCAGAGACTGCATTCATAGTCGCGGAACATTTATTATCAGAAAAGTGTATAATTTACTTTCAATTAATATGCATTGTTGCCTTTTGCGATATACATATATATATATATACATATATATATATGTGTGTGTGTGTGTGTGTGTGTGTGTGTGTGTGTGTGTGTGTGTGTGTGTGTGTGTTTGATTAAATAGAATAGACACTTCGTTTTATTAATCCATTCAAGTGTTCGTATGAGTTGTTTGACTTCTGGATGGAATGATTTCAAGAAGGCGCCGTTTTTTCCTCCAAGTACTTCCTTGCATTCATTCCATTCAAGAAATCAAAAGACTCTTTCGAATTCTTGCTGATGTTTCTGGAGAAATTCTTTGACGCTCAAGATGATATCTTGGTTTTCTTTCTCCGTCCGTTGAGGATTTTTTTTTTTTTCTGATTAGACATGCTTGAATTTCTTGATAATGCTTCGAACTTGAGGAACGTTCGCATGAAACTTCTTCGATGTGGTTTAATTACCTTGCACCTTATTGAGGATTATGACAATATTGAACTTTAGATCCTCCCTTTTATCGAGAAATGACGAATATTATGAATCCTACTATTCACTTAACTCTATTGATGAAGAGAACTTGTTTACAATGTAAAAGAGAAAACAATAATTTCTTCCTTTATTATCAATTTCCATCCTATATGATATCACGAAGAATAATTTTGAAAATGACTTCACCGATCAAACTGGAAATAACACTTGAATGGAGGTTTTTCTCCATATACTTCATATTTTATGTTTTCTTTCACTCTTCTGTTTATTCATGTCAAATTGAGACAGAAAAAAGCATCACTTTAATATATATATATATATATATATATATAGGGGGGGTATGTATATATGTACGGTGACCTGTGTACAAACCTGGACGACTCTGTTTGTATTTCAAATAGCAGTAATAACCTTGGGAAAGGTATGAATCCAAACATTCTTCATCCCCCTGTGCGTAAAATAGTAGGGTAGACAGGGCTCTTTGGCTATGGTAAACTCTGAATTCAAACCTGTTAAATTCTGCATGAAGAATTGATCTCGTGCCGCATCCTGCTTATGCGGAAGTGAGCACTCTGGCGAAGGAATTTTCGGCTGTCGCTCGCATAATGCAAAGCTCTTCGAACTAATTGAGCACTCTAGTATCAAGTAGGGTAGAAAATGTAAAACAAATGAACGCTGCTGCTGCTGTTGCTAAATTTACTTTATAATTCCCAAAGCCGACGTGGTACGCTTGTTGGCCAAGCGGTCTGATACTAACTCTAACGTAAAGTTGAGCGGGTTTCGATCCCAGCTTCAAGCGTCCTACATGTCTACCCACACTGAAGAGTTGTGATACAACGAAACAGTATGTCAGTGGATGACAATATGTACATATATATGTGTGTGTGTAAATACTGTTTATCGAGATGTATTTCTAAAAATATAGTTTTTTTCTATGGAAACCAAATAAAATTTACACATCTATAGAAACTTAAAATCTTTGAAGTCAGAACTTCTCACTGGTGCATTCTTGTTCATCATACACAATTTAATGATATAAACAGAATTTCTAATTTTTGAAAATGACCTTATCATTTAGAGCTTCGCCCATGTGTCCTCACACACACACACACACACACATACAATTATTGCTATTGTCCGGTCATTTATTTGCACATGTTTAAAGTCAAAATATATAATCAAGCAAATCAACTTCAGGTATTTCATTTTGATGTGTTTAATACAGCAGTTATGAACCAAAAAGTTTGGCAATTTGTTAAAGGCCAAATTGTTACGACCAAGCACTTTGGTCAAGAAGTTTTGAAAACGGCACGGCTTTTGGAATGGTCATATTTAATTGGGATGAGTATATATCATAAGTGGTTCCAGGAAAAATAAATTATACTGGTTAACAAAAGGTCTTTGAAAGGGTGTCGAGGCCTCAAACATCTTTTTTTCTTTTTCTTTTTTTTTTGGCAAATCTGTGGACATTGAATCTGAAAATGACTTCACTTTTTCTTGGTTAGTGACTGTTTTTGCTGCATAAAAATTACTTATTTTTGAAAAAAAACATTTTTTCTTTTGTTTTCTGTCTATATAATATTGACCTATGGCAATATTTTCAAAGTAAAATCGTTGAAACTTTTCAATTCGTATTTAAACCAACAAATATCGATCTGCTTAGTGAGAAAAGAGAATCAAAGGAATTGGTGCTATATGCATTATTTGACGACGATGATGATGATAATGATGATGATAATAATGATGATATATATACATTTTAGAACAAATTTTATAAAAAGTAATTTTGAATTGGAATAATACTGTATTCCTTTCCCCACATTTAGTTTATTCTAATTGTTCTTTTGTTCTGTAAGTTCCATAAGTATCATAAAAATATTAAATAATGACTACAGCTAAATTTAACGTTCAAAATGCATGTTCAGAGTGGTATGTGATTATATATAAATATATGTATATACATATGATAAAAATTAGTGGAAGAGTTGATAAATCAAACACTTACAACGGATTTAGTGGTAATATTACGTTCTTTATTCAATGAAAAATATTTTCAGACTAAAATCTTCTGAGTTTTTCGATATTTTAGTAATTAAGGAAATAGATAAAACAATGATGTAAATACAAAAATATAAATGGATGGAAAGGGTGTAAAGAGAGGTGGCAGACAAGGAAAGGAAATGAAGGTAAATAGATATAGATTTGAGTGATGGTATTAGGGGTTATTGGTTTGGTTGAGACCATCTGGGTAGATGGTCAAAGTTAGTCACCATCAAGTATATAAGGTTTCATCAAAGAATTAATTTTCATTTATTGCGGACTTTTTCTCCTCACCTTGTTAGTTTGTTGTTTTTTTTTGTGCTGTTTCTTCTTTCACTACGTTTCGGCAAAATTACACCTTTGGCCTTCTTCAGGTGATTTACCCCTCTCAACGCCTCTATCCGCTGCGCCACGGGGCCCGTGGCGCAGCGGATAGAGGCGTTCAGTCTCTGCGGTTCCAGATGAGCATTGTCAGAAGATAGCGGTTTCAAATCCTACCCAAGCCGGCCAGAGGTTTACTTGGTCAAAAACGTGGTGCGATAGACAACAACTATGGAAGGCAGTAATTACTGGGGATACGGTTACAAGACTCAGCATTCCTATCCGAGGTCGCGGTAAATCACCTGAAGAAGGCCAGAGGTGAAATTTGGCCGAAACGTAGTGAAAGAAGAAACAACACAAAAAAAAACTAACAAGATGAGGAAAAAAGTCCGCAATAAATAAAAATTAATTCTCAGATTAAGAAACCTCATCTCAAAATGATTCCAATTAAAGACAAGTTTCATCAGAGATTTAACCAGACACAAGTGGATTTTTTTCAGAAAGAAAGAGAGAAATATGAGGTGGGGAGAGGTTTTGAGATAGAGAAAATGGTAGTGGAGTAAAGGAGAGAGATGGAGGGAGGCAGGGGTTCAGGTGTATCCCGTTTCATCAAAGTCATTGATTATAATGGAATATCTAAATGAAGAGGAAAAAGAAAAATCGTCTATAAGTATTGAAGGAGATAAATGTCTTAGTTTTTGCTAAATAAATTTTGCAAGAATCCTTTCTTAATTTTTACATATCATTATAACTTAGAATATATGTAAAATGGGTGACTATCGTCGAGAGTGACCCGAAAGCTCTGTTTTCGATAGCAACTACACCAAGGTGTAGGGAAGGGCGTTACTCCTTTCCCAGGATTGATCCACTTTACTCTTGATCCTTACCTTACAATGTTGAGTATTAAGCAAGGAAGCATCAAGTACCATGTTCTTAGACTTTGGTATGACTTGACCTGGGAGTGAACCCCGGCTTCCCGAACCATTGGCGAACACTCTAATCATTATGCCAATGGGCTGGTTAGTTTACTATATATCCATGAATAAAGAGTACTCAATAACGGTGATAGAGCATATACGAGATGTGTCTGAAGATAAAGGTTTGGTTTAGTTTGGTGTGGTTTTATGGCATATCAACCATTGTAGATAATTTAATGCAAAATCCTCTTTATACATATATATTAAATATATATGATTTGGCTTGGTTTGGTTTGGTTTGGTTTTAATGCCAAATCGTTATTATACATGTATTAAATATATAATTTCTAAACACATTTTGTAGATACATTTTTAAACAAGCCTGATCTCATTTTTGCACAGTTAAATGTTTTCACTTAATTTCAAACAATTCAGTTTAGTATAAGCCCAGTTTATTTTAGTTTATACACAGTCCTTTGTTTAAATAAAGTTTCTGTTTAAACACTGTTAAATGTAAAACTCTTCTATTTCAAACAATTTAATTCAGCAAAAGTACAGTTTAAATGTCAACAGTTCTATTTCGAACAATGCAGTTTAACATAAGTTCACAGGCTTTTACTCACACACAGTCAAATGATAAAACAGCTCTATTTCAAATAATTCAGTTTAGTATGTCAACAAAGCTAAATGGTTCCAAGTATTGCTATGAATCACTATCAATTTAATTATATATCAGTTATATGTTTACACACAGTTTAATGTAAAAACAGTTCTGTTTCAAGCAATTCGTTTTAACTCAAGCATTACTGAAGCCTCATCATCAGATTGTTTAGTGTCAGATCCAGGACACTCGTTGGGGGAGTCTTACCCCTCTGCAGAGCGTTATATAGTCATATGCATCACAACGACACAATAATTAAACTAACGCAAGGATAATGATAAACACGCAGGAAGACTTCTTTATAAAAATATTTACCTCTCACTTTATTGCAAGGGTTCGAAAAGGGTTACTCAAGGTTTGCATGTGAGAGGGAGCTGGAGACCGAACATAACGGAAATATTTCACCCCACTGTTATGGCCGTCAGCGTTGTGTCTTTCTTTTCTGGACCCCAATTCAATCAGGGCTCCCGAGAGCCCCTTCGGCCGGGTGTGGCTTTCCCTACCACAACTCGTCTCCAACTGGCACTCGAACTCAACTGTCTCCTTCATTTCATTTCGTCGGACTTATATTACCCTCAAACTCCCACGCGGTGATATGGACACGCCTCCACGCCTCCGCAATTTCTTCCGATATCTGGCGATCGGGATGTGTCACTTCCGCTATCTTTGGAATGGCCTGTGTGATCGTCATCGAGCGGAAATAACAGTCATGCAGTTCAGAGGTCACTCTCTTCCGGTGCGTCAGTCTATGGGAGTATAATGGGTTTTTTTTTTTTTTACCTCGTCCCATTTCATTAGCCAATTTCCGCCCACGCGATTTCCTCTCATAACTGCCATTAGAATGTGTCACTTCCTTCCGGTGCGTCACCTTGAATGGCATTTTTGGCCGGGTCAAAAGGTCCAAACATAACACAGAGATGCAGTCGGTGTATTCTGCAGTCCCAGCTAATTGCGCCACAGAAGAGAAAGAAGACTGATGTTACAAACAATTTATTTGTATTCCAAAAAGTAAACTAATTAATTTCCCCTACAAAGCCCCCACTCCGGCCTTTAGAATCTAATATATTGTCTAATCCTCTGCCATGCTTCTATACACAGCTGAAATTATTTTTTCATAGATGTCTCCCAGCTTTGTCGTTACGACCCTCTTGACGGACTCCATGCCTTCGAAACGAGTCCCCCTTGAGGTTATTGAAGAAAAAAGTCACATGGAGCAAGATCAGGTGAATAGTGAAGTTGTTTCTGTTCAGAGATGTTCCTCTCGGCTTGTAACTGCCGGATGCTTTGAGTTTTGTAAGCAGGCGAGCAAATTTCTCTTGCTTCAACTCTCGTTTCTTCTGGTACTTTGAACGAATCGTGCACCACAGATTTTCCTTGTAGACTTGCTAATTGATCATGTGACCCTGTGAAAAAAACGCACTGTGCACAATACCCCTCACATCGAAGAAAGGGGTCAATATGACTTTTTGACTTTTACTATGTTGACGCCGTAGATTTCCACTGGCCTAACGCTAGGTTTCTTGGTCGTACACACAAATCTATGTCTCGTCCCATATGATGACTCTACAAAGCAAATCTGGTTCAGTTTAAAGACACTAGATGATATCTTGACACATCTTATCTTCATTTAATAGTCTTAGCGCTATTTTTGCGCAGACTTCACCCTTGCCTAAATCGGCAGTGGTAATCTTCTAAACAATGGCTTTTTTTTCATGTCTAGGTGATTAACAACCATTCGAACGGTCAACCGACGATCTCTACAAACCATTTGCTTTAATCCGTCATCGTTGACTTCAGTCAAGATTATTGGATGCCTCTCACTCCTGGAGTCATCTTTCACCACTTCCCACCCTTTTTTGAACGTCTTTTATCCTCAAAAACACGTATATATGACATGGTGTTACCTGCATGCATTTCAAGTGCTTGTGACGGAGTTTTCGCTGACCGGATAAAAAATGTCAGGTTAATCACTAAATTTTGTAAAATGTTCATCGTTCGATATTCAGTTCACATAACGACCTGAAAAAGAGGAGATGTAAACAAAAGCATGTGAAAAAATGCTATTGTTGCAGGAAGGTAAGATTACAGTTATATACTCCCAAGATATTATCTCAGATTATAACATATTCTGATAATCCCTCTTTCACCCATTAATCAAACAGGACAACTAGTCCCGTTACTTTTTAGACAGACCTTGTATGTCTAAATCAGGATAGCATAGACATAGATTCAACGGCACTGGATGATTTTTTTCTCACTTTCTCTGCCTCTTTTTCTAAAAACGTCTGGAGGAAAAAGTGAAAGAAATTCGTTTAACAATAAACATCCTCGCAAACCAACAGTCTCCACCACTAAAGGAACCCGAAAAAAAACAACACAAAATCCATAATGGAGTATCTAGAAAAAAATTACGACTACTTAAGGAATATGGGAGAAACCCAAACAAAGGAGAAAGCATACAAAACAAAAAATAAAAAATTGATAATGTGAAGAAACCTCTTAAACCAAAGAAAAATAACCTTCTTTAATGCTATAAAAAGTGAAGAAATAGCAAAAATTCACATAGAATTCATGAAAAAGGATGAAATATTTATCTTTAGAAAATTCCAAGAAAAAATAACCCCACAGGACACAGAAGAACAGAAAAAAATCAAAGCCAACCTTAATCTCATGAAACTAAAAGGACAAACAGAAATACTAAAAGATAAAACTACCCCCTATAAAACCAAATACCAAGAAATCGAACAAGAACTAATTACTGAATTTAGACTAATATTCAAAAATAAAAAAGATACAGACAATTCCCTTGTAAAAGAACAATCAGAAAATAAATGCAAAAAGGAGGAAGAAAAACCAAGAAAAATCCTGAACAAAAAAATCACATGGCTAAAAAACCTACCCCAGAAAAAGAAGAAAAACGAAAAAGAAAAAGAAAAAAATACGAACGAAAAGAAAATGAAAAACGCAAACAAACGAACAACCAACCAAAAACACAATACACTGACAGAAAATATAATCCCCCCACACAAACAACATATAAAAGAAAAATTGACATACCAAAATACCAGATACATACAAACTGACAAAAACATCCAAAAACAAGCAACACCTCAGAAAAAAGACACTAACTAAATGAAAGACACCATGAAAAAATTCTCCCGATAGATTATTACAAACAACATAATAGGCTAAACTACCACCCACACAACTACTACCCTCAACAAAATAGGTCGAACTACGACACATACACGCAACAAACATGGCCCAACTACTACACACTCGACTCCAAACAAAATAAAACAAACCCATTCATATATAAAAACCACCCTAAAAAGACAACACAAAAAACCTCTATTGAGAAAATACAAATAAAAATGACTACTCCTTAAGAAATACAAACAAAAATCATATTTTTAGAAAAAACCAGCGTGAGGAAAAAAACAATCTAAAAAAAGAAAGTAACATAAAACCGAAATTTATAAACTTATCTTCACACAAGTTAAAGAAAGACCAAATAAACCTACCCAAACTGAGTCTTAAATTTTGCCCCACCCCAAGAAGCAACATAGGAGAACTTAAAAAAGATCTCAAAGAATTTGAAAGGAAATTTAGACTAATAGAAATATTCAAAAATAAAAAAGATACAGACAATTCCCTTGTAAAAAATAAAAACCAAATTCTTTCCAGACAAAAACAACAATAGTGAACTAAACACATTCTTGAAAAATTATGGAATATCACCCTAAAAGAAAAAACAACAAAAAATAACCTTTCATTAAAACAAAATCGAGCCTTAAAAAATTTCAAGAAAATCAACAAATAATTATAAAAGAAGAAGACAAAGGTAGTGCCGTAGTCATGTTAGATAAAACATATTATAAAACCAAAATCCAAGAAATATTGGAAGATAAAACCTACTTCAAACTAATAGATACAAACGTAGACAATAATATAATATCAAAAATCACAAAATTCTGCAAAATACACAACAAATAACAAACCAAAAAAGAAAAAGACTTCTTAACAAACTACATCTCCATAACCAGTAACGTCTCCGGACTACCAAAATTACACAAATCCAAACAAATAAAAAAAGGCGTAGAAACACAAAAATCAGAATATATAGAAATCCTAAACCCCAGTGACCTCAAATTCAGGCCCATTGTAGCAGGCCTGTCATGCCCGACCAGCAGACTTAGCAAACTAATAGATATATTGCTACAACCTTTCCTAAATAAAATAAAAAGTTATATTAAGGACAACATAGATTTTTTAAACTCCATACCAGGAAAAATTGATCCCAACACACTCATAGCCACATTTGGTGTTACAAGCCTATATAGTAATATCCCCCATGAATTAGGAAAACAAGCCATCTCATTTTGGATAGACAAACCCCCAGATACACTACACCTAAGATTTAACAAAATTTTATCATAGAAGGTATAGAAATAATCCTCAACAATAACTCCTTCCAATTCAACAACATTAACTATATCCAAATACTAGGAACAGCCATGGGGACACAAATGGCGCCAACATACGCTACCCTAAACCTAGCGTACTTAGAAGAAAACCTATATGAAAAAATGGGTAAAAAATACGGCAACGACATAAAAGAAGAGTTTACCAAATCATGGAAAAGATACTTGGATGATTGCTTCATATTCTGGAAGTACATATGGGGAAACATCAACGAATTGCACGAACTACAACAAAACCTACACCCCCAAATAAAATTTACTATGAAACACAGCCTAAAAGAACTACCATTTTTAGACATCCTCGTAAAAAACGTAAATGGCAAAATCATCAGAGATATCTACCACAAACCAACAGACACCCAACAATACTTCCACTTTAGAAGCCACCACCCCAAAAACTGTATGAAATCCACCCCTTACACGCTAGCACGTAGAATACATACAATAATCACCGATAAAAACATAAAAAAAACACGCCTCAAAAAACTACACACAACCCTACTCCAGAGAGTATATCCAACAACACTAATAAATAAAGGGTTGGAATTAACAGAAAAAATACTCCTAAGAGAATTAAGGAACCCAAAAAATCTCAACAACGAAAAACCCTTAGCATACGTCACAACCTACAACAAAACTAATCCAGAACTATTTACAGAAATATTGAAAAATATGGAATTGAAAACAAAGAAAAAATCAAAGAAATACTAGACACAACAAAAATAATTAAAAGCCAGAGACAACCTAAAGATAGGAAAAGAATACTCACCGCTTCTACATTAAAAAAAAAAAACACACAACACAAGGAGTTACCAAAGGCAAAAATGAACGATGCGAAATATGTGAAATAATTATAGAAGATAAAACTCTGAAACCAAATTCAAAATAAATAAAAACTTAAGCTGCAACTCAAAAAACGTAGTATACATAATTGAATGTAACGAATGCAAAGAAATATACATAGGATCAACACAGGCACTAAATACAAGAGCATCACTTCACAAGAGTAATATCAAAATAGAAGAAAACAGAAAATTAAATGTTTCGAAACACTTCTACCAATGTAGCAGAGGAAAATCTAATATTATGCCTATCTACCAAAACAATGACGACATGCTACGACAAATAAAAGAAAGAACCTTTATAGATAAATTCAAATCTAAGTTAAATAAAACATGAACCATACCACACAAAAACGGTTATAAACATACATACATATGTGTGAGTACGTGTATGAGGATATATATATATATATATATATATATATATATATAAGTGTGTGTGTGTTTCTGTGTATATATATGTATGTGTATATGTATGCACGCAAAAACATGAGCAACCATTCAAACTACAAACACTAGCAAATTAAAATATCATTTAATACCCATTAACTAGACCTTATGCCAAACATGTTCACACACAAAAAGGAAAAGCTACCAGTAAATTTTAAAACCACAAAACAACCCATGATACATAAAAAAAATCCGTTAGTGAAACCCAAAACTAACGCACAAACACACACAACTACAAACATATCAAATATCAAAGAAGGGTAAAGCAGACCAAAGTAAACTTACACCAAGAAAGGGGAACAAAAACCCTTATATAAACAAATCTGACCAGACAAGAATCATTTATAATGGAAAAAGGAGTGAGTTCAAGTCTCATTGAGTACCCCATTCAAAAGGCCTTGTGCAACACATGTTCTCTGACGAAAACAACAACCTGGAAACATATATATATATATATATAACACGTACGTAAGAACAAGATAAAAAAATTCAAAAAATACAAATCTCTTTGTGGACCATCGTATTTTAAATATATCCTTATTTTTTCTTGAGACTTACAACAACCATCTTTATATATATATATATATATATATATATATATATATATATATATATTATTAATGATTGCGAACAATTTAATGTTTTTTCGTTACAGTGATCAGCATTAAAATATGGAGTGACATCTACATGTCCAAATCTTAAAATCCGGTTAAAACCATCGATAAAAAAATGTTCAAAAAAGATTGCGTGCAGAAACACATTCTGTACTTTATTAGTAGTTCCCTGAGGTGTTCATAATACTCACACACGTATTTTGATTCTTTTCAAAATCGAATCTGCTTTCTACTTCATTTTATTTTCATAATCTGCGAGCACCAACTCCGCCACATCATCATCAATAAAGTTGGAGGCACGAGAACGGTTGCAAAATAGAATGTCCTTAACAACTCACTAATTATAAAAAATTAAATAATACAAATAACAACAGAAGAAGAAAAAGAAATATGATCTTCTTTAAGACTTACACTCCTATTCAGCAGCGCTGTAAAAAAAAACTAAATAGGAAAAGTATTCATAGATTTAATTGACAAACGCTTCCCCAAAAAAATTGTATAAAATAAAATATTCAGCAGAAATTTTGTCAAATTAAGTTACAGTTGCAAAGAAAACTAAAAAAAAATTAATAGTGAAAAATGGAGACACAAACACTCCCTCTGTTATTGTAGACGCACGAAGTAATGCCCTGTCAATGATGAATCCTTCATAGAAAATATTGTTTACCAAGAAACCGTAAAAAATGAAGATGAACCCAACATGGCTCATATAGAAGTCACAGAAGGAAGAGCTATGGAGACGCAGATTTTATAATCCCAAGATTTATTTTTTGAAAGATTCTATACCAGTAGCTCAAAATTATTAAAATACGTTTGGAAGGAGAAAGGAATAAACAATAAAACCTCTATAAAGTTGATAATAAAGACAGAAGTACGTGGGGCAGGGTAGAAAAGCGGTAGAATGTAAATTCCTCACTTTACCCAAACATATATATATATGAGGATCATTAAATAAGTTTCAAGACATTTTTTATATGGGCACTTTCATTGGTAGTACACACATGAAACTCTAGTCCCCTTCAAAGTAATCTCCTCCGGCTGCAATTCACTTGTTGTACCGTTCCAAAAAATTCTGGAAGACCTCATGGAAGTCCTCTTGTGTGAGTGTGTCAATGACCTTCGTCACAGCTTTTTCATCTCCTCAATTGTCTCATAACGACAGCCTCTGAGCTTAGGGGATAACCAAAAGTCACAGGGAGCAAGGTCTGGAATATAGGGAGGGTGAGGAACTGTCTTGATACCCATCTTGGTCAAATAGTCTGTGACAAGGATGGAGTTGTGGACTGATGTATTGTCCTGGTGGAAATGCCACTGAGCCGATTTGAAGAGTGCTGGCCTCTTCCGACGGAATCTCTTCTTGAACTCCCTTAAAACCTCAACATAGTAACCCTAACTCTTGGCCAATCAACTCTGGTATATTACTCCTCCCACATCTCTCATTATCCCTCACAGACTCCCTACCTTACTTGAATCTCTTATGCCACTCAAAAACTCATGCTCAATTCATGCAAGATGCTCCAAAAGCAGTTTAAAGCATTCTATACATTTCTGTGGCACTTTTTCCAAGTTTAAAACAGAATTTTATTGCATATCGTTCTCCTAAAGTGTCCTGACGTCCAGATTGCATTTTTGAAATTCACTAGCTGTGACAATCAGGCTTTAGTAGGGTGTATTCCAATTCCTACTGTAGCTCTTGATTTGAACCTGAAATCATAAAAATTGGTCAGTCATCTTATAAGATGTATAGTAATAAGATACTAAATTTTCAAGAGTCTACGACGATTCTAAATTCCTGAACAAAAAAAGTCTGGAAACTTATTGAATGCACCACGTGTATATATATATATATATATATATATATATATATATATATATATATATATATATATATGTGTGTGTGTGTGTGTGTGTGTGTGTGTGTGTGTGTGTGTGTGTGTGTCGAACAAAGTCACCAATGATTTGATAAAACTGCTCTACAAGGGAAAATCTTACTAAAAAACAGAAGTTACAATTTTTTTTTTACTGTTTGAAAAGATATTAGAGCGGAAATACTTTAAAGAGAGATAGTACAGATTCGTGCATGAAATGTAACGGGTATTGTTAGCCGAATCTAAAGGGATATGTTTTATGTGTGTAAAAGTTCTGGTTGTAAGTGTATCATTATGTGAGAGAGAAAATATATTTATACGTCAAACGTATATGCGGCTGCTGGTACAATTTTCATCATCAAGATTAGGCTGAAGTAGCAGTATTAATAAATCTATTTAAACAATAACGTATTCTTTTAATCTAAGAAATTAAATGCATTCCTGAAAGAAAAGAATATAGATTTTCACAAAGAGAAATAAACTTAAAGAGTTAGTAGATATAGAATAATTCCAAACTGACTAAAGAAAATATCTACTTCTTCGCTATTTATAAAATTAAGGTAGGCTCGAAATTAGATGAAAAAGTTGATTATTTATCTATGATTCTAATTGAGTAAGAAATTTATTTTTATCAATCATGGAGCGAAAAGATTTTTCAAGTTATTTGGGGTTTTGTTCCTTCAAATTTTTTGCTGCCAAGTCAAATATTGTCGTCTGCAGGTCTCGATGTAATTTTTAACGAACGCAAATTCAACAATCGGTCAATAAATGTAAAATTACAGATGTAAAAGTTTCAGCTTCTCGTACCTCTTTTTTACACAAAGATTATTACTTTTTTTAGCATGGGAATCAGTTGATTATATATATATATATATATATATATATATATATATAAAGGCAAATACGAAGAGACATATGCAAAATTGGGAGATTACAATATGTGGAATTTATTGAAATCGCAAGAGCCCTTTCATTTGACATGTGTCAAGCGACAGCCATCAGAAGTCGTTTAAAACAATGTCAATAAGATTAATGAAAAGGTGGGCGAGAATAAGAATGATATCAAGACCAAGGGAGAGGAGAGGGAAAAAATTAAAAACCGCCCTGAATCAAGCAAAAATTATCTCTCAGTAAGTTCAAGGAGCGCTTTGGGCTTTGTTTGCATAGAGTCGGCCTGTAAAGTAGAATAGAAAGGGCTTCCAGGACAATTAAATATTGTTTTGTCCTGGCTCTATGCAAGACACCAAAACGCTCATCGTAATAATTATGCTCACAGATGGCAGAATCGAGTAATTTTGAATGCTCGGGTGTTGTGCGGTTACGAATATCTCTTGGAACACGCTGTTTGACTCTAACCTAAAGACGTTGGGAAGTGCGCCCTATGTATGTTGCATTACAGCAACATTGAAATCTATACTTTAAATTGCTTTGTTGAAAGATAGGGAGCACATCCTTATGAATAGAGTGAAATGCAGCTTGATTTGTAAAGATGGTTCGAACCATCGCTGCATTATAACAGCGTGTAACAGAGGAAGAAACCTTATTGGCAATCAACTGGTTAGGAGATCCTATCCAAGCAAGTTTAACATAAACTAAACCAAATCGCCTTATGTTATTCCTAAACTTATTAACAGTTTTGTTAATGGCGTCAATAATGACTTCCTCAGGATACACGTTACCCAAAAATAAATTTTAAACTGTTAAAATCCACTTTTAATCTTGTTATCCGAAAAAATCATAAAAGCCCTGAATGTGATACACTTGTTCAGGTTAACATTCCTAAACTTAAGAGCGAAAGCATCCCAACTCAAATACAAGCCAGTGAACGTAGGCTTTCTATATATACTAGTTACGAAAGCAAACGAACGTCGTTCAACCAATACATCCAAGAATGGTAATTTAATAACCTTCTTTTCATCCATAGTGAAGGTTAAAGAAGGATGTAAATCATTCAAATGCTGGAAGAATGACAAAGCATCATTATGTGAACAGAAACAGTCGAAAGTATCGTCCACGTAACGTAAATAAATGTAAGACTTGGGAAATCTGTAAAAAAGTAGTTTTTCATAAAACCCAATAAAAATATTTGCTAGAATAGGGCCTAATGGATAACTCATCGAAATACCGTCTACTTGACGGTACATGGAGTCATTCAAACAAACGGAAACTGACTGAGTACCCAATTCCATCAGTCCCACGAAAAAACATTCAGAAAAAGAAGGGACAGATGTTAATGGATTCCAATATAAAAGCCAGCACAAATAGAAACTACTTCATATAGAGGAACGGTCAAGTAATATCAAAGAACCCCAGGAATTGAGAGTCAACAAAAGGAAGGAGTTGAGGAATCATGAAAAAATAAAAAGTATATGAATCGTCCACGCAAAATCCTGAATAGAATGCTATAACAGGATTGAGTACTTGAATTAACCATTTCGCCAATGAATGTTGTACGGAATGGTACATAGACAGAATAGGTCGCAAAGGGATATCAGATTTATGAATTTTAGGTAATCCATACATTCTCGGTCTTTGCGAACCTATTGGATGAATTAACTCATAAACTTCTCTCGAGATAAATTTTTTCTTGAACAATTCAAGCAACCCCTTCTGTAACTTAATTTCCAACTTGTGGGTGTCATCAAAGGATAAATCACCAATTTTTAGAAATTTAGTTGTATTATTCAAAATAGTGGCCATGTTAGTAATATAATCACTACGATATATATATATATATATATATATATATATATATATATATATATATATATATATATTGTTTGCAGGTAACTTGATTTTTAAAGGAGATTACAATTAAATTGAATTATCAGTGTTAAATAGGAATAGTAATCATTTGTTTGCACTCAGTTAAAAAGTTTTAAGTATTCCTATAAAATGCTAATAATTCTATTAAATATTAATCATTTGCAAGCACATAGTTAAACGGTTTCAAGTAATCTTATCAAACGCTAATAATTCTATTTAACAATAACTGTTTCTGTGTAGACGGAAACATGATATAAATTATGACTATTTAACATTAGCAATTCTATCTATCAAGTCTTCCTGTGCAATATAGATAATGCGCGTACTGCTGTATGGATTCAAATAAAAATATTAATCCATAGTAAATGATTGAACAGTTCTGATTGACTCAAAAGGAGACCCTAACAGCTACAACCAATCTAGGTCTTAGTTGGCCTGGGAGTAATGACAAATGTGACGCTATCACATTCTCTCAGGGTGAAAGACAAGAGCCTCAAAATCAGATGCGTTTAAACGTTAATTATGAATAAAAACAAGATACCAGCAAAGTTATTCTAAAACAATCAAGTTCAGTATGTAGTAAAGCGTTACTAAATAGAAGTTTGAATATTTAATACTAAATAAAACTGATAATTGCAGAGGTGATAAACTAACTGTTACTAACCACAGTTGACTCTTTGTTCAGGCTATCCTAATATATATATATATATATATATCACATAAGCTAAAGCGCAATAGCTTTTCTCATAAATTGAGCACACCCGGGTTCGATAACGTATATCTAATATATATATATTGATATATTGATATATATATATATATATATATATATATATATATATATATTGATATATATATATATTGATATAGATATATCTAAATATATTTAGATATATCTAAATATATCTAAATGAATAGATAAGCTGGCCCAAAAGTCGTGGTTAATTTGAAACGCTCTCCTACCAGGATTAACATATAGCTCCCAATGAAACACTCATTGCTCCGGTGTCCTTACTACAGATATATTAGGGTCAGTTGAAGACACTTGGATACCAGAAGATAATTATTATTCAACAAACGGATGCACTACATCACCTGCGTATTTTTCGTCGTTTCTTATACATATTAAATCCTTAAAAAACCGAAATCAAACTTTCTAAATAAAAATTTCCACAAAAACCTTTGTTCTGACGATGGCCTACATTCGAAACTAGTTGAGAACAATAAAAAAATAAATAAGATAAATATTCCTAATTGACTTATTATCTTTGTTTATATATATATATATGTGTATATATATATATATATATATATATAGTTTCAGTTATTTGAAGGATGCATTCAATATTTTGATGATTCTTTTTTAATACATATATTAGAGATAAAAAGCTTTGGAATATTTTCAGAGAAAACCAATTGCTAGGGATGTGATTATCAGGGTTTCAACCTTCAGATTTCTGACTGTCTGCGAAAAATACAGTCACGAGTATAATCTCTCGTGAAAAAAAAAGAACAAAGATAATGCTGATGTGTTGAAAATCGGGAATTCTAAAAGAAAAAAAAAAGGTGCTAAAATCTCTAGTGAAACTATAGCTTTCTGATTAAGCAGGAAGGTTTCTAGGAAAAAAGAAAGATAACAGAGAATTAATAATAAGATATGAGAAAAGAAATATTAGAATAAAAGAAAGAGGGAAATACATAAATAGGAAACGCAAATGGCTAAAAATATAACTACGAAAATGGTGGGTTCTCATGGCATAATGTCCAAATTTCTTGATTGCAACCTCGTAGTAAGTGAGTTCGAACTACAAAGATCATAAGGAACAGGAAATGAATATAAATGAGTATATCTAAAAAAGATACCATCCAAGTGTTCTGGATAGGACACAAAACTTCATCTGATGGTTAGAATCTTGAATGTGAAGTACTCTCTCATTGTACTCTCCCAGGTCCTCCAAGATTCCGAGTGAGAGTACCAAATAGAATTCCATCCAAGGATCAAAGATATTGGTTTAAAAATTATTCCCCTTCGAAAGGGATACTAGATACTAGATAACTGTAGATTATTAACGTTATGGGTGCATCTAGAGGTGTAATGGTTAGCAAGCTAGACAAGCAGACCTTCACGTGTGAATTCGAGTCTCATTGAGTACCCCATTCATACGACCTTGTGCCACATCTAAGAAAAGCTTAGTGAATTAATAAATTATTTACATTAAGAATCATCATCAAATTGTGCTGATAGCACCGATTCTCTTGACTATCTCTCACCATCCGTTCCTATCAGCTATCCCACTAGGTATGTCCTCTAGACAGTAACCCGTGTCCATACAGAATTAATGTATGTATTTCCATGCTGTCCGGCCAACATGGTGTTTCTATATGTAGGAGTTCACCGGAAAGCTTCGTTTATGAATTTATCTCTATTTTTCCAGCATGTCTTGCTTGTCTTACATGGTTTGTAAGATGGGAAACAAGTGGCTATACTGCTGCTGTTTTGTGAGGTGCTGCTTCCAGGATTTATACAAAACAACAAGCAGCATTCTAAAGAAGTTCCCATGTAGCTTTCTCTCCAGGCTCTTCATTAAAATTCAGATGGTGCAGCCATACAATAGTACTAATATGTCATGGAAGATTTCCCATTTTATCTTATCAGAGAGATGTGATTTCCATATGGTCGATAATATGTCAATAGCTGTCCATTTTATTCTTATGCGTAACTTGACATCGCTTTCCGTAGGTGTGATATTGCTATTGAGGTATGTGAAATGATCTATTAATTGTATAGCGGCTTAATGAGGAGATAGCACTTTCTTGTTTAAAGCACATGAAGTCAGTTTTATCTCAGTTCATGCAGAGGTCAATGCATGTTGCTGCCAGCTACAGGCTATGCAATAGAGATTCTGTTTGAACGTGCGTGTTTTCAAGAAGTGCTAGATCATCTTCGTAATCTGCATCTCTAATAGTTTCTACAGGACTTCTTCGGCTTTTTACTTTTTGCTAGTTACTGGAAGCTATAATTATTTATTAAGGATTATTTTTTGTCGTATTCGATAGGCCTATGTACAACATCAATGGAAAAGATATAAATATAAATGTACAATGAATATGATTTCATAATCTCTTGACACATTTTTAATCGGCATGTCAACTCATCAAGGGTTATTAACCCTTGATGAGTTGACATGCCGTTTAAAAATATCACACTAATAAGACGTTTAAGTTTAATCGTGGCAAAAAGGATTCTTATCTAAAAAATTTACATCTGGTCCTTTTGTTTAGTAATTTGCTCCGCGTCCCATACAGTCGTGAGTTTTACCCTGTTGATCGGTACGTGTTTCATCGGCCTCGACTACAGCTATCCCGTCCACTACGTGAGATACCGCAGGATCAGAGCAATGATTCACGTGTTTGCTCCAAGGAGTGGCGGGGCCAAATTGACTTTAAGTGCTGAAAGCCTCTAAGCCGGAAATGCCGTAAGAAGAAAGGAATTCTCTTGTTCCGCTCAAACCTGCCGCAGCGGCCGTCCTTATCACAAGTAGTGGCCGCGTTTGCGACTGGGAGGTGGATGGGTTTTGTCTCCTTTGTTTTTCATCGTGCCGTAGTTTGTCATTGTTGCCAACAGCAACGTGCACGTTGGGCCAACCAACTTGACATCTGTGACAGACGGGATATTTGCTGAATCTATCTCTTGTAGCATAGTTACTGAAAACCTTTAGAAGAAACTAAAAATATAAATATGAACGTGATTGCCTAACATCTACGCATAAGATAACTCTAAAAGTAGTCCCCGTGGTGTAGTTGCTAAAGTACTGGACAATGACATCGATGTCTACGAGTTCAAACTCCAGTCGCGCTGTTTCGTTCACTTTCGGACTAATACCCTAAGGAAAGGTATGAATTCCTTTATCCCTCAGCTATAAGTTTAATCGTATTACTACTGCAAGGATGGATTTGGCATTAAATACCTCAAAAAGTTTGATATACTATTAAGGAAAAGTTTGATATACTATTAAGCAAAGGTTTGAGATACTATTAAGCAAAAGTTTGATATACTATTGGGTTCTATAGCCTTTTAAGGCAACCATTCTAGAAGAAGGAAAACTCTAAATTAAAATCGATCGTACTTCGTTTAAAAATTGACCTTGTGTTACATCCTCTACGTATAACACCACGAAGATTCCCTTTGGCGTCTAGAATTTATCAACAAAAGAAAAATTGCTTTATTTTTGTAAATTAGAAAAAATAATTTTATTAAAATGGAAAATATTAAGAATAGATTTTCACAAAGGTTATTCTTCTGATTAAGTTTACAAATTTAGACAAAAGTTACTGGAGTTACAAAGTTTATCGAAGGTTATCAAAGCTGTCAAGAATCGCAGGTGCAATCTGTGACAAAAATAAATCGTATACTTGAATAAGCTTTCTGAACTGTATTCCGTGAGCCCGGTCGACAGGCCAGTGGCACTGAAATTTCAGACACTAGTACGAATTAAAAAAGGAGTCTAGGGTAGTTTTGCTACCCACCATTCAATCTATGTGATACGAAAGCGCACTCCCTCATCAAAAAGTGGTCGATGGTTTTTTTTTTTTTTTTTTTTTTTTTTGCTCCTTCCCTGAATCTCTGAGAAAAATGGCTAAGTCCCACTTCGCTGGCAAATGAGATTGCAATAGGAAATGATCAGTAATTGGGACACCAAACAAATTAGTTTAGGTTTTCAATTTCCTTCAATAAAAATGAGTATCAGATCTGAATCAATCAAAAACAGGAAAATGCTTATCTGCACCCAAAATTATCGCCAGTAGAAGACACCGCAAAAGAAGAAAACTTTGATGAAAGAAGCAAAGATGTTCCAGATCACCAAAGTTATTCTGATTGCTCCAAAATCACTTTTTCTTCGGAAACCCACTGACCTATTTAGCAGGAATTTTATTATATTCTTGTACATGTTTGCATAATAATATTGCGATAAAAAGTAATAGTCGTGAGGTGCCCGTGGTGTAATGGTTATCGTCATAGGAAATGGACACAGTGACTCGAGTTCAAATCCTGGACGAGACTGATTACATTTCTCATAGCACTAATACCCTTGGGAAAGGTATGAATCCAATTATTCTCCCTCCAGCTATGGGTAAATAGTAGGGTAGACTAGGTTCTTCAGCCTTGGTAAGGCAACTGGTCTAGGAGAAGGAAAACTCTGAATTCAAACCTGTTAAACTTAAAAATTGACCTTGTGTCATATCCTGCCCGAGCGGAGAGGTTGGTAAATATGATAAAAAGTTATATTCTATTATCTTTAACGCAGAGATGGCTCGTTCTTGAAATTGTCAGCGTCTTCGGCAATTCATTTCCGCTAACCACTTGACCAGCCACCAGAAGCTATATCCAAGTTGCATCAATCCTTGTTATGCGGATCTTTAAAAAGACGGTTTGCATTGAAAAAGCAACCAATTAGAATATGCATTTTGATCATCCCAGTGATATGAAAACACATTGGTCGAAGGAGTCAGATAGACATATGCATCAGACTGAGAAGAAAGTAAAGAAAAAAGAAAGAAAGAAATGAACGAATATAAACAAATATTATGCTTGTAAAATATTTCACGAATTTTTATAAGGCAAGTTTCTTTTTGTTCTATTTTTTTATTTTTCATTTTTTCATGATCCTTGAACTTTTGAGTATGTATTGAGTATGTATTGACTTAACCTCTACACAACGAGCAGGATATGACTGAAGGTCATTATAAAGTTTTTTTACAAGGTTCTTTTTAGTTGTGGCACAAGGCCAGACGTATTGGGAACCCAATGAGACTCAAACTTACAATTAATGCGTTATTCATCTATCTTGCTAACCAGGCGCCCACTCGAACTTTTGAATAGTACCTGCGATTGATAGGTGCCCGTGGTGTAGTCGTTATCGTCGTAGTAAATGGACACGGCGACACGAGTTCAAATTCTGGACGAGACTGATTGCATTTCACATAGCACTAATACCCTTGGGAAAGGTATGAATCCAATTATTCTCCCTCCAGCTATGGGTAAATAGTAGGACAGACTAGGTTCTTCAGCCTTGGTTAGGCAACTAGTCTAGGAGAAGGAAAAGTCTGAATTCAAACCTGTTAAACTCCGCTTAAAAGGTAACCTTGTGTCATATCCTGCCCGAGCGGAAGGGTTAGTAAATACTACCTGCGATAGATAGATGTGTGATTTTGTATAGGCTTCTTGTGGCAGAATTACATGCTTATTTCAGTGATTATTCTTCGAATCAAGTTTAAGGCCTAAGATTTCAAAGGTTGAATTTAAACACTGTTTGAAAACTGGTACAACACAGTCATATTATCTTTATTTTCTCTCTCACTTACATTTGCCAGACAACTGGGCTAATATCGACAAAAAAATCATCAACCTACCTTTAGTTGTATCTTTATATACACGCTTGTGTGTGGTTGTGTATGTGTGTATGTATGTGTGTGTGTGTAAATGAGTTTGTATATACGTATAGGTTTACGTTTGTGTGCTTTAGTGTATTTGTATGTGTATTTTCATGTGTATGTGTGTGTATGAGTGTTTTTTAACAGGTGTCTGTGTATGTGTAATTTACTGTATTTCAGTGTGTGTGTGCTCTTCTTGCCGTGTATATATACTTTAATATGACTCTGCATGTGTGCGCTGCAGTGTATATGTGATTGTATGTGCCTGTCAGTCTTCTAAATAGTAAGCATCTGCTTGTTTTTGAGAAACAAAATTTCCCTGGCTTTTTTATTCCGTTGTAAAATATACAACTATCCCACCCTTGAGGTAAACCCTCATAGATACTCTGTAGAGCTTACACTTCAAGAAGACTAAATGGGAAAATGAGCAGGAAGAAAGATGGTATAGCCCCATATTTTTAATAATTAGATGGTATTGAATTGCTGTCCTTTACTTGCATTCGAACATCGACCATTAAATTAAGAAGACAATCTCAACCACGCAAGTAAACAAAGTCAAATTGCTCTCATGAAAATCTGCAGACATATAAGTAACGAATATGAGAACATAATTATTCTATTTTCTATCAAATTGGGCGCAAATCGATTTCTTTATTTGATTAAGTTCGTCAAAATGATTTCTTTTTATTGTCTGCTTAATTTAATAGGAAACCAAAATATATATGCATGTAAAAGCTTGTTTACACCCAGCACTATTTCCGATAAAAACAGCCCAGAAGCTTTTGTTTTAGTTGGTCTTGGTTGAGCGGAATTCACATGCGATTTTGTCATGCGATTTTGTCATGATGTACACCATATCTGCACATTTGTATTTATGTACGCCTATATGAGAGTGGGCTTTTATTTCGATATACGTACACATAATATGTGTTTGGGTAAAAATCCTTAATTGATACAAATTTTATTCTTGTTTACGTACAAGAGAACACGTTTCTAGATCTGACGAATTTAGATTTTATCCAATGTTTCGCTCTATTTTCAAGAACAGAGAAAACTTAACAGAAACTGATGCTTATACTATGAGAAAATAATTGTTATTTACTAGGCCAAATGTATGGCTAGTGAGAATAAAACTTTCAAACAATGATCTGTTTGTCTAGCTTTCTAATCAGAAGTGGGATGAGCTCGTGGTTTAACGGTTATTGTCCTTGGAAACTGACCCGGTGTGTTGTATAGTCGTAATACAAATATTAGCAGAAACATAATCACACATAATATACAAACTTCAATGAACGAACGAACACCTTCCTTATAAAAATATAATCTCTCACACTTTATTCTCGAAAGGCTGATGGTTGTTGTGCGTGAAAGATGAGTTGGAGACGGGGACAGACAGCTATATTGACCCTAGTTCTTCTGACTATAGCAGCACTTCCTCTTGACTGGGGTTGCTTAACCGTGGGTCACTGAGGGCCCAAAGCCATCTGTCTGCCGCTGGCTCTCACTTCGGCATCTTGTCTCCAACTGTCTCGAACCGTCTGTGCCCTGGTTATATTATTGTTTAACGTCAACCTGCTTCCGCTGTTCTTCCGCTCATTTACACAGGTGCATCTCTTGATTGACAGCTCGGTCGAGGGTCAGTATATAACAGTGACCCGTGTTCTAATTCTTGACTAGGCTGTTTGCATTTCACAGAGCAATACCTTGGGAAAGGTTTGAAACTACCTATTCTCCCTCTGATATGAGTAAATAGTAGGGCAGACTGTACGCTTTATCTTTTGTATGACAACAGTTTTAATATTTTATTTGCTTTGGTTTGATTCCATGGCATATCAACTTTTGTAGGTTAATTCCAAAACAATTTTCATACGCATAAAAATTTCTATTTCAAACAATTCAGTTTAGCATAAGTACACGGTTTAGATCTATTTGACCCATAGATAGCACATTATCATGTGCTACCACTCTAGGCCAGAGTTGACCAAGTAGCGATTGCCATGAAGAAGTACACCGCATTCCCCAAAGCTCCAGCATTATAGGAGCCCCGCCATCAAATAGTTTAATGTCATAATCAGGACACTCATTGAGAGAGGCTTACCCAATTGCAGAGAAGCAGTTGGTGCATTCTGCAGCCCCAGCTGACTGGGCCAAATAATTCTAAGAGAAGAGAAACAGTAGATTCGTCCTCAACTTAAAAGAAAATTGATCTTGTTTCGCATTCTACTCTTAGCAGTGAGTTTGGGTTAATAATAGGGCAGACTGGGATATTTGATCTTGATATGATAACTGATCTAAGAGAAGGAAAATTCTGAAACTAGTTGTACTCCACTTAAAAACTGAACTTGTTTTACATCCTACTCTTGGCAAACTTCAAACTTGCAAACCACTATATCAATCGAATTGCCCATATAAACTATTCTAAAATGAAAAAACTTCAGATTCATGAAGCCCTCAATACAAATTTAAGAAACAACCGAGTAAAAAAAAGTCTTTTTTTATTTTAACAAAGATTTTAAATGCATTTATAAGTCAATGCAAAATTTCGCTGGAATCTACCGGTGCCAATGACGTTTTGCAGTGTTTAGATATATTAAAAAATGAATTAGATCTACAATTTTTCATGATCTTTACTGAAAGCGATAGATCAAGATAACAGTTTAATTCAGAGTATTTCTTGAGGCAATGCTTACAAAAAACTAAAACATCATCTACACCAGCATTTTTATGATTGATACATAATCGTGAAACGGTCAGTAATGTAATTAGCTTGTTTCAAACATTTTTAGAAACGATTTTTTTAATCTATTTCAACCACAGTCTAGATATGACTCTATCACAGATATCGAGTACTCTCGGGAGTTATTTTCATTTTATATTGCAAATATCATACACATATATATATATATATATATATATATATATATATAGTTATCATCATACGAAATGTTCAAGGAAACTCGTGATCAAATCCCGGACGAAGCTGTTTACATTTCACATAATATCAATAAACCTGGGAAAGGTATTTATCCAGCTATTCTCTTTCCAAATAAATAACCTAGAAATGGGTATCTAGCTCTTTAACCTTGGATAACAACCGGTCAAGAAGAAAAACTCTTAATTCAAATCTGTGGAAGGCCATTTAAATGTGACCTTGTGTTTCATCCTGCCCATACGAAGGTGTTGGTACACTCACACACACACACACACACACACACACACACACACACACACACACACACACATATATATATATATATATATATATATATATATATAAACATATATATCGTGCGTAACATTTTTCACAGAGTGCACAAATACTACACTTTGATACAGTAAAAATTACTTGCTTATACAAAGCGACAAGATGTCGGTTTAATATGGACGAGCGCAAAGGTTTCTCTGTCACATTCTTTGATGCCCCGAAGACATTAGAATACCTTGCAACCATCTGTAATGGCAAAGAAAACCGAAAATACAAGAGAAGAGCAGATACTATATTACTATCCCAGGCCTAAAGATCACTTTGAACTTTGAATGTATATACATATAGACAGAATTTGGTGTTAAATAACCTAGAAAGGTTGATACACCATAAAACCTAAACAACCATCAGTATCGACAGTAAAAGTCCGCAATAAATAAAAATTAATTCATCGACAATGTTGTTTAACGCAAACGTCACAAGAGTGACCCTTTAACACTAGGCAGAATACACAATTACAACACTCTGATTCTTAGCAGAAGTGTCGATCCAAATATGAAATGATACACAAAAATAGTGAATACAGAGAATTTTAAAGTATTTTTTAAGAAAATAATTTCTATCATGGCTACTAACTTCAAATTTCACCTGAATATCATAAATAACTGAAATATATATAAGAAAAAAAAAAAGGAAATATTTTCACGCAAAATATTTGGAAATATTCCAAAAATGTGAAGAAAACAGAATAAATTTTGCTCTTTGGAAATTAATCCTCTTCGAATTATTAATTTAAGAATTTTTGCCGATTAACGAAAACAAATCACGCACATAAACAAACAATTCTCAATGTATACGTGCACTTTGAACTAACCTCGAATTTTTGATTCGAACATTCGAAGTTTTCCACAAAGACAAAAGCAAAGGAGTTGTCTGAAGAAATTCACAGAGTGATGATTGACAATAATAATGAAGTATTAAAAAATTACCAATGAATTCAAAATCCACGCTAGTACAATAATTCAAAAATAGAAACAAGATAGCCTGTCGATGGATCTGTATCAAACAGTGTGTCCTCATAAATTAAGAGAAAAAGCATTCATTCGTTAGCAAAAAAGTCAAAGCCTGTTCACAACCTAAAAAGAACTTTGAAAGGATCTACACACAGCTGCGACAGGAGTGAATAAATACACTCTAAGTTAGACACTCCATAATGTAGGATTTCTTTCTCAGACTCATAAGCTCTGTTGTATACTACAGCCATAATGATATCAATCACAACAGAAATACAATACATATATAAATACAGGCAGACTGTTGTTTCGGATACGAACGCGTTTATTAACTTCTGACTTCAGTCCATGGCGACACGAGGGGAGAGAGACAATTCTTAAAAGTCTTTTCTAACCATACTATGCTGACCCCAACCCAACGCGCGGTGCATCTTGTAATGTTTAAGATCTCTGTCGGTAGAGATCCGAAAAACCCAACTACATCTTTCAACGGTCAAAATCCAACTGACTCTTTCAAAATCCTCAATTCTCAGGACCATCTCTTCCTGGCACGATGTCATCCATACTCCAGCCCTATTTTCTGTCTGGGGTTTTATTATGACATATCATGATTGTCATATCCTTTACACGCAAGCGTAAACTGCACCAACTGTCTATGCACCTGGACTGAAACTCGAATGGTTCTAAGTCCTACCAAACTGAATGATAAAATATAATTAGCGAAAAATGATTAATATAAAAAAATCATTCCTTAATTATATATCAGCTCGATCACGTGAATTCTTTGCCTATAAGCATATTAAAAAGCTTGCTTTGTTCTGAGACAAAATATTAGTCTGATGAGACAAAACTTGGACTCTGCGGTGGAAACAATTGTGAGAAAAATTGCACGATGAATAGCCTACAAAATAACGTTTTTACAGTTAAACTCTGAGGTGGAAATATTATGATTTGGAGTTGTTTTTTTATCCTATTAGTACGGATGGACTTCGTATCTTTGAAGTAATAATGGACTGGACTATATATCACAAAATATTCTTGAAGACTTTACTTCAATCTGTAAAATGTCTTCAACTACCGGGATGTTTGATTTTTCAACATGATAATGACCCGAAACATACAGCAGTGGAACGAGATATTGGTTAAAAGTGAAGAAAATAAAGGTTATTGAGTAGCCAGTTCAGTTGCTTGGCGTAAATCCCACAGAAATTAAAACTTATAAGAGGAATTCCAAAGTTTTAAGATATTTTTGAGCAATTTCTCGTCAGGAATGGAATAAAATTGGAGTTAATCTCTGCAAGAAACTTATGTTAAATTATTCTGAAAATCTGACAGCCGTCATCGCAATTAAGAGACACGGTATTAAATATTGAACGCAGTTTATCGATCTCCGTCCAAAACTTTTGCATGCTTCTTATAAGTTGAATCTGATTATAAATTTAGGTGTAGCTGAATATTTCCTGTTTTTATTATACAAAACATGTGTAAAGTATTTATGATATTTGGATGAAGTTTGACGGTTATAACAGAAATAGAAACGATGATCTTCGAAAAGCCCCATGTGTCTTTTGACGTTTTCACAGTAAATAATCTCATCAATATCTCATAAATTTTATGGTTTGGTTTGGTTTGGTTTTATGGCATATCAACCATTGTAGGTTATTTAATGCCAAATCCATTTTATACATACAAACAGTTCTATTTCAATCAATTCAGTTTAGTATAAGTATAGATTTTTGTTTATACCCAGTTAATCTCAAAACAGTTCGATTTCAAACAATTCAGTTTAGCATAAGTACACAGTTTCAATGTCAAAAAACTGTTCAATTTCAAAAACTTCAGTTTAGCATAGAAAAATAGTTCAATTTCAAACAATTCAGTTTAGGATAAGTACACAGTTTAAATGTCAAAAGTAGTTCTATTTCAAGGAATTCAGTTTGGCATAAGTACACAGTTTAGTTCTATTTGACCCCTTCGATAGGACTCTGCCAGGCGCTACTATGTCGAGCCAGAGTGGACTAGGGACTAAAGGGGTACTCCGCATTCCCCAAAGGCCTCGCATTTCTGGAACCTCACCATCAGATTGTTTAGTGTCATATCTAGGACACTCGTTGTGGTGGTGGATTCTTACCCCTGCGCAGAGATGCAGTCAGTCTATTCTACAGCCCCAGCCGACTAGGTCACTCGCTGTGGGGTCTTACCCCTTCGCATAGGTGCAGTCGGTACATTTTGCCGCTAGAGCCGACTGGACTAACAATTTTTTATGAAAACTATTAGAATATTGCCAGTTCCTAATGAGTTCAATTCAGATGAGTATTCCGCTAAGCCCATTAGGTACTGTACTGGCAGAAAAATCGCATCTCTTTGGGTACCTGGAGAATTTTGACTAAAATTGATCAGGAAAGACTTATTTGTTCTGAAAGCAAGTAAAATTGGCAACCACGGGGTCATCTCCATGTCTGTACACGGGAAAAAAATAAGTACTCATTGGGTCAGTATATTGGACCTTTTTGGGGTGAAATTAAACTAAAAAGTCTCATTTGTGCAGAAAGCAAATAGAAGTGGTACCCTCCGGGAAACAATTTTTAAAAGTCAAATTCGTTCAGTATGATAAAAAAAAATTCCCATTCTATATAAGCATGATTACCATCAAATTTTGCCCAATTTTCAATACTTTAATCTCCACCCCTCATCACATTTTGATCTTTTTTCTTTCTGGAATTAGAGATGAAGAGTGAAGAGTTAGATGAAAATAGAATAAAAAATTCTCACCAATTTCTCTTTGTATATGAATAAATTTTCTTTCTTTACAAGTTTCACGTTAGTTGCGGCGACTTTTTTTAAACAAATTAAAGCCAATTCCTTTATAATTATGGAAATTAATCATTTAATTTCAAATAATAATTGCAATTAAACATATTTATCTTCATTAACATTAATGTAATTAGCTTGTCTAAAATGTTTTCTTTCCTTCATTAAGACAATTCTTTCGGGAAAGTGTTGCGGTGAGATGAAATCGGTCATCTGCCGTTTTTTTTTCCCTCGAGCAACTGTTATTCACTGCCACCTTGTTAACTCTATTCTTTGTACGACGAATAGTCATTCTGCTCAACTGGTTTGACACCAAGACTATAGAGGCCAGTTTTATCCTATTTCACCCATGACTATCGGAAGAATATATAGACTCATTCTTTTCCTGGGGTATTCGTCAGAAGTAAACGCAAACATCCTTAGAAATGTTCTGTTATTATGCTTGCACAGGGCACTTTGAGGGTATAATGGTTACCAAGCTAAAATGGCAACCTATTCCAAATGATCTCGAGTCTCATTGGGTGCCCCATTCACGCGGCCTTGGGCTGCATCTAATAAAACAACTTAAAATTACTACATATTTATGGACAGTTCTCGAATTCACAAGTCCTTATTGGCTGTCCAGTTAAAATTTTAAGAATTATGAGAAAAATAATCTAAGCGGTGATGGCTTTTAAAAGTACATCAGTATTATAGGCAAAAGAAAAGTAAAAGAGTATTTTTGCGAAATTTGCGGTTTAGAACCGTGAAGAGTCCTTAGTGCCAGTCTAAACTTTGATCAAAATAATATTTCGTTCATGGTATGCAAAGATGTTTTTATTTACCCAATCCTTCCAAATCTGACCGGGTGTGACACTAGAACAATGCAAACTTGATCAATAAATTCAACAATTAAATGAAATTGTATGAATATATATAAAAGATATATTTTGGGGGCTATTAAATATTCACATTTTTGGTTAGAAAATTTCAATATCTGAGAATTTAGTAATAAATAACACCTAATGATATCCGTTTTATTGTATAATATTCCATTAAAATAATTAAATCCCAGTATTACTTGTTAGGAAAAAAAATGAACATTTTATCATTTTTGTGGGGAGTGTACAAATGTATGGTTGAAACGATATATTTTTTATTTTCTTATTTAGAATAAAATACACTGGTCAACAACAAAAAATTTTGAAAGGGTGTCGAGGCGCCAAATATCTTTTTTGGCTACTCATTTTTCCTAGTGGGTAGAGTGTTCGCCAATGGTCCGGGAGACCTGTGTTCAATCCCAGGTCGCCCCATACCAAAGACTTTGAAAAATGGTACTTGATACCTCCTTGCTTAACACTCAGCAATATAAGGTACGTATCAAGGGTAAAGTGCAGTAATCCAGGGAAAGGAGTAGTGCCCTCCTCTACACCTCGGTGTAGTAGCTATTGAAAAGGGAGCCTTCTGGTCGCCCGCAACTACAAACCTGAAAATGACCTTATTTTTTCTTGGTTAGTACAGTTTTTGCTCTACAGAAATGCCTCATTTTTGGAAAAAGCATTTTTTCATTTATTTTCTGTATATTTATTTACCGATGGCAATATTTCGCAGAGTAAAATCGTAGGAACCTCTCAATTCTTATTTAAACCAACAAATTTTGTTCTGTTTATTGAGATACACTATTTTTACCATAACAATCAGATCCTAAGTCATTAAAAAGCACACGATTGAATTTACCAAAGCCAACAAGTATGACTGGGGGGACAAGGTGATACACAGGGAGATGTTCAAGAAGTTTAAATTTCAAAATACGAACAAATGGTATATGCACAACCTAGCATCTGTCCTAGAAAATGACACGCATAAACTCCAATGGGACTTGGACACACAAACGGATCACCTAATCTCGGCCAGAAGACCAGACCTTATAATAATCAACAACAAAAAAAAAGAGAATTTGCAAAATTGTGGACTTTATTGAATTAACAAATTCATCACCCTCAATGAGGTTCCTAATGTTATGGTGAAACTACTTTCATGATTTTCATCATGCACAATGGAATAGGTACATTCAATTGAGATGCCTTTAATTGGAGTTTCTTTCCAACTGTGAAAACAAAAGCTCTCAATGCGCTTAGTTTCCTTTCGTAGTGATGGGACAAGTGATGGGATAAATTTATGAAAATAAGATTCTAAGGTTTCATTTTTTGTCACCTTAATTATCAGGTTTACTAAAATGTATTACTGATAAAAGTTTATTTCAATTTTGGCGATAAATTGGAAAATTTCGGTACTTCTAAATGTTTTTACTCAAAGACACTTTTTTTCAAATAAAAATAGTTTATTTCAAGTGGCTGACATGAATTGCTCAGCCAAACGGATAATTTTTGGGTTTCTACGACCTTTATCAACTAAATTTTACGATCAGCTAAGATCGTAAATTGATTCTTTTTCCAAAAATGAGTAATTACAGTACTGCCAAATGGTCGCTAATCATTAAAAACTAAGATCATTTTCGGAATCAGCACCATCAAATTAGCTAAAACCTGTTTTGTTTATTGGCACCAAAAATCTTGTTGACCAGTGTAATATTACTGCGTTAACTTTTTTTTTAATTACTGTATTAACCTTTTTCATACAATCAATGTGTTAACATTATAAATAATATTACCGAGTTATTTTTAAATGATATTATTATTATAGATTATAATACTTTGCTAAACTGTTTAACAATATTACGGTAATAATATCTTTAATGATATTGCTGTGTTATTCTTTAATAATATTATTATGTTTATGTCATAAATAATATCACTGCGTTGATTTTTTTAATAATACGACAGTGCTAATCTTTGTGAAAATAGTATTGTGTTAATTTTTATTAATATTACTGTGTTGATTTTTTTTTTTATCATATTACTGCAGTAATTCTTCAATAACTTTGATATTTTGTAAAATTTCTGCTTTAAATTTTGTGAAAATATCGCTGCGTTCATTTTTTGATAGTACAGCGTAAATTTTTTTTACATAATATTTCTATGTTATTTTAGTAACATTACTGAGTTAATTTTTTTAATTATATTACTGCGTTACATTTTTTGATAATCTTACTGCGTTACATTTTTTGATAATCTTACTGCGTTAAAATAATAATACAGCATTTATTTTTTAAATAATATTACGGTGATCATTTTTTTAAATATTGCTGCGGTTTTTTTTTAATAATATTACTGTATTAACTCATAAAAATGAACAATGAAGATTCTTTGTCAAAGAAGACGTCGATTGGCTAGGGGAAATATCTAAAATTAGAAGATAAAAATCAACAATATTTTATTCAGGCTTTTAAAATATTCAGCAAAGAAATATAAAAGAAATAGACATAATTAATCTTGTTTTTTTTTTTTTTTCAGTTAACACGGCTTGTAAATTATAATTTATGTTTCTTTTCATGACAATCGTTCAAAGATTTTTCTTTATTTTTCTTCTTCTGTCTTTTCTTTTTGTTTTCCTTCTGATTTTCCTCTTCTTGTTCATTCTTCTTTTCTCATTAATTTCTAACTCTTGTTATTGAGTTTTCACACCAGTTATAAATGGTGGCTTTCACTCGACAAGAATTGACATCGAGACACCAATAGAGTTTTCCATCTGACATTAAAAATCCTGGCATCCGCTTACTTTTGATTCTTTTTTTATTTCCAATTTTTTTACAATAAGGACTGTTCCTACTACTCTGATAAAAATTGAGTTTAATATTCACTTTCATTTTCACAAGTTTTTCACTTCTCTGGTTAGGTCCACAGCTTTTAATTTTTTTTCTTTCTTTCTATTATATTCAATGATTTTCTTGAACAGCAATATTTCTATATGACATATAATATTTTTCTTGTATATTATGATTAAATGTGGAATTCTAACCAGATTGGTTCAGTTGATTAACTCTCTGAGTCACCCCAATTTTTTTCCTTTAGAACAGCTTCAGTTTTGCTATTATTAATGTCCAGTCGCTTTCCCAGAGAAATTATTTGACTTTAAGTCTCTTCTACTATCCCTCTCATTTCTACTATTTCTTTAATCCTCCTTTTACTCTCTTTCCCAATATTTTTCTCTTCTTCTCATTGCTCCATTTCGTTGTCATTCTTCTGGTTGCATTGCACCAAAGATCAAAGAAACCTGCACATTGTGAATATGATAAGGATAATTGTCGCTAACAGTCTCTCATCTCCCAAAGGAATTTTGCCAATTAACACTGCGGCGTTACCATGTCAACCTCAAAAGGTCATGATCCAATGACCATATCGTATCTTGTAACATTCTTCTTCTTCTTCTTCTTCTTCTTCTTCTTCTTCTTCTATCTTTTTTACTTCTACTTTTTCTCTTTACAAGCGCATATTCTCATTCTTGGAAAGAAGGAAAAGGAAAAGATTCCTTATTTTATTTCTTTTCAATTTCTTTCTTTCTTTCTTTCTTTACCAAGATTCCCTATATTCTTAACCGGGCCATTGATCTAATGAGTAGAGTGTTTGCCAATGGTCTGGGAGACCAGAGTTCAATCCCAGGTCTAGTCATACCAAAAACTTAAAAATTGGTACTTGATGCCGCCTTGCTTAACACTCAGCACTATAAACTAAGGATCAAGGGTAAAGTGGAGCAATCCGGGGAATGGAGTAGCACACTCTCCAACACCTCGGTGTGGTAGCTATTTAAAAGGGACCCTTCAGGTCATCTTCGACAAAGGTCATCAACTTTACTTACTATATTCTTTCATTCTATCTCTTATGCACCGAACTAATTTGTTATTTTGTTTTTGTTTTTTTCTTTTTTGCTCACTTCTCCAAACCTTCTCTTATAATTTCTTGTTGAAACAGACAGAACTTTGGATCACAATCGTTCGATTGTGAAAAGCGTCAAAATATAAACTATTCGTCTCAAAATATTTCATCCCTAAACACGAAAACTGCATAGAGAATTTTTCACATTAAATTCGTAAAAGGGCAAACAAGTAAAGAGTCTAGAACTAATGAAAACCACAGCTGGATTTGTCACTGATGAGCAACTAAATAAAACGTTTTTCCACTGGTGTGCTTTTGATATTCAGTTCATGTCAGCCAAGTTTTGGTCTTTTCTTCTTGCAGTAGTAGCATGGAATAAGACCCTTGGCTTTTTAGGGTTGTAAAAGGTGGAACAAAAAAAAAAAAAAAAAAAAAAAAACAAGTAGATAAAAGAAAACTTCAAATTAAAGGTCTCTGTCATGACTACTTCTCTGGAATATTCGAACAATTTTTTAATGTTACAAATCTAAACATTCAGAGTTATATGTAAATTATTATATTTTGGTTAGTATAATTGAAATTAATACGTTAAATCTTTCATTTACGTTAATTATTACAACACAGAATATTCTAATGGCAAGGCTGGTGAGAATTACAGTACGCTGACTGTCTCTGATACAGTGACATAAGACTTCAAAATAATTTCGTTCAGGGAATAACATTATCCTACATCTGGTGTTGATGCTCCTCTTCTGGGGCTCTAGAAGTGAGTGAAGTACGCCTTCATTGTCATTACTCTCAGATCCACTCTGATCCGAAGTGGAAGTACCTGTCCCGCCTATTGGACAAACAGGTTTTTTGAAAGTTATTTGTATTAGAAAGAATGCTTGAAATCAAGACACCAATACAGTTTTCTATTATACTTTAGAAATACTGGCATCTGTTTACATTCGATTCTTTATTGTTTATTTTCGATTTTGTGTAAAAATAACTCGTAAAACTCTGCCTAAAATATATGAACGTCTAATCATATTTACCAACCACTCCGCTCAGGCAGGATGACACAAGGTCAATTTTTAAGCGGAGTTTAACAGATCTGAATTCAGAGTTTTCTATCTCCTAGACTAGTTGCCTCACTAAGGCTGAAGAACCCAGTCTGCCCTACTATTTACCCATAGCTGGAGGGAGAATAAATGGATTCATACCTTTCCCAAGCGTATTAGTGCTATATGAAATGCATTCAGTCTCGTCCAGGATTTGAACTCGTGTCGCTGTGTCCATTTCCTACGACGATAACCATTACACCACGTCTAATGCATGCAATTCCCTTACCACAAAGTATAAAATAACCCCAGACTAATCGACATACCGTTAAAATCAATCAATTAATCAATCAGTCAATCAATCTCATCATAATGGAACCTAAAATATGTACTTTAACGCCAAATTAATTCGAACTTGTTATACATTGCTTTCGGCTTTTCTTATTTTCACCCTCTAACTATGTCGGATTTCTATCCCTTCCATTAAATTAATGATTTTCTATGCTAAAAAATCAAAATTATAAGTGATAGAGAAGAATTTTAATAATTAAACACCCGATTATTGAATGTTTTGATCTTAAAAAGACGTACAAGATTCACTGTTCGGGAGAAATATTTAAAGAAGTATAACTAAATGAAAGAAATTTTTCTTTAAAATACTTTATCTATGAAGTTAGACGGCTCTTTAGCGACTAATAAATCACCTCTGGTATAATATTACTCGAGTATAATATTCCTCTGGTAGGCATACACGGCAGGGCTTGGAAAAAAGACAAGCCACAAAAGATTTTGATAAAATAATTCTTATATATGTTAGCGAGATTCAAAGGGAATATTAACAAAATATTCATACACAACGAAAGAGACACGCTTAATTTAACAGATATCACCGTAAGAAATAAAATTGACGGCCTGAGTTCAAATCCTGGACGAGACTGTTTGCGTTTTATTCCTCGGGGAAAGGCACAAATCCATGTCTTCTCCCACAACTATAGGCCTTTTTCTTAAATTTTGGCTTTTTAAAGTCCAATTATCCTATATTATTTTTATCGAGTTATGTAACTTCTGCTTAATTTTTTAGGCTACGTTATTTTGCTGCATTGGATTCGGAATTTTCTAACTCTTTTTGTTTTTGTTTTTTTTCTTTATATGATGGGGTGGTCCGCATCGTATACTCGGAGAAGGTGATATAAAAGCGTTTAAAGTATATGATAAAACAAACAATAAAAAGTAATAAATTAACTTACCCTTGGCTATTTCTTTTTCCAATTCACGGTAACTGTTTTTTACGTCTCCACCCAGATTGAGATTGTTTCTATCTTCTCTTTTTTAAGATGGGCCAGCTGAAAATGCAGAAATAAAAAAGCAAACTGTTCTTAGTGCGAAAAAAATCTTTTTATCCATTCGCTGAACAACATATAAAAGAGTGCCTTCTACACTTGTTAACTCAAATAGGATGGAAGCTTTACACATTTTTTATCTATTTGTTGAGAACAGCTAGATATCATAAAGTCGTTAAAAGCATACAATAAAACAGAAAATGAAACATTATAAAAATCCTACAAGCTTTGCACCAGAAATGTATAACTTAGTAATAATATAACTTTGATCAAACCGCAAATGTCAAACACCGTAATTTTCAAATATGCTGTCGCCACAATCACTCATTTATCCTGCCCCGGCTTGTCACTGGATAACGGTCTGCGAGAGAGGATAATATTATACAATCTGTACAAGTGTGCAGCTATGGAGACCGATTGATGCAGCATGGTGAATGTGAATTAAGGCAGGTGAATTCAAAGGCACGCTTCACCTTATGCTGCACAGAGAAAACTTATAGGTCAACGTTAGGATCAAATACATCAGTTAGGAAATTACTGCTACTCATCTATTAGGGCAGCATCTATTCATGGGCAAGATTACTATGACTCTAATTCAAACCATACCTCCAAACTCAATTGTCCTTCAAACCGATAAACAAGGGGTAAGTTCTCTTAAAGTTAAAAGAACTTTGGCCTCACCTTTCGAAAAATCGTCAACAAAGCCCAAACCAAGCTGACTTAAATACAAAATCGTTGTCAACATAATGACTTTTAATGTAAGTAAAGTTGGCGACCATAGTCGAGGGTGACCCGAAGGCTCCCTTTTCAATAGCTACTATACAGAGGTGTAGGGGAGGGCGCTACTCCCTTCCCTGAATTGCTCCCCGTTTCCCTTGATACGTATCTTATAATGCTGAGTGTTAAGCAAGGAGGTATCGAGCACCATTTTCAAAGTCTTTGGTATGTCGCGACCTGAGATTGAACCCAGGTCTCCCGGACCATTGGCGAACAGACTACCCAATTGGCCAATGAGCCGGTTCATAACGTAAGAACATTAAATACAATGAACCAGGAACTTGAGCTTAAAGCGTCAACAACCAAGCAGAATACAGACAATATATGCGTACAAAAACATAGATATCACTACTTTCTAAGATGAACTCTTTTCCCTTGTCCGACACATTCCAAAAAATAACGTTCTAATCATCGGTGGAGACATTAATACTCATATAGGCAAAGACGGAAATTATAAATTCTGCTTACACAACTGGTCAATAATGATTTAAACTGTGAGGCATTTTCCTCTTTTTGACTGAGTGTCTTCCGATCAGAGAATCGTCCCCGCAAAGATTCGCCTGAGTCAATGCAAAAATTAGCCACAAACAGGTAAAGCTTCATGAAATGACTTCTGTTTACATGCTAATAGTTATATAAGCAATAACCATAAGGTATCCGTAAGAAACACGTTTGATAATCTACAAGACACATCTGAAAGACATTGTCCGAATGAACAATAAGAAAACTTAGTTACCACCCACATATAAGTAACAGCTGAGTGCATACCAACCAAACCAAAAGCCAAATGTATCGTTCCTGGAGAGTCAATAGCATTTAGGGAAAAACAAGATAAAATGAAAAAGCATCCTACCTTAATTAAAGAAACCCAACAAATGCCAATGCACAGAAACTTAAGAATGCGTTGAAAGAACTAACGTATACAAAAAAGAACAGCTAAAATACAATCAATAAAATCAGATATTCAGTTGAAGATTTTCAATCACGATTAACATGGTTGACAGTAAATGATGTAAAAGGTAGAAAAAGCTCATCGGGAGTAAAACTAAAAGCCGCAAGTCCAGAAGAAAGACTTTTGAAAAGAAAAGAATATTTCAAGAATCTGTTAGGAACCCCTTCTGAAATCACTGATAAACCTATTGAAAAAATATTAATGGGTAAGTATACATTAGAAGAGGGTAGGTTACGAAGGAAGAATTTGACGCATAACTAAAAAGATTAAATGCAGAAAATATGAAGGTCTCCACGAAATACCTCCTGAAATAAGGAAGACAGGGTAATCTGAGAATTATTTTTTTTATTTATTGCGGACTTTTTGTCCTCATCTTGGTAGGTTTTTCTTCTTTCACTGCGTTTCGGCCAAATTTCACCTCTGGCCTTCTTCAGGTGATTTACTGCGACCTTGGATAGGAATTCTAAGTCTAGTAACCGTATCCCCAGTAATTACTGCTTTCATAGTTGTTGTCTATCGCACCACGTTTTTGACCAAGTAAACCTCTGGCCGGCTTGGGTAGGATTTAAAACCGCTATCTTCTGACAATGCTCACCTGGAACCGTAGAGACTCAACGCCTCTATCCGCTGCGCCCCGGGCCCCGAAGGGCGATCAAGGATGGATTTTTTTGGTCTTATAAATCCAATTATTTGTTCTCCTTATCTGGTCTTCCATAGTCGGGTTCGTACCGAATTGGTAATTGTCTTTAATTGGAATCATTTTGAGATGAGACTTCTTAATCTGAGACTTAATTTTTTTATTTATTGAGGACTTTTTGTCTTCATCTTGGTAGTTTTTGTGTTGTTTCTTCTTTCACTACGTTTCAGCCAAATTTCACCTCTGGCCTTCTTCAGGTGATTTACCGCGACCTCGGATAGGAATGCTGACATCACCTGAAGAAGGCCAGAGGTGAAATTTGGCCGAAACGTAGTGAAAGAAGAAACAACACAAAAACTAACAAGATGAGGACAAAAAGTCCGCAATAAATAAAAAAATTAATTCTCAGATTAAGCCTCATCTCAAGATTATTCCAATTAAAGACGAAGACAGGGTAACTTGACAACATATTTCTTCGATTATGTAACGCTGCGTATAAATAAAACACCAGAGAAAAATGTACGAAAGTCTACATGCTCCCTTTCCTGAAGAATGGCCACCTTAGAATCACCCAAACCTTTTGAGACATAATGGCAGCTAAGGTTTAAAACGTCCACACTCTCAATGATATCCAGCCTGAAGCTGAAAAAAAATCATTAAAAAAAATCTGAATTGCTTTAGGAGAAATCGATCCACAACCCTACAAATTCTGATTATACGTTGAATTATCGGAGTAAGTACAAAAAATCTCCTGGCAACATTATTGTTCAAATATTTCTCCAAGATATTCGATTCCGTACAATAAATGGAAAGACGGAGTAAATACTATTAACATATGGTCTACCGAAAGAAACTGTATCGTATAATAATGTTTTAGAAAAGCACTCAAGCAATGGTTTGCTCACGTGATAGTAGCACCAACTACTTTGAAATTGTCACTGGAATCTTGGAAGGAGATACGTTATTACCCTATCTATCTCTATCCTGCCTAGATCACGTACAACCGACGTCACTTGATGAAATGAAAGAAAATCATTTCACATTAAAAAGACCAAAATTAGGCGATATCCAGTAAAAACTGACAGACTACACTCATTATCTAGCGCTTCTCACAAATACATCCTCTAAGTCTTAATCCCTGCTAAATAGCCTGAAGCAAACAGCAAGAGTTCTTGTATTTTAGGCAAGATGGAGCCATCTCCTCATTAAATGGCAAACCTTTGAAATTAGTGGACCAGTTCTCATAACCAATCAGCAATATCTCATTTACTGAAAGCAATGTCAACGTAAGAAATGAAATGTTATTTACAGGTTATCGATCATATGGAAATCTGGTCTGGTTTGTTTTAGTTTTATGGCATATCAACCATTATAGCCAAATCCATTTTTAATCATATAAACAGTTCTATTTCCAACAATTCAATTTAGCACAAGTACCTAGTTTAAATGTCAAAACAGTTCTGTTTCAAAAAATTTAGTTTACCACAAGGACACAGTTCAGTTCTATTTGACCAATAAATAGGGACCTTTCAGGTGCTACCATACCAGACTAGCATGGACCTGAGAGCGATGGCAATAAAGGAGTATTCCATATTCCCCAAAGCTCCAGTATTACTGGAGTTTCACCATCAGATTTTCATATCCATGACACTAGTTGGGGGATTCTTATCCCTCTGCTGAGATGCAGTCGGTATATTCTGCAGCCTCAGTTGACTATGCCAATATATATCTAATCTCTTTAATAAAATAAAATGGGATTTCTTCCAAGCTGTAGCCGTGTCAATACTATTGTATGGATTCACCTCTTGGATTCAAAGTAAATGCTTTCAGAAAAAGCTAGAGAAGAACTATGCAAGAATGCTCAGCGTACTTATGCTAAACTGAATTATCTGAAACAAAACTGTTTTTACATTTAACTGTGTATTGGCAAGTTGGTTGAAGCTGTAGTATACACTAACTGCACCTCTGCAGAGAGATAAGACCCACCCCCAACGAGTGTCCTAGTTATGACACTAAACAGTCTAATGGTAAGGTTCCAGTGATGCTGGAGCTTCGGGGAATGTGGAGCACCCCTTCACTGCCATCGCTCCCAAGTCAACTTTGGCCCCGGTGTGGTAGCACCTGATAGGGCCCTATCTATGTGTTAAATAAAAATTATCTGCGTACATATGCTAAATTAAATTACTTGAAATAGAACTATTTTGATATTTAAACTGCGTGCTCATGCTAAACTGAATTGTTTGATATAGAACTGTTTGTGACATTAAAACTGTATTTTTATCATTAAGGTTTTTCGGACTATTGTCTTCATCTTTATTCTTATTTCGATAACGTTTCGGCCGATATGTCCTCCGGCCTTCTTAAGGTTTTTGTCAAACACAGGAACCTTCATGGAACTTCGAACTACGTCCTTTATTGAATCCACGGGGGTCACCTGATTCCGTCACCCATAACCGGGTACAAGTGTTAAGTATTCCTGTATTGTTACACGCCTGCAGTCAGGATTGAACCTGCAACCTCCAGATGATTTCTCCTTAGAAGTTTAGGGAATCAGCGCCAATAATCGTTACGCTATGTGTCCTGCAGGAAAATTCAGAGTGAATTTTTGGGACTTATAAACTTAATATTCTTACTTGACAAGAATTACTACTATTATGTATGATTTTTTACCTGTGCTCATATTCAGATTTCTTTTTCATCTAGCCTTCAATAAAGGACGTAGTTCGAAGTTCCATTAAGGTTTCCGAGTTCGACAAACACCTAAAGTAGACCGGAGGACATATCAGCCGAAACGTTGTGGCAATAACAATAAAGATGAAGACAATAGTCCGAAAACCCTTAATGATAAAAATAATCAAGCTTCGTCTCAGAAATTTAAACAATTAAAACTGTACTTACGCTAAAATGAAAAGTTTGAATTAGAACTATCTGATTCAACTGAATTGCTTGAAATAGAAATGCTTTGACAATTAAACTGTCGACTCGTACTAAACTGAATTGTTTGATATAGAAATGATTTTTAGTATAAAAATGGATTTGGAATTAAATAACCTACATATGTTGATATACCATAAAACCCAAACAATCAACTAACAAAACCTCTGGAGAGAAAAAAATAGATGGGAACTACAAAAGGATGCAACATACAATTTATACATATCCTTAAACTACACAAAGACGCACTAGGGTTGGACGACCAGCGTTCATCAGCTCTGTGCGGACACTGGATGGTGACAAGGGGCTTAACAAAAGTGATGGCCGATAGGGACGAATGGCGAGAGAGAATCAAAGAAATGAGTGCTTTCAGCATGCCTATTTGAGGGATATGATGATAGTAAGATAGATTTTTTGAGTACCCAGTTATAAATAAGTATACAATGAAAAGCTTGCGACACAAACATGATGATCACTTGACGATCTAGATTTCATTTCTCTGTTGAACTAGGCCAACCCTCAAACCAAGTTGCTTTATGAGAACTTTTATCTGCCATCAAATTATGTCTCAATGGTTTGCAATGCCAGAACTCTAAACATTGGACAAACATTAAGGCTTCTTTGTCTTTTTATCGTAAATACATTCAAAAGACTAAGATTCTTCAAAGGCTGAACACATATCGCATTCTGTTTTTGGTTTTTTGCCTTTTATCTTTGTTTTTTAATATCTCTCTAAGTTTTGAGTTGTTGTTATTGTTGTTTTTATCATGTTATTGTTTTTGTTATCATGTTGGTGTAAAATCATGAAGTAATTCTGTTTCCATCATAAAAAAAATGTTGTCAATAATCCTTTCCTGGTGTCGATGTAAATTCAAGAATTCAATGTTTGAAGACTAGATTTGTTTACTAAAATTGCCACAGGCAAATTCATTCACGCTAGAAATGATGACTAACATAAGCATAAAGTTCCGTATTACATAGATAGATAGATAGATAGATAGATAGATAGATTGCTTTGATAGGGATGAAATAAATGTGACAGAAAGAAAAAATGATTAAGGGAAAAATCTCTGTGAGAATTCAGAGATATCGATTACTTTTTGAAGAAAGAAAGAAAGAAAGAAAGAAAGAAAGAAAGAAAAAGAGGAATAAGAGAGAGCAATATTAGCAGTCTGAGAAAGAAAGAAAGAAAGAAAGAAACTGAATAGTGTGGATATTAATGACGCCAACATTGCTAGATCATCAATACACTAAGGTTAAGCGTTTGTAATCGCCTTCTGCGTCAATTCTTTTTCAATTACGTCTTTCTAATCAAATCAGCATTGCAGATAAGATTTCACCACTCGCGTTAATTCATTGTTTGAAAAACGGTTGTAATTACAAGCAAATTGACAACAGATGTGCTGTAACCTCCATCTTTAACAGGTTAATGAAAATCTAGTCAAGAGCGTTTCCTCCTTTACTTAATTGAACTCGAATGAACTTGTTTCGGAAATGCTGTTTGTAAATGCTCAGTACATTTTTTAGATAGTTTTCACGTGCAGTTTTTAGTCTGTACTTGTATTATGATGACTATGATATGGTGTGACTTTCTACGTCTGATCAGTCTCATCTGACCCAAGGACTCGACTCGTATGGCAGCTCCTACAATTTATATGATAAAGAAAAAATAATCTTCTTAAAAAGAGGTTACTGAATTATTACCAAGACAAAGAAAAGTTTTGAAGACGTATGATTATAGCCAAAAATGTTGTTGTTTTTCTACAGAATTAAAAAATATCAATTTATATCAGTTTAGATTGATTGAAAAATCAAGAAAATCCCACGTGCATTTTTTGATATCTGATAATCCAATATTAAGAACGTTGCTTTAAGCATAAGCTTATCTTGCAGATTATTTCACCAATACTGAGGGGATTTAAAATATTTTGCAAACGTTAGTTACCCAATTAGCTGGGACTATCGAATCCACCGACTGCATCTCTGCAGAGGGGTAACACCTCCCAACGGGTGTCCTGGATATGACACTAAACATGGGGTTCCAATGATGCTGGAGCTTTGAGGAATACAGAGCACCCCTTCATTGTCATCACTCCCTGGACTACTCTGACCCGTAGTGGTAGCACCTTGTAGAGTCTTATCAATGGGTTAAATAGAACTAAACTGTGTAATTATGCTAAACTGAATTGCTTGAAATAGAAATGTTTTTGACGATTAAACTGTGTACTTACATTTAAACTACGTACTTATGCTAAACTGAATTGTTTGAAATGGAACTGATTTTGACATGTAAACTATACTTACGCCAAACTGAATTGTTTAAAATAGAACTGTTTTGAATTTAACTGTGTGTAAACAAAATCTATACTTATACTAAACTGATTTGTTTGAATTAGAACTGTTTGACGAAAAGGAATAGCTTGAAATAGAAATGTTTTTAACAATTAAGCTGTGTACTCAAGCTAAACTGAATTGTTTGAAATAGAACTGATTATTTGTATAAGATTGGATTTGGAATTAAATAACCTAAAAAGGTTGATTTGCCATGAAACCTAAACAACCAACCCAACCAAACAAAGGTGAGGAACAATTCGGCAGTTCTGGATGCTTTTGCCAGTTATGAAGGTGACAAATTTCACCGTACTGTGAGATATTGATCTTGTCAGATACTTTCTGGCTGCTACTTGCAGGCTCTATGACGTTGACCATGGTGTAGCGAACAAATGAATAAACAGTGGAATTAAACATTGGTCTACAAGTCAATAATTTTTTATTTCTTTAAATTGACTGAAAAGTTGGTTGAGACTCAAAAGTTACAGAGTCTTTTCTTGTATGTATTTACCCATCCCCTCCGTACGGGAAGGTTACGACACAAAGTCAGTTTTTAAGCAGAGTTTAACAGGTTTGAATTCAGATATGTTTTCCTCCAGGACTGGTTGCCTAACCAAAGGTAAATAGAACAGTTTGACCTACTATTTACCCAAAGCTTGAATAATTGGATTCATACCTTTCCCTTGGGTATTAGCCCTATATGAAATTTAAATAGTCTCGTCGAGGAATTGAAATTGTGTTGTATCCATTTCCTATACCCCGCCACATCTTGAATGAAAACATAATATTCGTCACTGCGCAAATATTTTAAGTGATAAAGAAGAGATCATACACGAAATCAAGCATTTTGTGACTGTTAACTCTTGTTGTATGTATTGTGTGTGTATGCCCCTGTGTGAGAAAGAAAAAATATATATATATTCTAAACATGTAAGTAGCTGCAGATGAAATTTTAATCAGATTGAAAAGTAGTACGAATACTTCCTGTAAACAAATATATTCGAAAATGATGAGCCATTTAAATGTAATATTTTCTTTGAATTTTTTAATCACATTTTAACAAATAGACCTAACATTCAATCTCAATGAAATTCAAATTGATCCATGATTTTTTCCCCAGATTTGTAAACTAATTATTAGTAGATACGAAAAAAAAGATAGGTTTGTTGTGTGTATGTGTGTGTGTGTGTGTGTGTGTATATATATATATATATATATATAGAGAGAGAGAGAGGGTGTTGTTTCACAATTTTTGAAACAAAATGATCGGGTAAAAGTAAAGGACCACAAATGATAAAGAAATAAAAATTATATTCATTGAAAAGTTAAAGGATAAAATTTTAGGATCTGCATCTATTTAGTCATAAAGATGGATGAAAAATGTCAAAATGAACCATAGAGCACATGCGCCAAATGCCCACTGGTCAGTTGAAGGTACTATTGAATGCGGTGTTAAAAGTTATAAATAACGCGTGTACATTTCATAAATAAAGTATTTGCAATTTAAGATAATTAAGTGACATTGAAACAGAATCTAAAGAATGTTAGATTTTCACTCAAAGAAATAAATTCGAAAGGTTTTTAAATAGACTTATTGAATGGATCCGTAAAACCTACTGCCGGTCTATCATCTTAATCGCTGTTTGTAAGATTGAGGTTGGCTCGAAATTAGAAAACAAGTTGAATCATCTATGATTGGTAAAAAAGTTGTATTTTTGTCAATCTATTATTTTGGGTTTTCGTCCTTCTGATTTTCATGCCAAGTCAAATATTGTCTTGCTCAGTCGGTTGGGGCTGTAGAATATAAAGACTTCTTCTCTGCAGAGGGGTAACACCCAACAATAAGTGTCCTAGATATGACACTAAACAACTTGATCATGAGGTTCCACTCATTCTGGAGCTTTGGGGAATGCGAAGGACTCCTTCATTGCCATCGCTCTCAGGTCCACTTTGACCCGGAGTGGTAGCACCTGATAGGGTTCTATTTAAGGGTTAAATAGAACTAAATTGAATATTTATACTAATCTAGATTACTTGAAAAAGAACTGTTTTGATATTTAAACTGCGTACTTATGCTAAACTGAATTGTTTGAAATAGAACTGTTTTGACACTTAACTGAACTGTTTTGACATTTAACTATTTGTAAACTAAAACTATACTTATACTAAACTGAATTGTTTGAAAGTTAATTTGCGTTTAATCACTCGAAAAGGGTTGATACGCCGTGAAACAAAATAACCAAACTACCAATCAAGTATTGTCGTTTGAAAGTCTCAAAGAAGTTTTAAAACGAATATGAAAGCGTCAAATGGTCAATAAAGGCCAAAAATACAGATATACCAAACACAGCTTTTCGAGTCTATTTTTTGAACAAAAATTATCCTTTTGTTATTATAGAAATCAGTTCATTTCCTATACACGTCCTCAGAATCCATGGTTTTAGGTCAACTTGAGCTTACCTGATCGTCAAGTGAAATTTCTTGATTCTGATTACTCTACTGTGATCAACTGCATCTTCACCTTTCTTACAACAAATGGAGCATAACGCTGCTTCGAACTCGTAAAACATGAATTTTCGAATCAGATTATGTTTTACTTTCACCTGTGCAGCTTTCAAATCACACATGAGGTAAAGCAAAGCATAGCGTGTCAGCACACCGACTACCACGATACTACCGATAAGAGTAAGTGACTTCTATAGCTTGTCGTCACAGGATACACGCGCGGCAAACTAGGATGTCCAAAAAAAAAAACTCTAAAACGTTTGACTCGTCCCAATATAATAATGGTCGGTTGCTTGTTTTGTTTTACGGCATATCAATACTTTTCGGGTCATTTAACGCCGAACCCAGTATAATGAGCTTGGTTTACACTGAGTGTCTCTTTATAGAGATCGAGTGTCAGACTAAACAAAGAATTGATATGAAATTAAAATCGCTAACGATTTGCTGCCTATCGGATGGTTAAAAAGCTCGTTTCGCAGACTAATCCGTTATAGCAGTCAGAGCAATTCTCAATGAGTGGCCTTTTCATGTTACTTCTGGAAGGCTAAATTAGGTTTATCACATCTAAAGAGAGTTTTCTATTGATTAACAAGTGTAATTAGTTCGAGTCAGACTCTTAGTATTGTACCCTATGCAATCTTAGCTGTTTAATCTAAGGTCTTCAAATATCCTAGGAATTATACTGTGCTACATCGGTGGTGAGGCTCCAGTTTTTCGGTTGTTAGAGAGTGTGGAGTAACTCATTTATAAGCAGTATTCTCAGCTTCATTCTGAACTATTCTAAAGTCAATTCTGAGGGGTAACACCTGTACAAATCCAATTTACGGTTTAAATAGGTCTGTATGAGACGAGTTTTAAAATGATTATGAGCTGGATTAATGCATTAACTCTTAAAACATTTATATAGTAATTAAATGCAAAGTTTTTAACCGTTTGAAATGATTACGAATATATGTTTTTGTGCCATATATAATCAAGAACATAATTGATTAATTGACTTCGGCATAGAAAACAAATCAAGGTTTGACATACCTTAAAACCAACCAACCAACCAACCGAGGATTTCAAAAAACTGCTTTTAACCACCTAACCATACCTGGAAATAGCATTCAAGGACAATAAATTTTTCTTCTATTTTTCTTTTCTTTTTTTCTTTTTCTCGTTTGGTCTTCCAGTCGGGTATTAATAAATATAGATGCTCACCAAAATAAATCATGGAAGCCACTCTGTTTTCCACTATTATTCTTTACGTCTTATCTTTTATTTTATCAATATCCATCATAGGCTGCAGGTTGTTCAAACATGTTCTAATATGAGGTAATCTTCAAACTTAGTCTTGCCCAGTCGGCTGGGGCTATAGAATATGCCGACTGCATCTCTGCAGAGGGGTAAAACCTGTATATGACATTAAACAATATGGACCTTTGGAAATGAGTAGTACTCTTTCTTTGCCATTACTCTTAGGTCCACTCGGATCCTGAGTGCTAGTAACTGATAAGGTCCCATCTATGGTTCAAACAGAATTGTTTAACCATTCAACTGTGTGCAAACAAATGTTTTATGTAAAATTAAATTGATAGTTTTACATAAAGATGCTTGAAAGTATTTAACTGCGTGTGAATTAAACTATTGGTATAAAATGGGGTTGGTAAACTTTCGTTTCCTTACATCTTCGTCGTTGGTGTTCCACTATACGCCTTTACTTTATCACGTCTTGCCGTCAACTCCTCAAAAACACGAGTGGTCCTCTCACTTCCTGCTGTCTCGGAGGCAGAAACACCCACTTCCGCCGATTTTCTAGTCCTTTTTAATTACCATTATCGAGTGTTTTGGCCTGGCCATTCGGAGACTCTCTGCTTTATTTATTTATTTATCTATTCAGTTTCAATTTTCTATGAGCCGTTCAATTACAATACTTATAATCATTTAACTGGTGGTGTAATGGTTATCGTCGTAGGGAATGGACACGGCGACACGAGTTCAAATCCTGGACAAGATTGATAGCATTTCACATAGCACTAATACCCTTTGGAAAGGTATAAATCCATTTATTCTCCCTCCAGCTATGGGTAAATAGTAGGACAGACTGGGTTCTTCAGCCTTGGTGAGGCAACTAGTCTAGGAGAAGGATAACTCTGAATTCAAACCTGTTAAACTCCGCTTAAAAGGTGACCTTGTGTCATATCCTGCCCGAGCGGAGGGGTTGGTAAATATGATAATCATTTAACTGTGCGCAAAAATTGAATAATTGGTATCACATAGCAATACTTGGAAACATTTAACTGGGTTCAAATAAATGAATAGTGTTATTAGAATCAAGTAGCAATACTTGAAACCATTTTAACATGTGCAAATGATAGCAATACGTATGGGCAAACTAACTAGCTCTAACTAATTTTAAAATAAAATTACCAAAAAACAATTTCCTTACAAATCATATGAATAACCATTTAATTGTGTCCAAATAAATAACTGGTGTTAAATTAAATTGGTAGTGTTACATAGCAATACTTGAAACCATGTAACTGTGTGCAAATACATGAGCTCTGGTTCGTTTAAAGATATCATCTACAAACAATTGTTTACAAATCATACATATACTTTATGTGTGTGTGTGTGTGTGTGTGTGTGTGTGTGTGTGTGTGTGTGTGTGTGTTTGAATGTGTGTGTGTGTGTGTGTGTGTGTAAATGGGATTTGGCTTTAGATAACATATAAGAGTTCATATGCCATAAAAACCAACCAACCATCAAACTTATCCACGTTTGAAAATTAAAACGTAAGGACCCAGCTGAATAGATGAATGATTCTCTATTCTCAAAAGGTTTTTTGTTCATCTTGATTTCCCATTGCTTCCTCTGCTGAATTGTGATTTATTTGAAAAAATAAAACAAAGAACAATGATTCTATTCTGTCTGTTCTGCTGGTCTATCAATTTTACTTCGTTTTCTACCGTTCTTTCAATATTCTATATGGATAAAAAAAGGTTACTTAAGAGTATATCAGATCATCATCACCATCATCATCAATACGTCTCAACATCACATATTCCTTTCACTCCCTGGTGCAATCCGTCCCTATAAGCTATCATTCTAAGAAAAGTCCTCTGCACAGAGCGGATGAATGTGCATTTTTGATGGTCGGCTAATACTAGTGTGTCCAAGTGCATTAGAGAACGTCCTTATTTCTCCATTATGTGTGTCCGTCTTACTTAGGTGAACATGCAGCAGCAATTTTGTAGGGTGCTGCTTCCAGGATTTTTCAAAACAGCCCGCTGCAGCCTTGTGTAGTTCCCATCCACCTTTTTCTCCATGCGTTTCGGTGTTGAAACCATACGCTAATACTGACACGACAACTGTTTCAAAGAATGCGCGTTTTATTTCATCACAAACATGTATTATCCATAATGTCAGTAGCTTGTCAGAGGCAGGTCATGCCTTTTCAATGCGTATGCTGGTATTGCTTTCTGTCAGATGGTTAGCGTAAAGAATATGATTATTTTAAATTCCACCAACAAATTTTGTAAAATTTAACTGTAAAATTGTAGTTTACGAAAAATATTTGTTTGGTTGTGTTTTATGGCATATCAACCGTTGTCAGTTATTTAATATCTAATTCTTTATATATATATATATATATATATATATATATATATATATATATATATATAATTTGTAAGCAAATAGTTTATAGATAACATCATTTTGAAACGCAATTTTATGGTTTTCATTATTGATATTTAAAACTAACAATTCTATTTAAAAGTAAGATATTGAACAGTTCTATTTGACCCACGGGTGGGACCCTAACAGGTACTACCGCTCCGGTTCAGAGTGGACCAAATACAAATGGTAATGAAGGAGTAGCAAAACTTTTGTGTTTAGTATTTTTAACTGGAATCTAATCCAAACATTATGTTTTATTATCTGAGTGTGTTTTAAATAAAACACTTTTTTCGAAATAGAAATATAGAAAATTGTATAACTTCTGTTAATTTAAAGGACATGATAAACATGTAAGAGGAAATATAGGATATGTTTAATCGAAACGTTAAGTAACTAGAATTATAAGAAATAAAATGTAATGAAATATGTAGAATAAATAAAAGACAGAAATAGGCAAACTGATACCATATTAGAACAAGTTTAACCTTTTCTGTTTCGTACAGGATTATGTAGGTTCACAAAAAAGAAATTTAAATATCAATATTATTAGATGTTATTACGGTTTGTGTTCATAGCTTCGGTTATTAAACGTTCATAATATGAAATATGTCACTGAAATTCATTTACTATAGGTTTTTTATGAAACCTAAAAATACATTTCGTAAAATATGATTGTGATTATTTTTAATATGAAAGTTTAGAAAATGTGTCAAGTAAGAGAAAGTGTATTCGTCAAAGTTCAATGAATTTTACATAGTTACGAAAGGTCAAAATGTTTATCCTCAGACATACAGATTACATGATTTGGTTTCTTTATTCTCAATGGCAGATCAACTTTTGTGGGTTATTTAATGTGAAAGCTATCCTTGTAGAAGAATAGTAATTGCACTGTGTAATCCATAGTGGGGAGGATAAACGGTCCATACCTTTCCCAAGGGTATTAGTCTGAAAGTGAACATAATAGCGTGACTGGAGTTCGAACTCGTTCACAACGATATCGCTGTTCGGCACGTCAGATTCTTCGCCACGAACGCTCCTAAATTACTGTTTCCACCGAAGGTAAGTGAAAAAAGGCGTTACTGCTTTTTAATACTAAGGCTACATTAAGCAAGGAAATTCAAGAACCTTAATCCAGTTTTATGAGACTGTGGATCTGCACCTGGATCTAATAAGTGGCCTGGGTGAAGTTGTATGAGATACCAGATGCTCACGCAGTAAGTCTCGCCTCTTAACGACACTTATGGTATCCAAGAGAAGGATAAGGTACAAGAAAACTGGGAATTTGTATCGAAGCAGGCGTTGTCAGAGTTCGGTTTTTCACAACGTTGGACTGCCTGAGTGATTCTCGTTCCTCGTTTTGCCATTCCATTGAGGCAAGTTAACCTGATACGCTCATAAGTGGTGGTTGAATTCTGTCAGTTATTTTATTAGAGGTTCCAATACGCAGCTAATGCCTTTACTAAGCCGGCAAAAGAAACGTGATTTTTTTTTTTTCGGTTTTTGTTTACTTTTCTGTATTCGTCAGTGAGAAGCATTCGTTTGGAAGAACGATAACTCTGCTATTGGAATGTATATCTGCATGACTGATTCTGTGGCTATAGCATTGAACGTCGTTTAAAAAACTCCCTGTCATTGGATCTAAATTGATTTTATATTCTGTCAGGTTCGATGATGCAGAGTAGTGGGATATTGAAAGTCCACTGCCATCAGTAATTCTTGCCATTCATTCATTTATTTAGTAGGTTATCGAGAAATCTTCTAAAACCCGCTTAGAAGGAAATGAAAAAGGTGACTTGTTTAGAGAAGGCGATATATTGCCGAAAGGTCCAACATAAATCAGTCAATAAAAACAAATTCTCAGCTACTTCGTATTTTACGATCAAGGATTTTTCACTATATATTTCTTTAAGATTATGAAGTTGAATATATCAGATTGATATAAAACAAGATCTATTGGGAACAGTATAAATATCATTAGCACATGTGCAAATATTTAGAGTAATTAATAACGACGCTACCGGGAGAATATAATAATGAATTATATAAATTATATATATCGTCCATCGATTTTATGATGACGATTAACTAAGCCAAAGCTAACTAAATGAATTATACAAAGGATCTATTTTATAGAGGTGAAGGCTTTCATAGAACCAGCCATAGTTTTTTTTAATGAGATTTTAACCGTAGAAGGATGCTGTACCACAACGCCACAAATTCCTCGAACAGAAATCATCAGGTTTTGAATTCTTTAGAGTTTTTCCTTTTCCTAAATTGGAGTAACGTAACAGTTATCTTCGTTGGAAATGGATACGACGAGCCGAGTTCAAATCTTAAATAAGGCTACTTGAGTTTCTCTTAGCACTAATGGTCTCGAGAAAGGTTTTGGGATTCGATATGGTTTTATGGCATATCAACCATTGTAGGTCTTTTAATGCCAAATCCTTTTTATAGATATGTTAAATATATGATTTCTAAACATATTTTGTTGATAACATTTTTAAACAAACCTGAGATCATTTTTGCATATAGTTAATTGGTCTTTCTTAATTTCAAACAATTCAACAATTATATTTAGCATAAGTTCATAGTTTTTTGTTGATATACAGTTAAATATAAAAATAGTTCTTCTTCAAACCATTCAATTTATCATAGATACATTTTAATTGTGAACAGTTCTATTTCAAACAATTCAGTTTAGCGAGTCAACAAAGTTATATGGTTCCATTTATGGATATGTATCACTAACAATTCAATTAAACATCAGTCATTATTTACACACAGTTAAAGGTAAAATCAGTTCTATTTCAAACAATTCAGTTTAGCATAAGCACAGTTTAAATATCAAACGGTTCTGTCAGGTGTTACCACTCCGAACCAAAATGAATCTGGGAGTAATGGCAATGAAGAAGTACTCGGCATTCCTCAAAGCTCCAACATTACTGGAACTTCACCATCAGATTGTTTAGTGTATATCTAGGACACCCGTTGGGAGGGTCTTACCTCTCTGCTGAGGTGCAGTCATTGTATTCTACTGGTTCAGCTGACAGGGCACTTAGGTAAAGTGTGAGCCTATATATTCTTTTCTTGGCAATGGGCAAACAGTTGGAAAACTGGCCTTGATAAGGCAACCACATACATATACATAAATAAATAAGGCAACCACATACATATACATAAATAAATATATATATATATATATATATATGTGTGTGTGTGTGTGTGTGTGTGTGTGTGTGTGTGTGTGTGTGTGTGTGTGTGTGTGTGTGTGTGTGTGTGTGTGTGAATAATCCTCTGCTTTAAAAGACCTTATTGGTTGACCTGCAATTTAATGTGACTAGTGTCTTTCAGGAGAACGTCGACTGTGACCACGAAAAGTCTTCAAGGACCAAATCTACGTGAGATGTTCGTAGTTCTTCCAAAATCCTGAACATGATTATCATCCACTGGCGTGTAATATCGACCAGGTTTGAAGCATGTTATTTTCCATTTGCATTTGAAAAAACTGCGATTATGAACCAAAATGAATCATTTTAATTAATTTGTAGTATGTTCAACTCTGCTTTAACTTGGATATAAAACTAACTTACTTTGTCTTGATATTGATAGTTAAAAGTTTAAACTAATACAAGGTCAAATAAGAGAAAATTGGGTTGGAAGATAATTTTGCATCAATATTTGTCGTGAGGAAAGCATGTTTCTTTTTCCTGTATCTTTTGGAAATTGCCATTAGAAATCCCAATTTTAACAACGACCAATGACACAAACAGTTGTAAGCAAGAAAACCACAGAATAGTCGGGATTCTTTCTTTTCATTTTTGATGAATAGAAATCTTATTTAAATAAAAAACCTTGGCCAACACTATCCTGTATTTGTTATATAGCCATAACCATAATTATATCAATCCAACGGTACTACAGATACATATTCAAATACATATTCATATACACAAGCGGACTCTAATATACAGACGAAAACAAATACACAGACGACTCCATTGTTCAAGTACGAACAGATTTATTATTAACTTCTGACTTTGGTTCTTCGACACAAGGAGAGAGACACAATTCTTAAAAATCTTTTGTATCATACTATCCTGACAACACCCTCAACGTTCGGCACATTTCCTGGTCTAATCTCAATTCCGCAACGCCATGGTCGGAGCCCAACTGCTCAACATTATGGCCGGAACTCAATTAAATCTTTGTTCAAAATCTTCCAAATTCACAGCCCATCTCTTCTGGGCATGACGTCTTCCACTCTCCAGCCTCATTTCCTTTCTGGGGTTTATTATGACAATGGTGATTGTCATATCCTTTACGCAAGAGCGTAAACTGTAAAATGCTATGCACCTGAACTCTTAACTCGAATAGTTCAAAGTCCAATCAAACTGAATGATAAAATATGATTAATGAAAAATGATTAAAATAAAAAAAATCATTCCTTGATATATTGAAAGTGAAATTTTGAAATTCCGATACTGAAGTCATATGAAAAGTTCAGATGTTTGAAATCAAGCAACGGATAAACCACTTTGATAGAATAATTGTATTCATACTTTTTTAGTCAGAATTTCTTTTAATTTTCCCGCCTAAGTAGCAGTCAGCGAAAGAGGCGGAGAATTTTGACTACAACTTATCTCAGTCTGGCAACGGCTCATAAAACTAGTAATTTCCACTTTTCATTTATCTGTAGGTCGCAATAAATTGCTCTGCATTACAATAATGTTTCTCGCTAAAGTATTTGGAACTGTTAACTTTAAGCGAAATGTCAATAGAAGGATCGCGCTAGAATATGAACAAACCTACAAAAATTTATATTAATATCCATTGAACACTACTCAAACACGCATACCTAAATACTTACATATACGTATATATCTATATACACGGAACAATGCATTAAAAGTAAAGTTCCTGTGGTGTGTAGTTGATAATGCGTCAGGCTGCAAGATCGTTGTGAGCGTGTTCGAACTCCAGTCGTGCTATTTCATTTACTCTCGGAGTAATATTCTTGAGAAAGTTGTGGATTTGATTACCCTACAAGCTGAGGGTTAAGTAGTATTACTACTATGGTTCTACAAGGGTATCTTTGGCATTAGATAACCTATGAAGGGTGATATGCCATTAAATAAAGAAACCGAGCCGAATACATTAAACAACGAAAAAGGCTTTAATTGATCCTATTTATCTGTAGGTCGGATTGATGATATATTCGTCTGATCCTTTGTTGACGGTGCTGAAGGCTTTTGTAGGATCAAACACTCTTTAGATAAGCTGATAACATTAAAAAAATACTCACTAAAGTGTCACCTCCCATTTCACCTACCTAGGTAGCAATATCTCATCTACTGAAAATAATGTCAACATATGCATTAGTAAAGCATGGACTGCTACTGAATGGTTATCGACTCTAAGGAAATCAAATCTTCCTGATAAAAAATGTCAATTCTTCCGTGATTTAACAGTGTTAGTACTATTGTATGGCTGCACAACCTACACTTTTAGGAAGAGCTGGGAGAAAAAGTTAGATTTGAACTACATAAGAATACTGAATTTTTTTTAACGAATGATGGAAGCAGCACCCGACAAAATAACTGCTGTACGGCTGATTGCTTGCCATCTCAAAAACTATTCAAGTAAGACGAACGAAATATGCAAGATACTAGTGAAGAAGCAGAGACGAAACCATAAGCGAAGGTCTTCGGTGGACTCCCACATATGAACGTGCCAAAGTTGGCCAACCACCAACAAAGACATATTCATCATCATGTGACCACTGGATGCCGTCTAGAGAAGATTTCCAAGAGCAACATCCAATAGGGACGCATGACAAGAGAGAGGCATGGGAATCTGGGCTATTACCCTGATTTGATGATGATGTATATATATATATATATATATATATATATATACATATATATATATATATATATACCCCTCTGCACTAGCAGGATACGACACAAGGTCAGTTTTAAGCGGAGTGTAACTGGTTTGAATAAAAGTTTTTCTTCTCCAACACTGGTTGCTGTACTAAAGTTGAAAAGACGGTCTGTCCTACTATAACTGGATTTGTACCTTCCTCGAGGATATATATATATATATATATATATATGTGTGTATGTGTGTGTGTGTGTGTGTGTGTGTGTGTGTGTGTGTGTGTCGGTCACTGATCTAAACCTATGTATTTATTGGTGTTGCTATTCACTCGATGGTGCTTTGATTACTCTTAGATCCAGAAAACTTTTGATTTTAAAATTGTGCAGACACGTTCTTTCATCACTTGTGACATTAAAAAACAAATCAAATTCTCCAGCTGATGGTAGCTTTCATATTCAACTTGTGGTATCTGTACGTGGCCCCTGATGTAACTCTTCAACCCTATAAATCATAAGCCAACATGGCCACATTCTTGACAGAGTAACATCAAAGGTCAACATAGTCCCTGTTTCTAGTCGACCTTTTTACTTTGCCTTGGTTGATGCTTTGTTTATATATATACATATATATATATAGTTCACTATATTTATAGATATTGGATTGGTTTGCTTTTATAGGATATAAATGATTGTTGGTTAGTGAATGCCAAATCCTGTTTTTACATATATATCAAATATATGATTTGTAAACATACTTTGAAGATAAACAAAGTTAAATAATCAAACTGTTCTATTTTTAACAATTCAATTAAACATCAGTCATTTGTTCACTCATAGTTGAATGATCAAATAGTTCTATTTCTAACAATTCAATTCAGCCTAAGGTATTTGTTTGCACTTAGTTTTTATGCCCAACAGTTATTTTGACACATATATAGGACCCTATCAACTGCCACCACTCCAGGTCAGAGAGGATCTGGAAGTAATGGCAATGAAGGGGTACATTGCGTTCCTCAAAGATCAAGCATTATTCGAGTCTCACCATCGGATAGTTTAATGTTATAATCAGAAAACTTGTTGAGATCCAGTCGGTGTATTCTGTTGTCTCAGTCGACTGGGCTATATAAATAGTGTTCAGCATCAGTAAAAGTAAAGCTGGTGACCGTAGTCGAAGGCGACCAGAAGGCTCCCTTTTCAATTGCTACTACACCGAGGTGTAGGTAAGGGCGATACTCCTTTTCCCTGGATTGCTCCGCTTTACTCTTGATACGTACCTTATATTGCTGAGTGTTAAGCAAGGAGGTATCAAGTACCATTTTTAAAGTCTTTGGTATGACGCGACTGGGGATTGAACCCAGGTCTTCCAGACCAATCATCAGGTCATCAGGTATAAGCACAGATTTCCCTGATTCTCTCTCTCTCTCTCTCTCTCTCTCTCTCTCTCTCTCTCTCTCTCTCTCCACCAGTTCATCTCGTCCATCGCTCCTTGCAGGTTTTCCTAACTACATCCTGTGTCTGCACGGAGCTGATCTCGATAAGTTCTTGCTGGTCGGCAAACGCTGGCACGTCCAGGTGTAGGGGTCCATAGAAGAACGTTACTTATGAGTTTGTCCTTGCTCCTCCAGCCGTGTCCCGCTTGTTTTGTTTCTCTTACATGAACGGTTATATATATATATATATGTATATATATATATATATATGTGTGTGTGTGTGTGTGTGTGTGTGTGTGTGTGTGTGTGTGTGTGTGTGTGTGTGTGTGTGTGTGTGTGTGTGTGACGTGGACAGAGAGTCAACGGAGCTTGATGACGATCAGTTTCTCACTTATAAGATATCGGACAACGTCTTATCAAGTCTACACAACCAGTTTGGCCTACTATCAAACCATAATTCGTGTGGGGGAAACAGATGGATCCATGAATTTTACAAGGGAATTACCACAAAGTGAATCGTAAACAGCCTCGTTGAGTATTTGAACTCAAATTGCCATTTCCTACGACAATAACCAGTGTCTCGATATATATATATATATATATATATATATATATATATATATATATATATATATACTCTTACTTGTATATGTACTTATTTATATCTGAGTCGTATTGACAGATATTTATTTACCTAGATAATTACACTTATAAACTCTTTAAACTTACTCATACACATACATTTTTGGATATACTTCCATGCATATTTACACACATAGTCAATTAAATACCCACTTTCACGGAAATACACTTACGTATATATATTTTATTACACGCAACTCACTCGTCCCCAATCATTGGTCGTCTAACATGGTATGACCGTTGAAGTTCTACTTCTGTAGAATGTCTTATGCTGGAACAGTCTGGCACATCCCATCGCTCCCCATTGCATACATACACTAGCGTAAATACTCATATATTAGCATATATACATTATATATGCACAATCCATAAAATCATTACACATTAATGCGGATATATAAATCTAATAGATGGATAGTTCGTAATAAAAAAAGATAAAAATTTTACGATAATAATAATAGATATAATAATAGATATAATAATAAATACTTCATTTCAGAATCCGTATATAACTTAAGGACACTTGGAATCATGTTTGATTTAATCAACGGACGAGAATGGTGGCGTCGCTGAGATTTCAAGGGATTTTATCTTGCTTGCTTTCAACCGTTAGTAAATGTCTTTCTGATGAACGGAAATGTTATAACAACACAAAATACGTCAGTAAAATGCAAGAAAAATTGAATGAGATGTCGTCTAAAACTAAAAAGGAAAAAACAAAACAAAACAAAGAAGCAAAAATAAATGGAACAGACGATTTTATGGCGTTATTAAACATAACTAATGTGATGCCTGCCAAGACAAGATGAATTAATCAGCTTTATCATGAGCGGAAAATACACGCACACATATTTCTGATGATAGAATTTCAACATTTTCATAGAACCTACTTAAAATACCAACACAAATATTCATATACACATTAGATAACAAAGATACATACGGTTCCTCCCATTGCAACGTTATCCTATGCATATATTTATGTATACAAATGTACACATTTCTCATAAAACACTCAAAAATATTAAAACCTGCATATTAGAACGCAGGACTAATAATAACATTATGATTTCGAATATCCCTTAACCCTTTAAGTTCCACAGTGACACAAGTATTCCAGTCAAATTTCAGTTTCATTTCAACCCTTAAAAACGTTATTTCAAAAAATAAAAAGTACTCAATGCCAGCCTGTCAAGCTGAATAAAACCTAAAACAGATAGTACTTCACTCACCCTCCTTGGCCAATCCATGACAATCAGTTTCATGAATTCTTTTATACCTTGGTTAACCTGGTTTTGGTCATAACAAGGCCACTCATGTAACATGTCTTGGGCGGGGATAGTCTGAAGACCCCCCCACAATAAGTTCTGCAAGTAGTTTTGAATTCAGAGTTTTCCCCCTAAATCGGTTGTTATGTCTAGACTAAAGAGCCAAGTCTGCCCTATCATCTACCCAAGGCTGACAGGTGAATAGTTTGATTCATAGCTTTCTCAAGGGTATATACCCTATATGAAATGCAAACAGCTACGTCCAGGGTTTGAACTTGGATAACCGAGACCACTTCCTACGTCGACAACTGTTACACCCCGAAAAACACTTATTTCCAAACCAAAGAGCAAAAAGAAATTAAAACCCACCGTCGCAAACGATCAAATATTGATCACCTTTTCTTAGGTAACCTGTTTATTAATTTGTTAATTGTTGGCCGATTAACAGCTATGACTTTTGCCGGTTCAAGAAAATACAGAAAGATAACTCCCTATGTTGAAGCAAAAGTGTTTTTTTTACAGGCAGGCTTTCAGTAATAACATTTTCTATGTAAGCGCCATTGGTATATCTAAATCGTGTAGAGATAAAGATGCTTTAAATATGGCGAACAATGAACCAACAAGGTGAGGCGTATAACAGCACGGAAATAATGTTGTATGATTGTTTAAAGAGAGCAGAAAAGTAAGATATGAGTTACATAATTTAAGGTTTGCTTGATATCATCATCATCATCATATCGTGCTGGCAGCACGGATATCCCTGACCCTCTCTCGCCACTCCTCCCTATCGTTCATCGCCCTAGGTAGGTCTTCAGGACAACAACCTGTATCCTCACATAGCTGCTGAATGTACGTTCGTGCTGGTCGTCCTGCTTTTGCGCGGCCGTGTGTGGGGATCCATAAGAGTACATCTCTTATGAGTTCATCTCTGCTTCTCCAGCAATGTCCTGCATGTCTGGTTCGCCTAACTTGAATAGTTTTCGTGATAGGGGGCAGGTGGCCGTACAGTTGGTGTCTTGTGGGGTGTTGCTGCCAGGACTTGTTCAGGATTGCACGCAGCATTCTTGTGTAATTGCCATCTAGTTTCTTCTCCAGCCGTTTTGTTAGCGTCCATGTAGTGCATCCATATAGCAGTATCGATGTGACCGCTGCCTGGAAGAAACTGCGTTTCATTTTATCGGTTAGGTCTGATTTCCATATAGTCGATAGCCTATTGATAGCTGTCCATGCTTTCGTTAACCTCGTTTCGATGTCCTTTTCGGTTGATTCGACGCTGCTTCCTAGGTACGTGAATTTGTCTACTAGTTTAAGAGGGGTTCCTTCTAGAGTGGAGATGTCCCCCGTTTGGTTATAGCACATATATTCCGTTTTGTGTGCATTAACATGGAGGCCTATGCTTGCTGCTGCTCGTTCCAAGCTATGCAGAAGTGTTTCGGCTTGGTCAGGTGTATTTGCCAGTATCGCTATGTCATCGGCGTAGTCGGCGTCAAGTACCTAGTCCATGACTGAATTAAAAGGATTTTTAGAAACATCAGAGAGTGAGGTAAAAAGACGGGAAAGATGAGTAATCTAAGAATTTTAAAAAAAGTGTTTTTATTTGTAGATGAAAGATTTAGCCGGATAAATGAAAAGTATTCTATTATTAAATGAATTTTGATTTTTTTCCTTTTTTATTCTTTTTTCGTTTACGTTCAAATTAATAGAGGTGAAAGGTTTATATAGATGAAAGGTTTTTAAACATTTTGAGGTCTTTTATGGGTGGAAAGCTGTCTCTTATACAGCTTTATTTTTTATAATTACTTCTCAGTTACAGAATAATTTTTAGTTTTAAAATATCTTTTTTTCGAAAAAGCAGCATAGTTTTAATTCATTTTTTATTGACCGTCCAAAAGTTTAACCATAAAAGAATCTAAGAATTTACTTATTACACTTTTTTTTTATTTTAGGATATTTTTTCTTTTACATTTAGGATTTTATTTTTTTGTAATGGTTTAAAACATTATTAAAATTTTATTTTTCGAAAGATTATTTTTAAATATGTCCAAAATTTTAGTTCAGTTCTTTATTGCCTGTTAAGTTACAGTGATAAAAAATGTACTTGTTTAATTTATTTTCTTTTTTAGAGCATAAAAATGTAAAAACAAAAGGAAACGAAGAATTAAAAATGTGTCCTTATTTTTCGGTGGAAAATTTCGTGATTGAAAAAAATTTATTTATTCTATTTCTTTAAATGAAAAAAAGTGAAGTTTTTTGAGTTGCACTGATTTAATTTTTCTTTTTTTTTTTTTTGTTATTGTTCTAAGAAATATGAATTTTTTTCTTTTAAAAGTCAGTTTAATGCATCCGTTCAATTTGATTCTTTTTTATCCTCTAAAAATGTGACATTATAGGTAGATATAATCAAAAGAAGCTAAGAATTTAAAATGTGTCCTGACAATGAAAAGAAGCAAAAGAATAAAAGCGTAAAATGTTTTGTGTTACAATTATTTTTTTGATTTACATTTAAAATGGTATTTCTAAAAAGGTCCCCCTTAGTTTGAAATATTTTCCTGATTTGCTTTTAGTTCTCAAAAAAAACAAACTTTAGGAATGTTTTTTTTTTTTACTATTTGTACTAAAGTACAAAACAATACTTTTCGGAAAAGAATTAAATTCAAATTCTGTTTTTGGAATCTCTTGGATATTAAAACATGCCAGGAATGAAGAACTGAAGAGTTTTTCGTGCTTTTTTATACTTATATGAAGAGTTCCACAAATCGACTGATTTTCAATTATAGAATAACATCATTCAATCAATAAAAATCAAAAACTTTTGTACTTTTCCTTATTATATACATATAAAAGTGTATGCACGATTTTGATGCCCAATAAGAACTCCATTTTTAGTTATATAAGACGATGAGTACAAGCCAAATCCTATTATATATATATATATATATATATATATATATATATATATATATATATATAATTTACTCATTCATTACTATATCTTGAAGGTTTTATTAAATATAATGGAGTTTGCTGATTCTGTCTTCGTAGTTATACATCATATAAAATATTAGATAATGTTATATATATATATATATATATATATATATATATATATATATATATATATACGAGGGTCATTCAATAAATAAGAGTTATTACAAAAAAGCAAAGTTTTATTTTTAACAAATTTCTTTTTCCATAAATGTAAACACTACATTCTTTGAAATTCTTTTATAACAAAACTTATTTAAACTCGCAAAAATATTTGTTTTCAGGCTATTCAAAATGCCCGTAAATAAAACAGAGAGCTCCAGGCTTGAGTAGAGGTCTCTAATCAAATTTTTGGTGTCTGAGAATGGCAAACCATAAGAAATTTAAAGAAGAATGTGTGATGTGTATTGAAAAATATGTTTTGTCATAAAAATCTTTACAAATGAGCTAAACATGGATTTGCCATTGGACTGTAACAAGTACTACCACTCCCGGTCAGAGTGGACCTGGGAAAAGTCGTGCTCGTCATCTACCAAAGATCTAGATGGGTTACTGTTATATCAGGACACTCGTTGTTGGGGAGGGGTCTTGCCTCTCTACAGAGATGCAGTTAGCATATTTTACAGCCCTGCTGACTGGACTCAGTTAGGCAGTTGTTAACATGTTTCAGAAGTAACTACAGGAATCTAAAAGACAAATCACTTTTAACACTGCTGTCTACCCACAAAATAAAACCGCCTTAATAAGTTTATCTGTTCAAACTGGGCCGGTAAAAGATGGACGCGAATGTATTTCTAATAACGCCGTATATCTCCTCAGCAGCCACAAATTTATACGAACACAGTATGCAGGCTCTTCTATCGAAAGTACATAGCCAGTTGTTATAGCTATATGAAAAAATAGTATTTTGCCCAATTCATTGAGTTTCCTGTGTCTGTTATGGTTTCCGAGAAAATAAGTAGGAGACATTACTTTCTAAGAAATATATTTGGCCTGGCCAACAAAACTTGACTTTTGTGTTGCAAAAAAATAATTATTCGTGTGTCGCCAATGTCGCCAAAAGTTTGGAAAACTTGGACTCATATAATTGAAATTTCTCTCCAATTTTTCCGCTGGCTAAAATTACTCCCCTTAGAGTTGAAATTTCTTTCCTGTGAGCCAAGTGCTTCCCACCAGAGAATCACTGTACGATTACTAAAACGAATACTCTGATTTTTTTTCTTATACAAATAATAACTGTCTTATGTAGTGATGTTGTTCTGTGAAGTCATACAAGTACATCTATTAAACTTTGCGTTGTAATGGATATCCATTTTAAGGGAACTAATTAGGAAGAAAACTACTAACAAAACATGATTCGACATCTTCAAACTTTACATCTAAATTTATCATCCAAATTTTCTTTTTTATATTTTTGTGTTTTTTATTAAAGAAAAACAAAACCATACCTTTCCTGATAATTCGACTAGGTACTTCAGTAACTCAGATAACTGCATAATGTGAATTTGTCACGATAGCTTACTATAAAAAAAAGAGAAGCCAGACTTTATAGGTATCTAATTCATGGCAAAAGACGAAAAATATAAGTGCATCACCCTGAAACGTGATCATGCGTGAAAGAACGAGACTAGAGAAAGGACAAAAATGGAAGAGATGATGTTGTCCAGCAGAAGGAAACCAGTGTAACAAAAATAATTGTTGCTATAAGTGTCAAAAATATTCATTTTGATTAGTAACTCAAGCCTATCACGCGAGAAAAAATATGAACAATTCGAGCTGTATAGGTATCTGCTAAAAGTGTTACAAGATTGAGTTTACATCCTTTTGTGCTTCCATATTTAACAAAGAAAAGGCTTTTAGCGTGTACGAGGATATATATTTAGCCAACCCTTCCGTACGAGTAGGGTGCGACAGATGGTCAATTTCTAAGCGAAATTGAACAAGTTTGAATTCCTTCTAGACCGGTTGCCATACCAAGGTTAAAGAGTCGTTCTGTCCAACTATTTACTCATTGTTGGAGGGAGAGTAACTAGATTCATGCCTTTCTCAAAAGTATTAGATTTCTGTGAATTGCAAACAGCTGCATCCAAGACTTGAACTCAGATCGATTAGTCCATTTCCTATGACGATAACCGTTACACCACGAACATACCTGAAAAGTTCATAAGATGACATCATATCTGCCGTTGATAACTTTTTGATGAATTGGATACAAACACTGCAACACCAACAGAGGAATTATGTGGACTTCAAGAAAAATAAACCTAATTTGTTGAGGTTCCATGAGACAGTTGTCATCAGTCTATGAATTTCAGCTGACTTCCGTTGACAGTTGAGTATCCGGGGGATTGTTTTGTTTTTTGGGGTTTTTTTTTTTTTGCTTTTGTTGTTATTTATTTGGGGGGCAGGTGATTCATTATGACTCTTTTGGTATGTCACTGGATAAAGGCGTTGGTTCGATCCATTGGCATACCCAAAGAGTGTGAGTTCAATACCCGGTGAAGGCAGTGGAGAACTTTCAGAGGGAAAATTAACAGGAGATAACTGATAAGTGACACCCATTAAACATGGCATGTGGAACTAGAGCAGTCTACCCCGGTAAGCGAAATAAAAGATTAAGTTCGACATTCCAGCCACCTGAAGAAGGCCGAAGCGTACAACGGCCGAAACGTTGTGATAAACATGGCGACAAAGATGAGGACAATAGTCCGAAAAATGTAAACAATGTATAAATAATTTACTCACAATTGTATAGGTTTTCTACCGAATGTTAAAAATTATATCGTTTCAAGTAACTATTTCTATTTAATAACGATCATTTGTTTGCACACAGTTATATGATATCAAGTAACTATAATTATCCAAAGGAAACCATTATAGCTTCAAGTAACTATTCTTAACTCAGATAATTTACAGTTATAGGATATCAGTCACTCCTATCTAATGCTAATAATTTTTTCCAAATAAATGTATTGGAAAGTATTAGAAAATGTTGTGGTAAAGTATACAAAGATGGACCATGACGGCCACTGAAAATAAGGCTAGATGAACATCGAAAAGCAGTAGTACAAGGTGAAATAGAAAAGTCGGGTATGGCGGACCATATATGGAAAGAAAAGGGAAACCATCTGCCCCTATGGGATAAAGTTAAAATAATTGATAAAGATGAACACAGGAGAATTAGATGCTTCAAGGAATCAGCACATATGTTAGGCTACAGTGACCTGTTGAGTAGACCCAGTATAGAGATGAACACAATATGGGAACCATTAATCAAGAAGGTTAGATAAGGGAAAGAAATTTGAATATGTGCTTAGGTAAAAAATCATACATAGCAGTAGTAATCATCGTGATGTGAAAATATTAAGTTTATTAGTCCCCAAAATTCCCTCTGAACTGTTCAGCAAGACACAACGCCTAACGGTTGTAGGCGTTGGTTCCCTAAGCTTCTAAAAGTGACAATCGTCTGGTTCAATCCCGACTGCAGGTGAATAGCAATACATGAATATATAGCACTTATACCCAGTTATGGTTCACGGATTCAGAACAAGCGACTCCCGTGGATTAAATAAAGGACGTGGTTTGAAGTTCCGAGTAGGCTACCGAGTTCGACAAACACCTGAAGAAGGCCGGAGGAGATATCGGCCGAAATGTTTTGAATATAAAACCTTGAATGATAAAAATCATCAAGCTTCGTCTCAAGAATTCAGACTGCTAAATGTATTGAACCTATGTAAAGGAACCTAACAGGTAGTATCACTCACGTAACGGTCATGAAGAAATACTTCACATTCAAGAACTGGAGCCTCACCATCAGATGCAGATCTATACTATACCTAAAACACCTTTTTTTGGTGGGAGGGGTTTTTATTCTTCTACAGAGGATATAGTCAGCGTATTTTAAGCCCTGTTTCTAGTGTGACGTCGAAGAGGTGGTAAAAATTTTGTCACTTTTTCTCAGTGATGAAAAAAACAAACAGTTGCAAAAAATAAAATAAAAAAACTCTCATATTTATTTCAGGTGTTAAAAGTTTCTTTTTCTTTAATTGATTGGGGTGGGAAGCATTGATATCATTAACGAAAACAACATTAAGTTGTTTGTATTTAGTCTCTGAAGAAAAAATTAATTCTTTCATAAATCGTCGCCCATTTTGGTGTTTTTGTTTCGGATTTGAAAATGATATACTATAACAACTATTAATTCTTGATCACAATCCTCTGGACAAGAGAGGAAAATATTTTGCGTCATTATTTATTTGGAGACAAAATCATTTCAAACTTTCCCAGAATAGATGCAACCCATTGATATATAAATGATTTGTTACTGAGACAAAGTTTCAGACACTCAAAAAAAAAAAAAAAAAAAATGAGAGTCCTGGAAGCTGATATAATAACAATTTAAAAAATCTATTTCTCTTAGAGTCTAAAACTTAATTCCTTACATATTTAATCTCTCTCTCTCTCTCTCTCTCTCTCTCTCTCTCTCTCTCTATCTATCTATCTATCTATCTCGCATGTATAAGTCCACAGTAAATGAAATAAGTGAGCATGCTTTTCTCTCTGTTGGAACTACCGAGGACTGAACTCTGACTAGCGATTTGTCAACCAATCCAACTGAATGTTCGCTACATCCAGTGGATTAAAGGCGAAACCTATGACATAACACTCTTCTCTGAAAAAAAATCGTAGAAGTGTATTCAAGTACAAATTTCCACATTTCCACAGATCCGTTTATTTGATGAAAGCTTTTTTGGTGTATGTCATAGTGTGTGTACGTATATGTATATACGTATGTATGTTCAGACACGAATAATAATCTAAGTAACTCAATATTTTGTTTTATAGTATATATATATATATATGTGTGTGTGTGTGTGTGTGTGTGTGTGGATTTTTGAAGAAAAAAAATATTTTATCGTTCAAAACGAATGAAACACTTTTATTGCGCACAGCAAAAAATTTGAATCGAAAAATTTAATTTTCAATATTCTATTCAATATTATTGTTTGATTTATTTTTTATTCATTTATTTATTTATATATTGCTTGTTTGCTATTTTTTCTTGTTTTTTTTTTCAGACACAGAATGAATTAAAATAATAAATAAACTAAATCAAAACACAAATATAAATGTCGTTTCGAATCTTTTTTAGCTATTGAGGTAATTTCGTTGAAATATGTTTTAGTTTTTAATTCTTTTTATTAGGTACGAAATGTTAGCAACCAGAAATCTTTGAAGTAATCTTTTTCTTAAGATTAAAGAAAATCAGTTTGGAAATTTTGTTTCTTAGTCCAAAATAAATTAAAGATAAGCTTTAAAACTTCTTAGACATTAGCTTTCCTTGACTTGAGGTAAAATCCCGCTGAAAAGACTGTTCTATGCAATATCACTTGAGCTAAAAAGTGATAGGCATGTTCAATACTTATGTGGGAGACAACTTAAGCAATAATATTCACTGTAATCAATCTATTCGTTGTGTTTTACGGTATATCAACCCTTGTATATTATTTGATACTAACTTTTATTTATACACATATGAAATATATATGATTTGTTAGGGAATAATTTGTCAGCAGCATTTTTAAACGGGCCGGCTGATTTGTTTGCACATGGTTAAATGGTTTCAAGTATTGCTAACACCGATAGTTTTATTTTCACATAGTTAAATAGTTTCAAGTATTGCTAAGATCAGTATTTTTTCACACAGTTAAATAGTTTCAAGTATTGCTAATACTAATATTTTTATTTTCACATAGTTAGATAGTTTCAAGTATTGCTAACGCCAATAGTTTTATTTTCCCTCAGTAAATATTTTCAAGTATTGCTAACAATAATAGCTTTATTTTCACATAGTTAAATAGTTTCAAGTATTGTTAACAATAATAGTTTTATTTCTACATAGTTTCAAGAATTGCAATTTGATACTAATAATCCTGTTAAAAATTATTCATTTGTTTGCACACAGTTAATTGGTTCCAAGTTTTCCCATGTAACACCAATGATTCAATTTGAAATTCATTTGTCTGCACACATGGTTTCAAATACGAGAAATGATTAAATATTTTTATTGGACCCAAATAAGTATTACCATTCCGAATCAGAGAGATCCGGTAGTAATGGTTATGAAAGGGTACTCCCATAGCTCAAGAAATGGATCTTCAGCATCATATCGAATAATGTCATAACCAGGAACTCGTGAGGTAGGGTGGGGCTCACTCTGCTGCAGGGATTAGGTTGACGTATTCTACAGCCCCAACCAACCGAGCTGGTAAGTAATCTGAGGTCTATATGTTATATCAAAGCAAAATATTTTTTTATAAAGTTAATAAGAAAAATCAAGAGGAGAACGTAATGTATTACGGTCACGTCAAGTCGAAAGTAGTGGTTGGCGCTCATTCATTGAAGTTAAGCACTAATCATTAGTTTAAGCGTGAAAGCAGGCAGTGTAAGCAATCTGAGCCTCGTGAGCCATATCTAAATGAAACTGAGTAAATAACACAAGTTGCTTTGCTATGCAAGAAGAAATTTGCATTTTTCCATCGCTTGAAAGAATATCTGTTTATAAAGAGCAAATCTTAATTTAAGTCTTTTTCGTTTAATCGCGTTAAAACCAATCAATCAATCACTTCTTTTATTTAGTGCTAGGCTATTTGCGATGGGAACAACCGAGGATTTCCCTCTTGGACAAACTCATTTATTCCGGTGAAAATGCCTGCCACTGAAAAAGAAAATTATAGAATGATTTCGATTGGAGTCTCCGAAGCATACTGGCTAAATTAGATAAGCGAGTTCGGACTTCAGTCATGGTAATACGTTTACTTTTGGTCTGATACCATTGAAAAAGGTATAAGCTCCCTTATTCCCACAGCTGTAGATTAAATAGTACCACTAGTGTTCTTCTGCAAGGATGGCTTTGGTATTAAATACCCCATGAAGGTTGATATACCATTAACAAATCAAACCAAAGAACAATTGCATTCTTTTCTCTTTTTTTTTTCCTCAATTTGAATCTTTCCGCATCCTGCCTTTATTTTGGAATTGGCTCTCACTAGACACAAGACAGGAGACTAAAAATCTGAACTGAATTAGGTTTTGTTTATATGAGTTAACTACCAACCGAATGAAAAAAAATCTCAAGTTGTTTTTTTTTTTTATATATACACTTACAGTTTTTCCTCTTTACGAAGTCACATCGTATCTACTCTAGTTATATAGGGTGTCTACAAAAATATATATTTCAAAACTCATTTTAAAAAATTGCAATGTATTAACACTTAGGATAGACAGTTTCATAGAAGCTCTGCAGAATGGTAACCCACCAAAAAAGAGGTAATCTAGGTATGATACTAAACTGCATCTGATGATGTGGTTCAAGTTCTAAAAACCTCGGAGTGTGTTGTACTCCTTCATTGCCATTACTTCCTGGTTCACTCTGGTCCTTGTTAGGATCCCATAAATGGATCAAATAGATCAATTTAAAAGGCATTCGTATTCGATAGGACTGTGTGCAAAAAACAAAAATGACTGTTACGAAACAACTGTGAAAAAATGAAAACATGTAAAAATGAACATACAAAGAATTCGATTCTCTAACGTCTAAACAAAAATAACCCTCTATGGGTTGACACTCTGTTAAAATCAATCAATCAATCAATCAGTCACTGAAGTTTATCACTGAAATTTATATTTGACTTGTTACTGAAAATTAGTCGCTTCATAAACCTATTATCACCTTCTCTCTACTCTAACATACAGTGTGGATTTCTGTTGAGTGCGAAAATACCAGGCCAAATGATTTATCATTCATTTGTTTGTATTTTTGGTTATTGTTTTTTTGTTTTGGTTTGGTTTTTTCGTTTTGTTTTGTTTTGTTGTTTTTCGTTTTCTTTTCTTTTTCTTTTTCTGTACAAAAACATCGACGGATTGTCTAGTCGGTTGTGATTTCTCGAAATGTGATCTATAATGCAACTATACAGCAGTTACAAAACTTTCCTTCAGAACAGCTATATTTTTTGGTACCTGGCTGACAACGGAACACATGGCGCTGCCGAACACCTTAGTAATAAGCTTTAAGTATTTGTCTACAAAATAGAATCATGAGTGTCAATATTTTGAACAGCAATTTTTAAATAAATTTCAAAAACTATTTTTGGTAAACATTTTGTATTTTAATTATTTCTAAATAAATGCATAAAGAAAGGGAATTACACTAAAAATAGCATTTAATGTTGTGGTCGAGGGCGACACGAAGTCTCCTTTTTCATAAGCTACTACACCGAGGTTTAGGGGAGGGCGCTACTCTTTTCCATGAATTGTTCCCTTTTACCCTTGATCCTTACCTTGCAATGATTTAAGCAAGGAGGCATCAAGTACCATTTTTGAGGCTTTGGTATGACGACCTGGGATTGAACCCTGATCTCCTGGACCATTGGCCAACTGGAGTTATTTCCATTGGAAAATAGGCTCACACAAGTTTTGAAAGAGTGCAGAACTCATTCTGTTATTACAGAAATCGATAAGTTACAATAAAGTAATAAATTTGTAAAAAAGCAATTAAACTATATATTGATTTGATGTTTCATTTAAAATATCTGGAATTATTTCAGTTGAAAAATCGGATCATTACTGAATAGATTTTATGGGTAAACGCAATCGCAAATTCAACACAATTATTAACAGGTTGAAAATTGAACTAAAGATTGCTTTATTGACCTGGTTGAAGTACTTTTACTAACATAGATCTTGTGATGCTATGCTGTTCTTCGAACGTACGTATGTGTGTGTGTGTGTGTGTGTGTGTGTGTGTGTGTGTGTGTGTGTGTGTGTGTGTGTGTGTAAATGAATGAGAATGTGTTAAAAAGTTATTGGACCAAACAAGAAGAGATCCTACGTCAACAAAATGTATATGCTAGTCTGCATATTCCTCCGGTTATTCAATTCATGACACATGGCTCATATTTCTTTAATTCTTTAGAAAAATCCAGTAAAAGTTTTTTAAGAAATGAAAGATAATTCCCTTCTCGGTTGGGCGACGAATTTTTTTTATCCCCACCACCAATACATTTCTCTCTCTCTCTCTCTCTCTCTCTCTCTCTCTCTCTCTCTCTCTCTCACACACACACACACACACACACACACACACACACATATACACATCCATGTATAATATGTCCCAATTGTTGTAACGTAACCAGGTTATTGATGTAAACTGGACATGTGTTTACTTTTCAAGCTTGTTCATAATTTTGCTTAATGGCGATGTTTGGCCACATGTTTCCAAGAGAACACTGCAGAAGCTCACTGACTTGCTGTATAAGACTTTGATACATCCAACATATTCTCCTGATATCTCACTTACCCACTACCACTTTTCAAACACCTGGACACTTTTTTACCCCCAAAAAATTTCCATTCCAAAGGAAACGTGGAAACTATATTTAAAGATTACTTGGTATCAAAACCTTCAGAATTTTATCGTACAGGCATAAATAAACATGGTAATCGATGGCAGAAATGCATAGATTTTCAGTGATCATTTATTTTAATTGATTAAGACACTGTTTAAATTCATTGATTAAAGCATAACAGTTTATTCTAAAATCGAACAGTATTCTACAAACAACCTAATAATGACATTAATCTTGCTGTAAATATCTTTTTGTATTGTATATGTACTTTTAAAATGTTTTATTATATTTTAAATCTTTTTTAGCTTCTTTTAGCTTTTATTATTAAATTTTTTTAATGTATTTTTAATATATTTTAAAGTAGAAAATATCTATTTCAGGCCTTTTATTATGTCTTAGATGATATTGATAAGTGATGTAATGTCGGACGTAATGACGCTCACTGAACTGAAATTTAGACAAGGAAAATGGCATAAAGACAAAATTGACGTAGGCCGAAATGACCTAAAACAGAATATAACTGCATAAAGAATGCGGTGGGTAAAATGACATTTTTATAACTTAAAAATCAAAATAACACCAAAATTTCATTTTGTCTGATATATTTACTAAAATTACACGAAAATATCTTGAAATATAGGTATCTCAATATACATGGGATCTATGTGACTGCTAATAACTCTAATAATAATAATGTGGTGTTCTTTTTTGTTTCAGATACGAAAATAATATACGATAACAACTATTAATCCTTGATCACAACGTCTTGGACAAAAGAGGAAAAATACTTTACGTCACTTATTTGGAGACAAAATTATTCAAAATTTTCCTAAAATAAATGCAACCCATTAATATGATAATGATTTATTACTGAGACAAGAAGCTAAAAAAATGTATATCCTGGAAGCTGATATAGTGACAAAAACACTGACTTGATGATTTTAGTTCAAAGGATGCATTTTTTACAGGACGCGTTTCAAATGACTGCTATTGCGTTTGTCTCAGAAATAAATCCTTATCATATCAATGGGTTGCATCTATTTTGAGAAACCCTGCACTTATTTATCAATTCAGAAAAATCGTCATTGTCTTCAACCATGTTTCTACATTACTTCAAAATCTCCTACAAGCCTTTCCGATGGTCTCTTTGTTTAAATTGGTAATTACTATCAGTTTAGTTCATTTTTGATGACGCGGGAAGTTTTCTTGGTCTCTTGCTGAGCCGCATAATAATAGATTGCTATCCGAGGAATTTTGCGGCCAGATATTAGGGGTGATGTTGTCACAAAAATTTTCTCACTGCCAATGTTATATAATTAAGGAATGATTTTTTATTTCAATCATTTTTCATTAATTATATTTTTCATTCAGTTTGGTTGGGCGTTGAACTATTCCGGTTAAGAATTCCGGTGTGTAGTCAATTGGAGCAGTTTACGCTCGCGCGCAAAGGATATGAGAATCACCTTTGTCATTATAAACCCCAGACAGAAAATGGGGGTGGAGTGTGGATGACGTCATGCCCAGAAGAGATGGAAAGATTTTGAAAAAGATTCAGTTGAGTTCCGACCATGGTGTTGAGGAGTTGGTGTTCGTCTATGCAGCTGAAGGTTGACATTGGACCATGTAGGAAGACAATTGAGTTCCTGCCAATAGGGCATAGAGAATTAAGTTCTCTGCAATTGAGTTGAGTTTTCTACAGTTGCGGCGGCGGTTAAGTTTTTCGGGTCCCGACCAGCTAATATGAATTGAGATCTAAAACACCACGAGATGTGCCAAACGTTAGGGGTGTTATTAGCATAGTAGGATACGAAAGACTTAAGAATTGTCTCTCCCCTCGTGTCGAAGAACTGAAGTCAGAAGTTCATAACTGCGTTAGTACCGGAACAATGGAATCGCCTGTGTATTAGACTGTATTGAATATGTAGTGCATATGTATTTTATATGCATCGCGGTATACAACACCAACATAGGGTTTTTGTGGGGTATTTTTGCTTATATATGAACGGATGAAGGGTCTTTCAGGTTAGTACTACTTCTTCTAGACACTTAATGTGGGCTTCCATGCTGAGTATGATGGATGGAGGCATAACGTCGCCATCACTAGGGATCACACCAAACATATGATCTTTGTGTTTGATTTTCATCAATATGAATACAAATCTTTAAATAGACACCTAAACATTCTGAAGTCTTCGTATTTGAACTTGTGAATGCCAAATAGTATAAAATGCTGTTTCCAGATTACTGGAGAAGTTAATTGTGTCTTGACGCTGCTTTTCTCGCAGACAGTACCCGATTAATTCTTGTTTGATGCACAGAAGAAAAAACCTGAATCGAAAAAAGCGCTTGCACTAAAAACTTTACCAATCGACACCCCCCGTTGTATATGTGAAAAGGGAAGAGAAGGTCTCGTAAATGTTGATTAATAATCATCCCATGCCACAAAATCTATAATTTTGGGTGACAAACTTTATCGAATCAATATTTTGTGATCACTTGTCGATCATCATTAAATCGCTATGATTTAGTTTGCAGTTAATTAAAAGAAAAATAACTTGCTTTTTTTTAAAAAAAAGTTCAACACATCTTCACATAGTCGATTAGACGGATATTTCATTGGATTCTAGATTTTTAGCGTTAAACGTAATCATCTTACTTTTTGCGCTCTCGTGAAATCAAATTTTTATCACCATTAAAACTCATTTTTCTAATTTCTTCACTGAGACGTTTTACGATTATTTGAAACTGTCATGCTATGCAGATATCATCCTGTCATCATTAGTTATGGAGTTGAATCGGTGATGCCAATACCTGAGCAGGTACTGCTGTCAGAAATAGTAATAGGTCCAGCTAATATGTCTATAGCCTAGTATCACAAGACATATCCGGTAATCTGGTTTGCCCAAGGAGGCTCTATTCCTGTAACATGTCTGAAGCAGGAATAGTCTAGCGAAGCCGATTCTTCGTCAGGTCCACAACTGGTTTAAATTCAAAGTTTTCCTTCTCCTTGACTGGTTGCCATATCAAGGTGAAGAGCCTAGTCTACCCAACAACTTACCCATAGCTGATAGGAGAATAGTTAGATTTATACCTTTTCCCAAGAGTATTAGCGCTATGTAAAATGCGCCAAGTTATATCCAGGATTTGAACTTGGGTAGCCGAGTCCACATGCTACGACAATAACCATTCGTCCACGAGTGCCTTTAATGTCAATATCCCTGACAGAAATTATGGAATTAGCACATTTCGAAGATGTTCACTCTGTTTTGTTTTTTTTTGTTTGTTTTTTGTTTTTTTTGGCTGCGCATAAACTAATAATATTCAGCTGATCTCTTACAGTTCTGTCAAAAACATTTACTCCTGTTTCAGCCAATTTGTTTTCCATTTATTTTCTAGAACATTTCCTATTTTTAAGGCCCATATCTTTCAGTTTTCTATCTTAATACTTTGATATCTTTCGTAGACTACCAGTATGTTTTCCTTTTTAATCATCCTATTTCTTTTAAATTTGTATCAACTTTTAGACATAGCTGTGGATTGTCTTCTTTGCGATCCTTTCTATTGTTTTACGATCTTTTCCATTGTTTTAATGGAATGTCTTTTCTTGAAGCCATGTTTCCTTTCAATTAATTTGGTTTCTTTGGCTTTATGGCATATCAAACTTTATAGGTTATTTAATGCCAAATCCTGTTTTTTTTTATATAAACAAATATGATTTGTAAACATATTTTGTAGATTATATTTTAAACGAGTCTGATCTTATAATTTTACAAAATGTTAAATGGTTTCAAGTATTGCTATATAACAGTAATAATTTAGCATCAGTAATTTATTTGTACACATTTAAATTGATATACATGTTTGATTCGTAAGTAAATAGTTTGTAGATAATTTCAATTTTAAATGAGTCAGAACTAATTTATTAGCATACTAATGTTGTTATTGTTTTAATAATTGTTATCAAATATTGATAATTCTATTCAATATTAAACATGTGTTTGCCCACAGAGAAGTGATTCCAAGTATTTCAATGTATCCATTACAATGCAATTTGACAGTCATTTGTTTTTCACACAGATGGTTAAATAGCTCAATTTCTAACAATTCAATTCAACATAAGTCATTTGTTTACACACAGTAATCCTTCATTGCAATATCTCCCAGGTCCACTCTGGCCCGGAGTGTACCATACGGCTATGTGTGAAACGTGCATATAATGTTCATAATGTTCGTACATAATATAGAACATAGGAATCTCGAAATTCGAAAACACGTAACGACTTCTTTGTTCAGGTACGAAACCTTTTTATTACTTTTGAGTTAAAGGTTTCGAAATAAGGAGAGAGACACAATCTTTTTATGCTGGCTTCTTCATCTGGCCCCTATCTCGTGCGGCACCCATGGCGCGCAAATACATCTCGCCTCAGCGAACATCCTCGTTCGGCGTCTAGTTTTAACCCTCCTAACTTTTCTTCGAAACCCCAAAAATCCTCCGCGCGCTTCCGGTGCGTGACGTCATTCGCACTCCGTCACCCTGTTCCTCATCTCGGACTATTGTGACATCTCTGACTGACACGTCCGCTCTGCGCTATCACGCGTTAACACATGCATCAAGTTTGCACCTAGCTAACCCATGTGCTGAGCCGAAAGGTTCTCAGCCTAACTAAACCCAAAGGCATGAACCGAAATCCCTCGGCCATTATATTACAGGAGTAGTAGCACCTTATAAGGGTCCTCCATATGGGTCAAATAGAACTAAACTGCGAACTTATACAAAACTGAATTGGTTGAATTAAAACTGTTTAACTACGCCGAATAGCTTGAAATACAAATATTTTTGACAATTAAACTGTCTACTTATGCTAAACTGATTTGTTTAAAATTAAAACTGATTATTTGTATAAGAATGGATTTGACGTTAAATAACCTACAAAGGTTGATATGCCATAAAACCCAACCAATCATAAAGTAGTTTTGTTCATATAAAAAGTTTGCTCAATATTGGTAACGGATCGTTGTTAGGATAGCGTAGATACAGATGCTCTGGGACTGTCAGTTTCTCACATATACCATCATCAGAAAACGTTCTTCGTACATATATATATATATATATGTGTGTGTGTGTGTGTGTGTGTGTGTTTTCAATAAACATACTAGTTTATACTAATCAGACTGTAAAATTTCTACAAGTTTAAACATCATCTCGATAATTTAATCATTCATTTTAGAAATTTGAAAAAATTTTTATTCTCTGATCCCAATGTTTTATTTCCAGCTCTTTAGATTTGTTAATTACGATGCAAATAAATCTGAAATGTTTCTTTTTTTTTTCTGAATAAGTTCTCGATTTTATTAGAATTCTGAGTTTTCCTTCTAGACCAGTTATCTTACTGATACTAAAGAACCGGGTCTCCCCCATTATTTAGGCACAGCAGGGAGGAAGAAGAAATAGATTTATGCCTTTTCCAAGGGCATTAGCACAAAGTGAAACGCAATCGGCATCATCCAGGACTTTAACTCGGCTCTCCGTTTCCATTTTCAACGACGAAAACCGTTACACTGAGCACAAGGAGAAAGTAAATTGTTTTACCCCCTCCCTTATCTACCGGTTACGGAGGTATCAAATGCACCCGACCCTCTGCGTTCTTTGAAAATCATGCTCTGCATTCTTTGCATACCAGAACATTAGAAATATGATATTTCAGATTATGAATATTACAGTGGCAGTTCCATTGAAGACAAGTACAGACGAACTGTATGCCTCAGGCTTTTCACCAATGCGTGAAAGCGGGTATATTTGGAATTGGCTTCAGAATGATTGTCTGCTTGAGTTCTCATGAAACCCATTTTCCTCGCTTGTAAACTATGTACTACTGTTAACTGATTGCATAAGTAATAAAGAGCTGAATGAACTTCAAATCAACTAAGATTTCTTTAACGTTGCGCAAAAAGTGTTTGGGTTATATACAGTGTCAAACAAATAGTTATCGTTCGACCTAATAACTAACCTTTCTTGATTTGTGAAAAAAAAATTCCAAGCAAAAGAAACAAATTAAGAAGAAAAACTCGACATAATAACAACATCATTGACGTAAAAGTCCAGAAATAAGCGAAGCGGCAAATTATAAAAAATAATACAAACACGAAAAGTCTTATTGCCGATAATTTTACGCTATGAGAGATTTTATGGCCTGTTTACCAAAAAAAAAAAGTTTGATCAAGTGATCATGGATGTCTACAACTGAACTCAACATATCAGTTTGTCTGCTAGCCAGGTAATATCGATGTATATCCAAATAAATACCATGATGTAATGGTTATCGGAAGAAGAAATGGACTAGAGATCAAATCTTGAAAGAAGCTTTTTACGTTTTACTTTCCCAAGACGAAATCATCTCTTCTGGGTAAATAGTTGTGTAGACTAAGTTTTTTGCCTTGGTAAGGCAACATGTCTAGGAGAAGGAAAAACCCTGAATTCATAATCTCAGGAGTGTGCTGTTCAGAAAATCACCAAGACATTGGCACACCATTCTTCTGTTATCAGCGCAAGCAAAAAGTATGAGTGGCCCTATACAAGTCTTCTCAACTATAAATAAATCCTCTCTGCCATTCATTTGCAAGGTTTCAGTGAAGTTAAATGTTATCATCAATGTTGAAGATTTTGTTTGATTTTTTTTTTTGTGACATACCAATCTTCGCGGGTTATTAAATGCCAAATTCGTTGAGAAAAACAGTATTAGCGCTATTTAACCAATAGCTTGAGAAGATTTAAGAGTCCATACATTTTCCAAGGATATTAGTCCGAAAGTGTACATAAAAATACGACAGGGGTTCGAACTCGATTGCTACGATCTCGCAGTTCAGCACGTCAGCCACTACACAACTGGGACTC
>OY757911.1:29808881-29901381 GCA_963585895.1 Sepioteuthis lessoniana | reverse complement strand
GATAGGGTCCTATTTATGGGTTATAAAAGACAAAAATCTGTACTTATGCCAAACTGAATTATTTGAAAAAGAACTATTTTTTATTTAAACTGTATACTAAACTGAACTGTTTAAAATAGAACTGTCTGAACTTATGCTAAACTGAATTGCTTGAAATAGGATTATTTTTTACTCTGAAACTGTATACTTATGCTTAACTGAATTGTTAAAATAGAACTGTTTTGACACTTAACCGCTTGTAAACAAAAACTATACTTATACTAAACTGAATTGTTAGAAATTTAACTCGGCGTTAAATGATCGGAAAAGGGTCTATACGCCGTATAACAAAACAACTAACCAATCAATAATTGGACAGACTGGGCTCTAGCTTGAGTACGGTAAACAGTCAAGCAGAAAGAAAACTCAAAATTCAGACCAGTAGTACCCCGCTTAAAAATTGAACTTGTGTCACACCCAGCCCGTAGGAAAGAGGATGAATAAATAGTTGTTTTTTTATTTTTGTAGAAATACAAAATTTTATCACCTTTGAAATTATAAAACTTTTTATCTGTTTGTATCCAATTGGTTGTTTTTGTTTGTTTTTTTCAATAACTTTATTATTTCCACGGAAATAACAATATCTCCGCGAGGATATAATGTGATACACTGTTAGTTTAACGTGTAGCCTCATACGCGTATGTGTGACTGAAGAGCAAAAATATCCATCTCACGATGTCAGACTATTCTAACCCACACTTTTTGTGCAATGTGGAGATGATTTCAGAATCTCCTTGCCTAATTTTTGTAGCATTCTTCTCGAAGACGAGAAACGATGCCACATCCATCCTGAGATTGTGTTTCGTTACTGGGTCACGATGAAAGTTGACAGAGTCAACGACGAAATGCAGAGGTGACAAGTTCATGAGAAAAGAAAACGTCAGACAAGTGGTCACAGAAAAAAATACCTCTCATTTCATTATTGGTGCTTCGACCTTCTTTTGGAACAGTCTCAAAAACGGGGAGATTAGAAGTCTTGAGTCGATCAAGGAATCGCTAAATTGTACCCCACCCCCCAATAGACGGGAGTCCTGAAATTTAAGTCGTTACTTGTATTCTCTCAATTATTTACTAGGCTGTCGGAAATTTTTCAAAAACCCCTAACTTTTGTGTGTGTGACCATTTCTTGTAGCTACCGTGAGATATCCTGTGATTTTTTATGTCAGTCACACAACCGTCTCCAGCTTCACAAGTGGTGGGAGGTTATCACTACATTACCGATGTAGAGTGCGCAAATTCTCTGATCCAAAGTGGAAGAGTTAATCTATGAGACAATAACCTCTTTTACTCGTACTATGCTAATAATAACATAGTGTTTTTATCTTTTTTAATCGGCTTGGCACCAGTTTAGTATAATTTTGGAAATTTTTTTATCTTATTTCAGGTGCAAGAGACAGAAGAAAATTATTTTGTTTATTTTTCCAGACGTCTGTCAAAATCGTTTTGGGTCTGTGCAATATTTCAACCTTCTGTTTTACTCAGGTGTATATTGCGTCTGGTGTTTGATGAAAGTTCGCTTGGTTCTTTCCCATCACCTTTTTTCTTTTCTTAATATTCCACTGCCTAATGGAAGATTAAGTCTTCAGTACGAGCAATATTGGAAGTTTTTATGTCTAATCAAGCATTTTTTTTCTTTTAGGGTGGAAGGGTCGAGGTTTTTAACCCTTACCATAAAAGAGTTAATTAGTTCAACGTTCTATTGGCAAAGTTTTTCGAGTTTTTTTTCTGTTTTGCTTTTCTTTTCCTTTTTTTTTTTTTTTTCTTTTCTTTATTTGTTCTTTGCTATTGTTTTAACTTTTCATTTTTCCAAATGACTTTGTGCAGTTCTCTGATACGAAATATCTTAACTGCTAAGATTAGTGCCTGTCTTTGGTTTCTACATATATATAAAACTTATTCGTAGTTTCTGGCTCAGTTGGCTTGGGCTGTAGAATACACCGACTGCACCTCTGCAGAGGGGTAACACCTCCCTACTAACGAGGGTCCTACATATGACACTAAACAATCCGATGGCGAGGTTCCAATGATGCTGGAGCTTTGAAGAATGTGGAGTATCCCTTCATTGCCATCGCTCCAAGATCCACTCTGGCCCGGAGTGGTAACATCTGATAGAGTCCTATCTATGGGTCATATAGAACTAAACTGCGTACTTATGCTAAACTGAATTGCTTGAAATAGGACTGTTTTGACATTTAAACTGCGCACTTATACTAAACTGCACTGTTTTAAATGGAATTGTTTTTGTGTGCTAAGCTGAATTGTTTGAAATGGAGCTGTTTTTGACAATCAAACTGTACTTACATTGAAATGAATTGTTTGAATTAAAGCTGTTTTGATATTTAACTGTGTAAACAAAAAACTATACTTATACTAAACTGAATTCTTTGAAATAAAACTGTTTGACTAAACTGAATACTTTGAAATAGAAATGTATTTGAAATTTAAAATGTGTACTTATGCTAAACTGAATCGTTTGAAATATATCTGTTTATATGTATAAAAATGGATTTGGCATTAAATAGCCTACAAAGGTTGATTTGCCATAAAATCTTAACAAACAAACAAATACATGGCTTTCTTCCAATATCATCCATGAAACCCCGAAAAATGTTTGAATAAAAAGCTTATCTTTTCAACCATCGCCTGATTTTGGTTATTTTTCATTTATATGTAAACGTTTGAAAACGTTTGTCACAAAGTAGCAAGATAAGATATGTTTTGATACTGTTTTGACCCCCTCTGTCCTTGACTGTGAATTTAACTTTTTTTCTTCATATTTGAACTGTAATTCCACTTTTGCTGTTTTGCAACTTCAAGTATTGCATGTAAAAAGTCTTCTAACGAGACGGAGTGTATAATAATATTCTCCGCCAAAATAAATTTATTATAACAACTTAACCAGGTTTGAGTTTCCATCTAATTACACTATATACGCTCTGAATGTGAATTTTGCTATATCCCTGCAAAGAAATAAGTGATGTAACAATAGCCATACATCGAGCACTACATAGATTTATATGATATTCGTCATATATTCTATACAAGAATAATCCACACCCACTATCTTCGGACGCTGACTGGATATATATATATATATATATATATATATATATATATATATATATATATATATATATATATATATATATATATTATGAGAGTGTTGGTCGTCAGTAAATCACTATGTGGTTATGTGTCAGACCAAGTGCAATATAATATGGAGAGTGCTCAATATCTATGATAAAGCTATTATGATAATAATGATAATAAATATATATTATATATTTATATATATTCCATGGATTAAATATATATTTAATATATATTTTTATCCTTATTATATATATATATATATATATATATATATATATATATATATATATATATATATATATATATATATTCGAAAAGGAGTAAATGATTCAACAAAAATCTGATCTACAAATTTATTGATTTTTATTTCTTCAAATTGAATGAAAAGTTTACCGAAAGACAAAAGTATTAAATATTTTCTTAAAGAAAAGATAAAATAAGTCAGATTGTTGATATCTTAAATCAATCTACCTTAAGTTCGTCCAATGAAGTGTAGCAATAATTCTTAGCTTAAAATGAAGTATCATATTTTGTGTGTAAAATTTTTTGGTGTAAATGTGTCACTTTGTGAGAGGGAAAACGTATTTTTGGCTTAACGTATATGCAGCTGCCGCTGTTGCAGCGGCGGCGGCTGCTGCCACTCCTATTTTCATCTGCAAGTTTATGCTGAAATATCAGTATTAATAAAGCAACATAAATACTAACATATCCTGTCCATATAAAGATAGATAAGCAATGTTGAAATAAAATGCATTTTGGAAAGAAAAGAATATAGATTTTCACTCTGAAAGTTAGTATAGACAATTCCATACTCACTGAAGAAATATTTATTTATTCATTCGCTAATTTTTATTATGCACGTAGGCTCGAAATTAGATTTTAAAAAGTTGATGACTTATCTGTGATTCCAATTTTTGTTGATGGTTGTGTTTTGCGATATATCAACCTTTTTAGATGTTTAATGCCGAATCTCGTTAATATGTATATATATATATATATATGTGTGTGTGTGTGTGTGTGTGTGTGTATGAGGGTATGTGTGTGTGTGTGTGTGTGTGTAATTGTAAGCGAAAGGTTTGTCGGTAACTTTATGCTTAAATTTGTTTTCACACAAGTAAATGCTTTCAAGTATTGCTATAAAACTCAAGTAATTCTAGTCAACATTATTAATTCGTTTGAACACTACTGCATAGTTTGGAACGAGCAGCCGCAGGCATAGGCCTCTATGTCAATGCACACAAAACGGAATATATGTGCTATAATCAAACGGGGGACATCTCCACTCTAGACGGAACCCCTCTTAAACTCGTAGACAAATTCACTTACCTAGGAAACAGCGTCGCATCAACCCAAAAGGACATCGACACGAGGTTAACGAAAGCATGGACAGCTGTCAATAGGCTATCGATTATATGGAAATCAGACCTAACCGATAAAATGAAACGCAGTTTCTTCCAGGCAGCGGTCACATCGATACTGCTATATGGATGCACTACATGGACTCTAACAAAACGGCTGGAGAAGAAGCTAGACGGCAATTACACAAGAATGCTGCGAGCAATCTTGAACAAGTCCTGGCGGCAACACCCCACAAGACACCAACTGTACGGCCACCTGCCTCTTATCACGAAAACTATTCAAGCTAGACGAACGAGACATGCAGGACACTGCTGGAGAAGCAGGGACGAACTCATAAGAGATGTACTCTTATGGACCCCCACACATGGCCGTGCAAAAGCAGGACGACCAGCACGAACATACATTCAGCAACTATGTGAGGATACAGGATGTTGTCCAGAAGACCCGCCTAGGGCGATGAACGATAGGGAGGAGAGGCGAGAGAGGGTCAGGGATATCTGTGCTACCAGCACGACATGATGATGATGATGATGATGATGAAGTATAGTAAATGATTAAATTGTCAGAGAACCTAGCAGGTACTACCATTCCATGTCAGAGTAGACCTCGAAGCAATGTTAATGAAGGGGTAATCTACATTTTCCAAACCTCTAGAATAGGAGCCTTCCCATCAGATGGTTTAGTGTTATATCCGGGACACTTTATGGGATGTGCCTCCCCCCTCCCGCAGAGATGCAATCAGTGTGGTCTGATTCTCCTACTGAATCGATATAATGTAGATAACCATCATCATCATCATCATCATGTCACGCCATCAGCACGGATATCTTTGACCCTCTTTCACCACCCCTGTCATGGTCCATTGCTTCTGGCAGGTCTTAAGAGCTACATTCTGTATCTACACAGAGCTGCTGTGTGTAGGTTCAAGCTGGTCGTCCTGCCTTGGTCATGTGTAGGGATCCACAAGAGTACATCACTTATAAGCTCGTCTCTACTTCTCCAGCAGTGTCCCGCATGTCGGGTTCGTCTAATTTTGATAGATTTCGTGATGGTTTGTAGGTGGCCGTACAGCTGCTGATTTGTGAGATGCTGCCTCCAGGACTTATTCAATATTGCTCGCAGCATTCTTGTGTAGTTGCCGTCAAGCTTTTTCTTCGTACGTTTAGTTAGCGTCCATATAGTGCATCCATCGAGCAGTATCGACACGACCGCTGCTTGGAAAAAACTGCGTTTCATTTTATCCGTCAGGTCTGACTTCCATATGACCGATAGTTTATCGATAGCTCTCCATACCTTTGCTATTCGCGTGTTGATGTCTGTCTCGGTTGATGAGACACTGCTTTCTAGATAGGTGAACTTGTCAACTACTTTCAGAGAGTTGCCATTTAGTGTGGAGATGTCACCTGTTTGATTAAAGCACATATATTCCGTCTTGTGTGCATTGACCTGGAGGCCAATGCCTGCAGCTGCTCGTTCCCGACTGTGTAGTGGGGTTTCGGCTTGGGCGGGTGCATTTGCCAGAAGAGTTCACTCCAATCTAATAAGAACCATCAATGGATCCATGTTATTATGGAAAACAAACGGTTCCTGTGTCGTCTCGTATAAGCTGAAATTACAGACTTTACGACTTATCTAAAATCTATGTCTGTCTCGGTTGATGAGACACTGCTTTCTAGATAGGTGAACTTGTCAACTACTTTCAGAGAGTTGCCATTTAGAGTGGAGATGTCACCTGTTTGATTAAAGCACATATATTCCGTCTTGTGTGCATTGACCTGGAGGCCAATGCCTGCAGCTGCTCGTTCCTGACTATGTAGTGGGGTTTCGGCTTGGGCGGGTGCATTTGCCAGAAGACTTCACTCCAATCTAATAAGAACCATCAATGGATCCATGTTATTATGGAAAACAAACGGTTCCTGTGTCGTCTCGTATAAGCTGAAATTACAGACTTTACGACTTATCTAAAATTGATAAAAATTAATTAGTAGGGTAACAAAAATATGTGTCGAACAAACTGGGAGGATTGAGTTTACTGCCATAGTAAAGATATCCGAATAATTCATTGATTTATTGATTGATCGATTGTAATGGATTATTTTGTGCTTAGTGAGAATTGTGATCATTGTATGTTCTTATTCATATTTCTAATATAATCGGTTTTTTAAAAAAAATTCATCCGGTCATATCGAATACAAATCGTTATAAAACAGATCTATTTAACCCATAGGTAGGACCCTAATAGGTACTGGCACTCCGGGTCAGGGTGGACTTTTGGAGTAATGGCTCTGAAGGAGTTCTCCAGACTCCCTAAAGCTCCAGAACTGGAGCCTCACCATCATATACAATCTAGTATGATACCCAGGACACCAAAGATATCCGAGACTTGCACATTAACCATTGGTCTGTATTCTGATCCGACTGGATGTCCTTTTTGGGCTTCTGCTTACAGCAAAACAACCTAAATCCCTCTAAAGGCAATTTCAGTCCTAGTTGTCAACACCCTGTCAGTAATATCAACTTATTAAAAAGTGTCATGCTTCGATATTTAATAATTTTTTTCTTTATATATATATATATATATATATATATAAGCGTGCTAAGAAATAATCTTTTGTAATTCAATTTTCTAACTTTTTGTGTGCAGGTCAAAGTTAAAATAAGTCAAAATTTAAACCGTCTCTCTTCATCTAATCCCCAAATAATATTCATCAAATTCAGATACCTTCGACATTGTCAAGACTTTTTCCTCCAAGATTCGTATTCGTTCTCACAAGGAATATTTACCCGGGCCATAATTGATACATTGAGCTGAAATCCGTCGCTGGTGGAGCCACGTGTTTGGTTTGGGGCGGGAATGAATATAAACGTTTGTCACAAAGTAGCAAGATAAGATATGAGATTAAATCCAGATCAAGCGATATTCTAGAAACAAATTGAACCATTTGGAAGCAAGTCAGATAAATTTATCGCAGCAGACTTAAAGGGAAAATGCTTGCTATTGATACAATTTTTAATGTCCAGTAATCAACTCAATGGAAATTATCCAGATTGAGAGATATAAACAGAATGAGATAGATAGATAGATAGATAGATAGATAGATAGATGTGGGGGCGTTTTAATACAGTTACAGGTAAAGTAGAATAGGATGCCTAAAAACAAATGAAAAATTGATGCCAAGAATAATAAAGAATATTTCGAGGGGTCCTGAAAAGTTCTCAGTCTAACCAAGAAGAAAATGGACATTTCTGATAGTTTTTTTAATGCTTCAAGAAACTTGAGAAACTATATATAAAGTGGGTTAAACTACAGAATGAATATATTGAAGAGCACGTACTTTTCTTTGATCTTTTATAATTCCTTTCATAGTCCGACCGAGAACTTTTCAGGAGCCAGTCATCTACATAGTAGATGGATACCGTATTTAATTCTTGTAACAATTCACAAAGACTAACAATTCCTTTCGTCCACATTTGCAATATATTTCTATAGATAAAAAATCATTTGAAATGTTACTCGAGAGGAAAATATGTCTATAAAATTATAATTTACATAGTCTGATTTGTTAGTAAAGCACACACATAAATTCCAGATCCTAAAATACGGCTGTGATTTTGCCTGGGTATGACATTAAACTGCATCTTATGGTAAGGATCCTATTCTGGAAATCTGGGGTGTTTGGAGAAGCTTCTCATTGACATTACTCCCAAGCCCACTCGGATCTAAAGCGACAGCATTTGTTTTAAACCTACCAATGTGTCAAATAGATCTGTTTAAAAATTTTCCGTATTCGATAAGATCGTTTACAACAAAAAGTTCTTAGAAAACAACTATACAAAAAATAAAATATGAACCTACAATGAACGCGAATCCCTAACATCTAAGCATTAATAACCCAAGTGGTATTGACATGTCATTAAAAGCCATAAATCAATCCATCACAATTGTAACGCTGCATAAATAATTATCCCAGGACGAGAGTCCATTTTATGCGCATGTGACGTCGAGGGCAGTCTGGCACTTGATCCTCCGCAAAATAAGTCCCGGTCAAGACTCCTATTTCGGGCATATGGTAAACTGGTAAAGAATGTGGTGGTCAATTTGGGGCTAGATTGATCTTTGAAACTGGTAAGGGGGTACCACTTCACTTTCACACACCCCACCATTCAGTTTATGGCAAATCAACCTTTGTAGGTTATTTAACGCCAAATTCATTTTTATACAAATAAACAGTTCTATTTCAAACAATTCAGTTTAGTTAGTCGAAAATATTTCTATTTCAATTCATTCAGTTTAATCAAACTGTTCTAATTCAAACAATTCTGTTTAGCATACAAAAACAGTTCCATTCGAAACAATTCAGTTTAGTTAAGTAAACATTTTAAATGTCAAAACAGTCCTTTTTCAAGCAACTCAATTTAGGATAAGTATGCAGTTTAGTTCTATATGACCTATAGATATGACCCTATCCGGTGCTATCACTCCGGGCCAGCGTGGACCTGGAAGCGATGGCAGTGAAGGGGTACTCCGCATTTCTCAAAGGTCCAGCGCTACTGGAAATTCACCATCAGATTGTTTAGTGTTATATGCGGGACTGTCGTAGTGGGGTGGGGGTCTAACACCTCTGCAGAGGTGCAGTCGGTATTCTTCAGTTCCAGTCGACTGGAAAAGTGTGTGTGTGTATGTGTGTGTGTGAACTCAACTGATTTCTATGCTCAAAAAATGTTAGTTTTTGTGGGAAAAAAAGGCTCCTTAAGCTGTAATTTTTTCATTTGTATTTTTGCATTTATCGACCAATCGGCGAATGCAAACAAGTTTTTAAATTTCGAGAAAATTCACAGACGACAATATTTGACTTACCGTGAAAAATTTGAAGAATAAACATTCAAAATAATTTAAGAAAATTTTCCCCTCCAAGAATATTTTTTAGCCAATTAGATTCATGGATAAATCATCATTTTTTAAAATCTAATTTCAAGCCTCCCAAAAATAGTTTGAATAAGTTTATGAATAGATATTTCTTCAGTATTTAGTCAACGAGTCGGTTTATTGCTTTTGAGTGAAAATCTACATTCTTTTTTTTTTCAAGAATACATTTTATTTCAACCTCGCTTATCTACCTTGATATTGAGCTAATATGTGAATGTTTACATCGATTTATTGATACTAATATTCCAGTATAAACTTGCTGAGGAAAATACTAGCAGCAGCAGCGGTTGCTGCATGCACGTTAAGACATTAATACATTAACTCTCTCACATACTAACACATTTACGCAAAGGTTTTTTAATCATAAAATATGCCCATTTATTTTAAGCTAACAATTACTGCTATAATTCATTGCACGAATCTTAACTATATAGACTTTAAATATGTACGCTCTGATTAATCTTGTCTCACAAGAAAAGATTTTTTACTTTTACTTTTTAGCAATTTTTTTTTCAATTTGAAAAAATGAATCTATTAATTTATAAATCGAAGTTTTATTCAATTATTCACACCTTTTTCCTATATATATATATATATATATATATATATATATATATATATATATGGACCTTGTTTCACATCCTGCGAGTGGCGGACGACTTTGGTAAATACAAACCTTAAAAGTTTGTTCTGTAATCATCGTTAGATGGCTTTTGCAGAGTTTTGGTTATATAAATGATCATACATTATTCGTATTAATATTGAAGATGGAAGAAAATAAAGCACGTTTCCGGTATATTATGGATTTTTTTTTTTTGAATTTTCAGAAATGTAAAAATGTGTTTTAAACTTTTAAAAAAATTTAAGTTTATGGAAAAGATACGGCAAAATAACGAATTTATCAAAAATATTCAATGAAGCTTCATATTTCTCAGAAAACGATGTTTTACTGTCAAATGGACTAATTTAGATTAATACAGATCAAATTAAGACGTTCCTTGAGAATTAGGCTAAGAGAACAACAGTTATCATCATTGGAAATGTATTCGGTGGCCGGTGTTCTAGTCCTGGATAAGATGGCACACATTTCCCTTTCTAGCTAATGCCATCGGGAAAGACATGAATTCATCACTTCTCCTTCCAGGAATTGGTAAATGATAAGGCAGGTTGGGTTCTTTGGTCTTTGTTAAGCATCCAGTTTTAGAGGAAAGCTAAGAATTTCAACCAGCTGTACTCCGCTTAAGAATTCATCTTGAGATTTATTCTGCCTGCAACGAAGAGGTTGGGTAAATACATATTTGAGAGTAATGTTGCATGACACATCTGAGTGATAGTCAACATATTCAAAATATTCAAATCCCACGTTCAAATTTCTCTATGTTAGTTAAGTTAGAGGTTTTGATGTGTGGCATTCAATTCAGGTAAATAACTGGTCGAGACTCAAAGAAGATTATGCTGGATGTGTGGTGATATTAGCAGGGAGATATTTTAGGAGAACAAAACGACTGATTTGAAAAAGTACAGTTCTCTAGAAGAAGCTGGGGAAAAGTGGATATGAAAACATTAATAAAAAGAAAATGCACAAAGAAAGTGAAGTAGAAGAAAAAAAATGGTAGAAAAAAATAAGAAAAAAAGAAAGTAGGAAACAAAAGAGTCGAGGAAAACTGTTAAATTGATGAAGAATTTCCAGAGACGAACGAATACGTGTTCTTTCTTCTTTAGAAATAATTCTGCGCTATGAAGCTAATTTCAAGCTGTCCAAATGCATCGATTTGATGTGATGTCCACTGAAGAAACCTGATTTAACTTTTATTTGATTTACAACGGACTAATCTACCCGTTTCTTTTCATTTTTTTATATGCATTATTCACTGTGTTCTCAAGCCACATCAACGTCTGATAATTGCTCGCCAATACGTTGTTCGCCTCGTTATTTCGGGTTTCACCCTCTTTTATTCGCCTGACACACATATAATCAATCATCTATAATTTATTCCTTAATACCGCTATATTCACCAATCGATAAATATTCTTGTTATTTACTAACGTTTGTTGAGTCTGGCACACAAGCCTCAGATTGCATACAGGTCAACTACGTAAGTGCTGAGCAGGCTCTTCGTAGCGTATCCAGTGATCAAGCCCCAAGCGGTACATTCAGCAAGATGGGACCGTAAATCCGTCCTATCGGTGGAGCATGAAATAAGCTGATTTTATCCCGTGCAGCGGGTAAAGACCTCACCCCTATTCCAAGAAAGATGTTCTAGGTATGATACTTGTCAAGTAATAAGGCCCCCGTTCTGGAGCTCTTGAAAGAATGAAGTAATCTTGCATTGCCATTAGTTCCAGTATCCCATCTAGGGGTCGAATAGATCGGTTTTAAAATTGTTCGTATTCAATAGAAATAGTAGGTGTCATATAATTGTTCACTAAGAATTATTATAAATTACTTGAACATATAACTGTGTGCAAGTAAATACTTATTAAATTTGAACATGATAGTTTCTTAAAACCCCCAAAATTGTGCACGAATTATTTGTATTAGATACGAATACTTGAAAACATACAACTGCGTACAACTTATTTAAGATCTTATAACTGAAGGCAAAAATTCTTTAAAAATCAATTGCACAAAAAATGTAAATAAAAAAATACAATATACGCGATTCCCTAACCTCTTGGCCTAAAATAAACGAAGATAGGTTGACATGACGTTAAAATCAATCAATCATGTCAGCAGAAATCTATCAATAAATAATCTTGAAGGCGCGTTAGCGTTTATCGGATTAGGTCGAATTAAGTTCAAAGGCTGATTAATCTCGTATTATGTATTGGAACCATTCACGAAATTACCATGCTAAAATGATATTTGATAATAGATCGATCAATATAGTGCATGTGTTGCATGAACGCCTACAGTGGGAGTGGTATGTTATGAACACATTAACGGTACAACCAAAAGCAAAAATAAACATAATTTTAACATGTATCTCACAAATAAATAATTATCAACGACATCAGTGACCTGCTTGACCTTTATTTCTATTGTGATCCTTCGTTTGATAACCTATACTTTTAGTTGTAATTCAATGAAACGGTTATATCATATTTACAAAATATTTCAGGGGTCATTTCAATGATATATAATGCAATTTTTTTAATTATTTTGAATATATGATTAATCAATACATTTGATTTTCAAAAAGTCTCTATTGCATAATCTATATAAAACTTAGTCGGCTGAGGTGTAAGATTCCGCTTCGAGAATGAGTATCCTGGATATGACACTAAACTAACCGATGTTAAGCTTCTAGTTCCGGAGTTTGGAGGAATCTGAAGGATACTTTCATTAACATTACTCTCAGGTCCACAATGACACGGAATTGTAGTAGTTTTTTAATCATTCACTATACTTGAAAGCAATTAACTGTGGGCACACAAATGATTCATATTAAATATAATTATTCAAGTTAAATAGCTATAATTAAAACCATTAAACTGTGCGCTTGCAATAAATAGCAATACTTGAAACCATTTAACTGTGTGGAAATAAATGATTAATATTAAATAGAATAACGAGCGTTGGATAGCAATACTTGAAATCATTACTCTGTGTGCGAACGAATGAGCTGTGGCTCGTTTAAAAAGTGTTACCTGCAAACTATTTACGAACAAATCATATATATAATTCATATACGTTAAAAGGATTTGCCATTAAATAACTAACAAGAACTGATATGCCATAAAAACAAGCAATCAGCCAACCAGCTAGCCACGTAAATGAAACAAAACAAATCATTTTTGTACATTTTTTCAATATAATGTTTCGAAAAAGAATATCTGTTGTTCTCTAATATTATCGCCCAGTCGATGGGGTTTAGAATAGGCTGATTGAATCCCCTGCTGGGTGATAAGACCCTCTCCCAAAAAATAGGAGTCCTGGATATGATATTAAACTCTATCTGATTTCATTGTCTAGCCCAGTCGGCTGAGGCTGCAGAATACACGGACTGCATCTCGGCAGAGGTTTAAGACTCCCCCAACGAGTGCTCGGTATATAACACTAAACAATCTGATGGTGAGGCTGCAGTAATGCAGGAGCTTTGGGAAATACGAAGTACCCTTCATTGCCATCGCTCCCAGGTCCACTCTGGCCCAGAGTGGTAGCACCTGATAGGGTCCGATCTATGGGTCGAATAGAACTAAACTGTGTGATTACGTTAAACTGAATTGTTTGAAATAGAACTAATTTTGCATTTAACGGTGTCTAAACAAACCCTGTGTACTTATGCTGATCTGAATTGTTTGAAATAGAACTTTTTTGACATTCAAAATGTTTATTTTGGGGGTTTGGTTTGGTTTGGTTTTATGGTATATCAACCGTTGTAGGTTATTTAATGGCAAATCCTTTTTATACATATATATTAAATAATCATTTTTCAATGAGCCTACACTCATTTTTTGCTTACAGTTAAATATTTTCACTAATTTCTATCTATATGCAGTTGAATGTAAAGCAGTTTCATTTCAAATAATTCAGTTTAGCATATCAACAAAGTTAAATAGTTCCATCTATTGCTAAATATCACAAACAATTCAAGTGAACATCAGGCACTTGTTTACACACAGTTAAATTATCAAACAGTTCTACTTCCAATAATTTGATTTAGCATAAGTACAGTTTTTATCTACACACAGTTGAATATAAAAACAGTTCTATCCCAAACATTCAGTTTAACATAAGTGTACAGTTTCAGTGTCAAACAGTTCTATTTGACCCTTAAATAGGACCCTATCAGGTGCTACCACTTTGGGTCAGAGTGGACCTTGAAGCGACGGCAATGAAGAGGTACTTCGCGGTCCCCAAAGCTCCTGCATTTATGAAGCCTTACCATCAGATTGCTTAATTTCATATCCAAAACATTCGTTGGGGAAGTCTTACTCCTCTGCAGAGATGCAGTCGATGTATCCTACAAGCTCAGCCAACTGAATCCAATTTGATTTGTGTGTAAACAAAAAACTGTGAACTTATGCTTAACTGATATATAGAACTATTCATATAAATAAGAATGGATTTAGCTTTAAATAACATACAACGGTTGATATGCTATAAGACCAAACAAAGCCAAACCAAGTCATTACTTTCAGGTTCATTTTGATTCGAATGACCTGTTAGGGGCCAATTTATGAGTCAAATAGATTTTTTCTAAATTATTCATATTCAATAAGGATACATTTTATAATATAACTTCAAATTTAAGAATAGTTATTTGAAGCAAATATTATTATATACTTGAAACCATAAGATTGTGTGCTGATAGAAAGAATTACTTGAAACTATGTAATGATTAATATTAGATAGAATTACTTGAAACCATAAAATTGTGGGTAAATTATTTGTATTTGATAAGAATCCTTAATATCATAAAACTGTGAGCATAAAACCCTTAAGAAACAACAACACAAATGTAAATATAAATGAACACAATTCTCTAACATCTAAACATAAGATAGCTCTAGACAGATTGACATGCCGTTAAAATCAACCAATCAATCTATTATAATCCACTTTTATTTGAAAGCCTTAAATGTTATCAAAAACGACATTAAATAATACAGTCTTATTGGCTCTACTGTCTTACATATGTCTTTTTTTCTTCATTTTTTTCTGTTTGTTTTCCTTGTTTGTCCAAATTTTCTGCTATCATCAGAATATAATATATGTGTACACTGATTTTTATCATTAAGGTTTTTCGGACTATTGTCTTCATCTTTATTGTTATTTCCACAACGTTTCGGCCGATATGTCCTCCGGCCTTCTTCAGGTGTTTGTCGAACTCGGTAACCTTCACGGAACTTCGAAGTACGTCCTTTATTGAAACCACAGGGGTCAGCTGTTCTGATTCCGGGTACAAGTGTTAAGTATTCCTGTATATTACTCGCCAATAGTGAGGATTGAACCTGCAACCTTCAGATGATTGTCTCCTTAGAAACTCAGGGAACCAACGCCTATAACCGTTACGCCATGTGTCCTGCTGGAAGTTCCGTGAAGGTTCTCGAGTTCGACAAACACCTGAAGAAGACCGGAGGACATATCAGCCGAAACATTGTGGAAATAACAATAAAGATGAAGACAATAGTCCGAAAAACCTTAATGATAAAAATCAACAAGCTTCGTCTCAGAAATTTAGACAACTAATGTGTGCACTGCTTCGAATCAAAGTGTCTCTCCTTGAAACTTTAATTCAGTATCTGAGTGTCGTATCTGTCTAATTAAAAATTCAATTGCACACATTATTAAAAAAAAAGAGAAAATAAAAGTTAGAAATCAACATAAACATCCCGATAATTTTGTTTTTTTCTTATTTTATTCATTCTTGAGGTAGTATTTATACTCCTTGAAATGATAATTGTTTTCAACTGTATTTTGTATATATAATTACTTCTTTTTTTAATAAGCAAGGATTTTTTCTTGGTTGGTTGTTTGGGTTTTATGGCGTATTAACCTTTGTTGGTTATTTGATGCCAAATCCATTTCATACAAATGATCAGCTCTTTTTCAAACAATTCAGTTTAGCATAAGTACGCAGTTTAGTTTTATTTAACCCTTAGATAGAACCCTATTAGGTGCTACCACTCCGGGCCAGAGTGGACCTGGAAGCGATGGCAATGATGGGGTGCTCCGCATTCCTCAAAGCTCCAGCATCATATCTAGGACACTCGTTGGGCGGGGGGCTTACCTTTCAGCAGAGGTGCAGTCGGTGTATTCAACAGTCAATAATTTCTCTTGATACAACTTCTAAAATATGAACCCCGACAGAAATATGTGTGTGAGACATTTTGATCCTAGTTATCATTCTATACGTCAAAAATCTGAAATTTTTACTGAATTAGATAGATAGATAGATAGATAGATATGGTATAAATAAAATGAATATCTACGAGAGTCAATACATAAAGAAAGTTGGATAGCTTTGACATAGGTAATTGTCAGTTTCTCGCCTTTGCGAGCTTATTATTTTGCTGAACAAATGTATATACAACAACGCCGGTATATTAATGAGGGTTGCATACATATGCATGTACATGTATTGTTCATATATATATATATATATATATATATATATATATATATATATATACGTGTGTGTGTGTGTTTTTCATATATATATATATATGTTTGTGTGTCAGTCCGTCTGTCTGTTCATATATAAATATATATATATATATCAAGTTATGCTGGTATTACGGAGTCCTATCATGTCTCTCTCTCTCTCTCTCTCTCTCTCTCTCTCGTCCATCGCTCCTGATAGGTTCTCTAGACTGAATCTAATGTCCGAACAGAGCTGATGTATATATTTTCTTACCCCTCCACTATGAACAGGATACAACACAAGGTCAATTTTTAAGCAGAGTTTAACAGGTTTGAATTCAGAATTTTCCTTTTCCTACGCCGGTTGCCATACTAAGATTGAAGATCCGAGTCTGTCCTACTATTTAACTATAGCTGGAAGGAAAAGAGATAGATTTATATCTTTTCCAAGAGTATATGTGATAAGTAGACAGTCTCTTCTTGGATTTGAACTCGTGTCACCGTATCCATTTCTTACGACGGTATCAATTACTCCAAACTTCTCCTTCACACAGCTGATGTATGTAAGAGTTTGCTGCTCGGCTAGAACTGATTAGTCCATGTATAGGAGTCCATAGGAGAACGTCACTAATCAATTCGTCCTTATTTCTCTTGCAGTGGCCATTACTTGGATGGTTTGTGAGATGGGAGGTGGGTGGAAGACACAATAACAAATAGGAATGTCTAGTGGTATCAGTAAGGTACTTCTGGGGCGCTCTGGATTAATGGTAATGATGTTTTGGCCCTGAATCGATGCCTCATTCCACGGCCATTCTAATGCTATCGATACAGCTGTTTTTTGCTTGTTTGTTTTTTTGTTTTTTTTTTTGTTTGTTTTTAGTTTTTTTGGTTGTTTTGTTTTGGTTTTCGGTTTGTTTGTTTTTTTAGTTTGTTTTTTCAGCATGTGCATGAATCGTATATGTGTGTTTAATCGTTTGTGTGTGTGTGTGTGTGTGTGTGTGTGTGTGTGTGTGTGTGTGTGTGTGTGTGTGTGTGTGTGTGCATTGCTTTCGTTTTTTTTGTGTGTGTGTGTGTGTGTGTGTGTGTGTGTGTGTGTGTGCATTGCTTTCGTTTTTTTGTGTGTGTGCGTACATGTGTGTGTGTATGCGTGTGTGTGTTTGTATATAAGTTAAATATTTTAATGCTTTTTAAGTTAGGATATTAAATATATATTGTGTTAATTATTAATTTCAGATGACTAATAATCCCTCTCTTTTAATCTATTTATGTGAAACGTTTAAAAATGCATTTAGTTTATACACATAATAACCTTAATCATTAGTTCCTAAATATAACTTCCTTGTGTTGATAATATTTACTCGACACTGTATCTCGCCAGAATGTTTTGTACAATTAAATTCAAAGTTTGGAAAGTTATTGTTCCATAAAATTGTATGAAAAACAGTCTATAATGTACAAACTGTCACGTCATAATTCTTCTCGATATCTTTTAAGTGAGATGAAATATGAATAAAACAAGTGAGATTAGCGTGATGATAGATTTTTCATCAGTGAAGAATAGAATTTCTCCATAAAAACAAACAAATGAAGAAGCGAAGTCATTTTTCATGGCGTCTCTTATTTTAGGTTTTTGACATACACGACCTTTTTTTTTTTTTTTGTTCCAACTTGAGAAAAATTCATTTGATCGAATTGTTTTCATGTTTATCTACAGAATATTTGAATTTATGAGATTATTTCAGGAGCAGTCGTCCTAAAGTTGAGAAATCTATTTACTCTAAGACACAAAAAAGCAACGAAAATAATTCCTGAGCTTTTTTCAATATGAAATGACAAAATTAAACAAAGACCTTTAAAGAATTGGAGCTTTTATTTAGCATTCAAGAAATGAAAAAAATGATTGATTGATTGATTTTAGGGACATGTCAACCCGCGTAAATCTTTTTTATGCTAAAAAGTTAGGAAACTAGGTTCATTTTACATTTATTCGAGTATTTCAAAAACTAAGGTGAATTTAGCCTTAGGAATTGGTAATAAGAAGCACTGTATACAATTGCACCTTTTTCAAGGAAATCAATACTGATTGATCCTTTCATGTTCCAGAAGCTGTCAACATGACTTTCTTACTGACCAGTAACTTTTTATTTACTCGAAGTCAATGTGTTTCTATTCTATGGACTCTTATTTTCGATTCAGGTGCGTTCACGTTAAGTCGATTTGTAAACATATTTCACTAAAACATGCTTTTCCGTACACATCACAGATTCTTATGTACATTTCACTTTGTTTACATTTCTCAGCCACGATAAATCTAATGATAGACCCCCATTCAAGACTAGAACACCCTGTCTTATTTGCTGCCTCTTTCTCTGAAAACAAATATTTTTGGATGATTTTCATAATTTTTGTAATAAATCAACTTCGAACAATTGAGAGTTTACTATAGTAGTAAAAAGTTGACAACCGTAGTTGAGGGCGACCCGAAGGCTCCCTTTTCAATAGCTACTACACCGAAGTGTAGGGGAGGGCACTACTCCTTTCCTTGGATTACTCTACTTTACCCTCGATACGTACCTTGTATTGTTGAGTCCTAAGAAAGGAGGGATCAAGTACCATTTTTTAAGTCTTTGGTATGACGCAACTTGGTCTCCCGGGCCATTGGCGAACACTCTACCCACTCGGCCAATGAGCCGGTTAATGGAATAGAATTCTGGGAAAAAATGTACTTTGATTTTTTTTTAATTCCTTACTTATAGTTCTTGTATATTTAAGTATTCATATCAAATACAAATAATTTGCACACCTTTATATGATATCTTGTATTCTTATCTAATGTTATTAATCATTGGATTTCAAATTGTTATTTCAATTTAATAATAGTCATTAATTCGCACACAGTTATATGGTTAGAAGCAACTAATTATAATCCTTAGTAAACAATTATAGCCTCAAGTAACTATTTTAATGCAAGCAATCAACTTTGATATGACATCAAGCATTCCTATTGAATGAGAAGTATTATAGAGATTCAAGTAATCATTTAATGGCATACCAACCTTTGTAGGCTATTTAATGCCAAAGCCATTTTCGTAGAAGAACAGTAGTGGTACTATTTAACCCATAGCTGGGAGGATAAGGGGGTTTATACCTTTCCCAAGGGTATTTGCCAGAAAGTGAACGTAATAGCGCGACTGGAGTACGAACTCATTCATTGGCACAGAGATATATCGCCAGCATAGTTACGTGTTTCACATATTCTTGTCCAATACTTACCCATTTTAAACGAATCTATTTGAACCATTTACGGGGCCCTATGAGGTACTAACATTCTGGGTCAAAGCGAACCAGAGAATAATGTCAATAAAGGGGTACTTCCCAAATCTCCGGAACAGGAGCTCCAGTATCAGATGCGTTTTAGTGTCATATACAAGATACCTCTTGGGGTGGGGAATTCAACCTTCTGCAGGGGATATAGTCAGCATATTCTAAGCCTCACTGACTGGGCAATAAACGATTCAGTGATATATAATTATAAATTAATATTTAGTTCATTGTTTTCTTTTTCAAGGCAAAATGAGAACGCCTCTAACTTTTCTTTTAATGTTCATCGCACCTTACACAACTCGTAATCACTGAGAAAATAAATCCGACTATCTTTTTTTTTCTTATCATTCCAATGCTAAGAAAAACACAAGAAAAATACGTAAAGATGTCTCTTTTATTTACATCATGTGTGTTATTGTTGTTGTTTCTTTTTTTAAAATCTTTTTCCGTTTCACACCATTTTTATGGCGCATGATGAGACCAGTTTTAGATTATCGTCTATGTTTCTCGGCAACGTTCATGACAAATGAAAAAAGAATTCACAGGAACCAGGATCTTATTATAGTTATGGCATCCTTTTGACACCTCTTCGCTTTTCATTTAAGAGTGCAGTCTTAGCCTTGTTCGTTTCTAAAATATTCTGCTATTTCCCAAATCTCCAGCTCCTTTCATTTTTAATAAACATTTTCCATCATGCTTTTCCGTTTATAGATCTCTGCATTCAGATTACATTAACAATAACAAAATACAAAAAAGGATTTCAAGTGAACTGTTCAATAAATCAAAGATCATATTTCCTCTTTTGAAAAAAAATTTGATAATTACATGTGCTCAAAAATGACCTCATTGAAATCTCTTTACATATTCATTTAGGGATAGTATCACAATGTTACCTGTAAAAACTATTTTAAAAAACAGCGTAAAAATCAAATTTTATTGCATATCAACCATTGTAGGTTATTGCCAAATCCTGTCAATCCATATACATTAGATATATATGGTTTGTAAACACATTTAGTAGATAACATTTTTAAACGAGATGAAGCTCTTTTTTTTCTTTTCACAGAGTTAAATCGTTTCAAGTATTTCTTACACGAACTATTCTATTAACTATTAATCATTTTTGGAACACAGTTAAATCCTTTCAATTATTGCAATGTTATATTAACAATGCAATTTAACATCAGATATTTGTTTACACACAGTTAAAAGGTTATTCATAGATCATTTGTAAGTGAATAGTTTGAAGGTAATGTTAATTTTAAATGAGTTAAAACTAATTTGTTTGTACTCAAGTATTACTATTGTTTCTACACAGTTAAATGGTTTCAGTTATAGCAATCTTACACTAATATTTCCTTATGATATTAATCATTTGTTTGCACTTAGTGAAGTGGTTCCAAGTATTACTATGTAATACAAAAATGTCTATTTTGCATACAGGTAAACGGTTTCAAGTATTGCTATTTAACACTAATTATTTTACTCAACCCTATTTATTCTTTTGTGCTGAATCAAATGGTTCCAAGTATTACTAGGGGGTGTCCTTGTGGCGTAATGGTTTAAGCGATGGACTGCGGAATCGTAGTAAGCGAGTTCGCACTCCAGTCGCGCTATTACGTTCACTTTCGGGCAAATACCCTTGGGAAAGGTATGAACCCCCTTATCCTCCCAGCTATTGGTTAAATAGTACCACAACTGTTCTTGGAGAATGGCTTTGGCATTAAATAACCTAAAAATGTTGATATTCCATAAAACAAAGAAACCAAACCAAGTATAACTAAGTAATACAAAAAAGTCAATTTTGCATACTGGTAAACGGTTTCAAGTATTCCACACTAATTGTTTTATTTTAACACAGTTAAATGGTTCCAAGTATTGCTATGTATCACTAATAATTTGATAAAACATCAGTCATTTTTTTACACTTGGTTAAATGATCAAACTGTTCTATTTCTGACAATTTGACTTAACGCAAGTCATTTGTTTGCATTCAGTTTTATTGTCAAACAGTTTTATTTGACCCATAGATAGGACCCTATCAGGTGCTACCACTTCGGGTCAGAATGGATCTGGGAGTAAATGCAATGCAAGGGTACTCCACATTCCCCAAAGCTCCAGAGTTGAAGCTTCAACACAGATTGTTTAGAGTCTTATCAAGACATTCATTAGGGGTGTGGTTTTACCCCTCCGCAGAGATGCAGTCGGTGTATTCTACAGCTCCAGCTGACTGGGCCTATTTTGTGTATATTTAGACATTAACATTACTTTCTGTAACTTCGTATAGATCCAACTTTTGGGAGTTGTTTTTGAATAAGTTTTAAAAGTATTTGGTTTCTACGATAAATGATAGCAACCTGTTCAACGACTATGTTTTTCCTGCGATGTTATACGCAAGCAAAACGCGGGCCACTTCAAAGACGGAAGAAAAGAGTCTTGTTACAAAATAGAAAGCGATGAAAAAATTCATACTGGGTATATATTTGCGTGACACATACAAAGTGAGGCAATTCGAGAGCGGATCAGAGTGAAGGATATGAATTTTGGGTGCCACAAGCAAAAGTTCAGCTGATTCGGACATCTTACAAGTTCCAAGATGAGAGGCAAACCCAAAGAATTGACAAATGGTATCCCAGAGACCGAAGTCGACGACTCAGAAGACATTCACGCTGAAAAAGAAGAAACGAAATAAACCAATTCTGGCCAGCATGGACAAGAAGAACGAGATCAAGAGAGAAATGTGGAAAAGTTCAGACCGCCAGGCCAATGTGGGAATAAGGGAATAAGTAGCATTTTGGAAGACGTATAATAGGTATAAGAAATAAAGTGTAGCCGAACAGTTATCATCATACATAGTGGACACAGCAATACAAGTTCAAATCCTGGACGAGGCTGTTTTCTTTTCATTTCGTGTTAATTCCATTGAGAAAGGCGTGAACCCTTTTCTTCTCTCTTCGGTTATGGGTAAACAGTGGGGCAGGCTGGATTATTGAGCGTTGATGACGAAACCGGTCTGGAAGAAAAAGTCTGAAGTAAGACCGTTTAAACTTCGTTTAAAGCATTGATCTTGTTTGGCATGCTGCTTGTGGCAAAGATGTTTGGTAAATGCACAAGTGTGACCCACAACAGTAAAAGATTTGTAAACTAAGGTATTTCACCGGCCTGAATGCTACGTTGTTCTTTTGTTGCCTCTGACGAATTTATGGACTTATTACTCCCTCATAAAAAAAGTAAACCTCTAATTCAAAATGAAAAAATATATTTAAAAAACAATAGCTTTTTTTCTTTTTTCTTTTGTTTTTGTAGGTTTTTTTTTTTTGTTTTTTTTTGTTTGTTTTTTGTTTTTTTTTCGTTTTTCTTGCCAAGCCTGAATCTTTAGACAGCCATCTTGCTGTCGGTACTTTTTTTTCTTTTCCTTTCAGGTTTTTTTTTGGGGGGGGGTTCTTATTTTTCGGTTTTTTATGTTTTTTGTTGTTTTTGTTTTGTTTTTTGGGGTTTTTTTTGTTTTTTGGGGTTTTTTTTGCGTCATTCATTGCCTTTTGCTTGTCAAACGAGAAAAATACGGATTCGAAAATCTGGAATTCAGTGAGGCATGAAATGGTTTGCATTGCTGGCTGACTGACTGGGCGTCGTTGTCGTCTGTGAGTCTTTCGACATCGCATCGCAACCAATTATCATCCTGACTGACACAGCTGTCGAAAGACAAGCGGCGACCAGGCGGGGTTTTGTGAGGAAGTTTTTGGTGAGTCGTCTGTAAAGAGAACTTATCAGACACGGATGATGTACATCGCAGGAGATTGGACATTGGTTGGCTATTAAGCATCGACAACGATATAAGCAATGAGATGGATATTAATTAGGTGGGGAGACTTGACGGCGAAAAAGACGTTATATAGTATACGTATGATGTAAATCTATGTTGGGTCTAATAGTATTATCGTTCACAATAGATAGATAGATAGATCAACTACAGGATTTGGAGTCGTGTGTGCCTTCAGGATCCAAGAATAGAAATCAACTTTCCAGCTTTTTCCGTTTTCTTTTTAAATACAGGAGATAAACTTTAAATATATCTACGAGAAGTGGTAACTCTCTCTCTCTCTCTCTCTCTCTCTCTCTCTCTCTCTCTCTCTCTCTCTCTCTCAATCTTTCTCTCAATCTTTATTTTCTCACTCTCTGTTCTTTCGTTCTCTCTTTCTTTCACTCTCTCCATCTCTCACGTCCTCTCCTTATTTTCCTCGACATGTCTCCATCTCTCTCTCTCTCTCTCTCTCTCTCTCTCTCTCTCTCGTTTTGTTTCCTTTCATTGTTCAACTGAAAATAAACATTTAGTAATCTCTCGTTTTTAATTCATATATTTATATTTTCTTTTATCTTCTTTCATCATCATAAATGAAAACAATAGAGACGAGCCTGCTTATTTTCCTACTCAATTAGAAGAGTTGGTTGGGGTTTATGGCAGGTAAATACATAAGGTTTATTTAATGCCAATTCCTGTAATATATATATATATGTGTGTGTGTGTGTGTGTGTGTGTGTGTGTGTGTGTGTGTGTGTGTGTGTGTGTGTGTAAACGAATAGTTTGTAGGTTACTTTATTTTTAGATACGTGAGAGCTCATTTGTTTGCACACAATTAAATGGTTTAAATATTGCAATCTAAAATTAATGATTCTATTTAATGTTAATCACTTTATCATTACAGTGAAATAGTTTCAAGAATTGCAACTTAACATTAGTAATTCAACTTATCAAGCATCTTATATCTTATATTTGTTCATAGTATTGTATAGCAGAAAAAGACAACAACGCTGATGTATAAAAATACAATCGGCTTCTTTTCTTTTCCTTTTATTACCCAAAATGTACGTATGGGAAGAGTGAGGGAGGGTTGAAAATGACAAAACTTGTACAAACACCCAGAGGGGTGACTGTATGGATCTTCTGTGAATCGCTTTTCTATGTTATCTACTTTGCGGGACTGATACAGGGCCATCTCAAGTTTTGACCCCGCTTCTCTACTTTCATGAGTCTAACATTATATCCGAACGCTTTTTGTCTCCCGGCACTGAGCAGTCTGGCGCCAGGCCAGAGCCCAGCACGACGTGATATCTAGTGGCTGCATTCTGGTCTCCCTCATCGCCGCTTGTCTCTGCTTGTTATATATTATTCTGGACGAAAATTATAGTGATCACACCTCTAGTTTGCCAACAATAGGTTGCACGTGGACAAACCTCCTTCTAGCATGCGACCCTCACAATTTAAGTGGCACTTCCGTTAGGGAAACACCGGGATCCTGTTTATTTTAAGAACCTACCTATTTCCTGTTTTTCTTTTTTTTTTTTTTTTTTTTTTGCTCCATGTGTATGTGTGTGCACATAGTGTTTTCCTGGAATAGGGCTGTATTCCAATGCCTCACTGAGGGTCTGAAACCGCGGATAATACCAAACCCTTGATATACGATGTATCTTTTTGATAAATATATATTTAAGATAAAGTCTAATATTTTGAAAGATTAACAACTATAACTAATCTTCATCATCGAACCGTGTCGATTGCAAGGAGTTCCATGACTCTCTATGTCTCTTTCTGTCTCTGTCTCTCTGTCTGGCCATCCGTCCCAATCATCCATTGCCTCAGGCAGTTCCTTTAGACTGCATCCAGTGATTGTTTGTGCCAGGTATCTTCTGCTTCTTTTCTTTGCCAGCATGAAACCGTTTTCTTTCATTAAATCAATACAAGTTCTAAGCACGTAGTCTAGGCAGATGATAAACAGATATGGGGCTAATGTGTCTCGTTGTAGCACACCTGCTACAGTGTCGAAGTAGTCTGTGTCTCCATCCGGTGAGCGGACTTTTACTTCCGCGTTTTTATATAGCTTTATTATAGCTGCAACGGTTTCTTTGGTGGGGGCTGTAGGCGAGAAGTCTTTGCTCTATCTTCCCTCTGTGTATGGAGTCAAAGGCCTTGGAGAACTCGACGAATAATATTGTTGCGGCAAGTTTTTTTGCATGTATACCATCTAAAATTCGACGGATAGTCAAATTTTGTGATATGGATTGATTTCTCCGAAAGCTAGTTTGGTTCTTCCTAAATATTTTCTCAATTTTCGGTTCTAGTATGGTTGCATAGTTGAGCATTGTAGTTCTTATATATATATATATATATATATATATATATATATATATATATATATATATATATATATATAATAACTGACTTGCCTGGTATTTCCAGTATGTATATCATGTTAATCATCGTTTCCCGAATATAAAAAATACTAAAAAACGCGATAATTTTGCGTAAAAATGGAGACCTCCTTTTAGTGGAGGTTTTACCCCTATTAAGAGAATACAGTCGGCGTATTCTAAGCCCCATCGATAGGGTTACTATGATAAAAAAATGAAAGATGAAAAAATATTCATGTAAATTAGAGTCACAATTCAATTTTATAACAGAAAAAACGTATTGAAGGGAAGAATCGAAAAAGAAAGACATTTTTTTTTTCGCCTCTTAAAATGATGAATGTTTTTTTTTAATTTTTACCACTTCGAAAACTCATGACTTCTTTAATTACATAGGGGAAAAAGGTGTACTAAGATTTACTAGCCAAAAAGGAAAAGCCAATCAACTAGGTTAGTAGAAAATAGAAGTTGTTTTACTAGGTAATCCAATAAGACATCACGCGAGAAATTGAGCATCTGCATTGACACTTTCACAAACCTGTTACGTCAACAGATAGATAATATGAAAATTAATTTATAGAATTCCAAGGGATTGTAAAGAACTAAGTGAAACAAATTAACAGTTAGTTACGTTAGCAGTTAACGATTTCAGGTAGATAGATATGTGGTGCCTTCAATTAGTTTCCAGAATTTTTTGTACAGGTATTTAAAATTGTCGTGGACTCGTGAAAATTCACTATGTTATTTCTATGCATGTTATGAGATGACTGGCCAACTTTTATGATTTCAGGTTCAAATGCACAGCTACAGTAGCAATTGGAATACACCCTACTAAAGCCTGATTGTCACAGCTGGTGAATTTCAAAAATGCAATCTGGATGTGACAACACTTTAGAAGAACGATATGCAATAAAATTGTGTTTTAAAATTGGAAAAAATGCCACAGAAATTTATGGAGTGCTTCAGATGCTTTTCGACCATCTTTCATTAATCGAGCATAAGTTTTGGAGTGGCAAAAGAGATTCAAGGAAGGCAGTGAGTTTGTGAGGGATGATGAGAGGTATGGGAGGAGTAAGTAAGTCAACACACAAGAGTTGATTGACCAAAGGGTTAAGGTTAGGGTTATTATGATGACGTTTTAAGGGAGTTCAGGAAGAGATTCCTAGGGAAGAAGCCAGCACTCTTCAAATCGGCTCAGTGGCATTTCCACCAGGACAATGCACCAGTCCACAACTCCATCCTTGTCACAGACTATTTGACCAAGATGGGCATCAAGACAGTTCCTCAGTCTCCCTATAGTCCAGACCTTGCTCCCTGTGACTTTTGGTTATTCCCTAAGCTCAGAAGCTGTCGTTATGAGACAATTGAGGAGATGTAAGAGGTTGTGACGAAGGTCATTGATACGCTCATACAAGAGGACTTCCATTGGGAGCTTCTAGAGGTTGTTGGAACGGTACAACAAGTGCATTGCAGCCGGAGGAGATTACTTCGAAAGGGACTTGAATTTCATGTATGTACTATCAATAAAAGTGCCCATACGAAAAAAGTCTGGAAACTTATTTAATGATCCTCATAGATATATAGATAGATCTAACACACACACACACACACACACACACACACACACACACACACACACACACATATATATATATATATATATATATATATATATATATTGTACAACGCCAAGTCAGCCGATGGTGAGAATCCATGTAATTCAAAATACTATAGAGAGCTCAATGTAAAACTTTTATAAATCAAAATACAGAACAAATAATTCCATATAAAAAAACGACTTTAAAAATCACTCATAATTTTTTGTAATAATATCTATTTCAGCAGACCTTATATTTTTTTAAAAATGTTAGATCTGCATCTTCAGACAGAAATTTTTCATTATTTCTTTGTCTGAAGATGCAGATCAAACATTTGGTATAAATATGAGTGATTTTTAAAGGTTTTTCTTTTATATGATATATATATATATATATATAAATAGATAGATAGATAGATAGATAGATAGATAGATAGATAGATTCTAGTACTGCCAAGGAGAAGTAACTTGAACTGAAATGCAATGATCATATGCACACATATGCATTATCTTCAGAGACAATGATCATCTGTTTCTTTCAGATCTGCGTGATGGTGGTAATAGTTTATAAAAAGTTTTGAATACAAGATAAGCTCTCCAGTTTTTTGTTGTTGTTTTTTATAGGGACAAAAGAAGGTAAAAACTAGTTCAAAGTAGATTTGGCTCAAGTCAAGAAACACTCGTGTTATAGATTGTAATCGAACGACTCCACTTCTTGAAATAAAAGTCAAAACGTGGAATAAATTCTAAATAAAAATAACACACACACACACACACACACACACACAGATAGATGCACAAAAACACACGCATACACACACACGCATATATACATATATACACACACAAATATACGGACACACACACACACATATATATATATATATAAACCATCTCAATTCGGAGTTGAAAACCTCTAAAATTAGTTGACCAATTCACATACCTAGCAAGCAACATCTAATTTACTGAAAGGGATATCTGCATACGTCTAGGGAATGGGTGGAGTGGTATTGACGGGATATCTATAATATGGAAGTCTGATCTATCCAATAAAATAAAACGGTATTCTTTCCAAGCTGTTTCCATGTTACTACAGGGACACTACACAAGAATAGTGTATACTCTCTTGAATAAATCCTGGAAGCCTTCCATCTCACAAACCATTCAAGTAAGACAAACAACATATGCAATGCATTGTTGGATAAGCTAGGACGAACTCATAAGCTAAGTTCTCGAATGGACTCCTGCATATGGACTTGTCAGTGTCGGCTGATAAATAAGAAATACTTACATCAGTTCTGTGCGGACACTAGATGCCGTCAAGAAGACTTATCAGGCACGATAAAGGAGAATGAAAGATGGCTATAGAAATTCTAGGAACTCCGTTCAGTCAGCGCAATTTTATGATGATGACTTGATAAATGTATATATATATATATTTATATATATATGTGGGTGTGGAAAATCAACTGATTTCCATACGAAAAGAAAAGTGTTAATTTTTGCACAAAAAGGAACCCCCATTTAATGGGGGGAGGTTACCCCTCTAAAAAGAATACTGTAAGTGTATTCTAAGCCCATCGACAAGGCTGGATTACCACGATAAAAAGCTAGTAGTGAAAATCAAAAGAAGAAAATTGTTCATGTTAAAGATCTTGAAGGAAAGAATCGAAACAGAAACAATTTTTTCGCCTCTTAAAATAATGAATGATTTTTTTGTATTTCTTTGTAATTGGCAAACGATAATATTTTTGACTTCCCGTGCAAAATTTAAGGATCAAAACCCGAGATAATTTATGAAAGTTTTCAGGTTACTTTGTTTAATGGCATTTCAACCTTCGCAGATTATTTAATGTCAAAGCAATTATTCTAGAAGGGTAAGGAGGTTCATACCTTTCCCCAAGGGTATTTATCTGAAAGTGAATGTAATAGTGCTGCTGGAGTTCAAACTCGCTTATTACGATTCCGCAGTCCAGCGCTTTAATCATTACACCACTAGGATTTCCCCCAGGAAATTTGTTCCCTCCAAGATTATTTAAAATACATTTTTTAAACGATTAGAACCATAGATAATCATCAACTTCTTTAAAAATCTAATTTTGAGGCTACCTTAGTCTTATAAATACGCAATGATATAAATAAATCTTCAGCAGAATTATTGAGTTTTTCTGTCAATCTACTCAAAACTTTCGACTTTATCTCTTTTGCGAGAAAATCTGACATTCTGCTCCTTCAATGATGCATTTAATCTAATCATCGCTTGATTATTCCAAATTGAGCAAAAATGCTGTTTATTTAGATATGCTCATACTACCATTTTAGTCTTCATCCGCACATGAAATATTAAAACTGCATCTGCTTAAATATTAGCGCATAAGTATATTTTCTCCCCAACATCGTGACACGATTCCTGTGATGTGAATAGTGGAAAATACTTACGCTCTAATATAATCTTTTCTTACAAGAAAAGCCTTTGTAACTTCTGTTTTTCAATAAACTTTTCACTCAAGTTAGAGAAATAAAATTCATTTTATTTTTACATCGATGTTTTCTTCAAGTATTTACGCACTATTCCGCCAAACACACACACACACACACACACACACACACACTTATATATATATATATATATATATATATATATATATATATACTACCTGTCAAAAGTAATTGACCTCGCTCAAAAATTTTTATCTTTATTTTAATGAAACAAGTTAAGCACCACAAACCAAAAAACAGAAAAATTCTAAAACTTTTGATTCATGAAAATGACCCCTTTTGGCCGCTACCATTGCTTCACAGATTCTTGGTATTCTTTTCACCAAAGAATGAAGATAGACTGACGATAGCTCTGCCTTGCTTTTCTGCAAGAGTTGCAAAGGGTGAGCCGTACTTGTGGGTTGTTTAGCTCAGAGTTTTGGTCAAATTCATCCTAAATCAATTCAATGGGAATGCGCCGACCAAGACATCAGTTGAAAGACGTGCTGTTCCTCTTTGTTTTTAATGTACCTCTGGCAGAGTTCTCTAGTATGCTTTGGGCCATTATCTTGCACGAGTACTAATCCTTGACCCACAAGTCACCGCGTTCCTGATGGGATTGCATGAAGCTGCTGTCTGTTGATAGCCAGTCTGATTAAATCTACCCTTCACCTGATGCAAATCCTCGACTTTTCGAATGGCAAACGCCCAACACCCACCCATCCACACACACATACTCCATAACAGAACTTCCTTATGCCTTTATGATACAGAGGGCTACAACTCTTTCACCAACTCTTCGCCGCACATAGACCAACCTATTTGAGCCAATGTTTACGAATTTTGATTCACCAGTCCAAAAGACTTTTTTCTGCAGCTCTACTGTCCAGAATTTATGCACCTTGGCCCCATAAAGCTTTTTTACATTATTTTACTTCTTTAATAGTGGCAATTCTGCCATATAGGCCAGCTTCACCGAGTCTTCTCCTCAACTGGCAATTTTTACGACAATAGTTCAGTTGTGCAGTAACGTTTGGAGCAGTCACGCAAACTGATGATTCTGATGTACTCTGCTTTTGCTGCTGCTTTTGGTCTACAAGCCCTACTTTTGGTCTTGTTTTGCCCTGTTTCCTGATGTCTCATAACAGTATTATTCACTGTAGTTCTGGAAATTATTATTTTTAGCACTAAAAAAGAAAAACACCTTCAAATCAATGTTATAAATGATATCTGGTTATACTCAGGTCAAAGATACTGCTTTGCATTTAGTATAATGAATATAAATATTGTTGTGTTAAACTTGCTTCAATGAAAATATCATTTTAGGTTGAGTAATAAAAATGTTTGATGGTAGCCAGATACTTTCGACTTATAGTTTATATATATATATATATATATATTGCCCAATCCGCTGGGGCTGTAAAATACACCGACTGCACCTCTGCAAAGGGGTAAGATCCCCCCACAATGAGTGTCCAGATAAGACACTAAACAATCTGATGGTGAGGTTCCAGTAATGCTAGAGCTTTGGGGAATGCGGAGCACCCCTTCATTGCCATTTCTTCCAGGACCACTCTGGCCCGGAATGGTAGCACCAGATAGGGCCCTATCTATGGGTTAAATAAAACTAACTACATATTTATGCTAAACTGAATTAGAACTGTTTGACTAAACTGAATAACTTGAAAGAGAAAGGTTTTTCACAATTAACCTGTACTTACATTTAAACTGTGTGCTTATGCTAAACCGATTGTTTGAAATGGAACTGTTTTTGACATTGAAACTGTACTTAAACTAAACTAAATTGTTTAACATTGAACTGTTTTGACATCTAGACATCTAACTGTGTGTAAACAAAATCTGTATCTATACTAAATTGAATTAGCTGAATTAGAAGTATTTGAATAAACTGAATAGCTTGAAATAAATGTTTTTGACAATTAAACTGTGTACTAATGCTAAAGTGAATTGTTTGAAATAGAACTGATTATTTGTTTAAAAATGGATTGGGCGTAAAATAACCTACAAAGGTTGATATGCCACTAAACCCAAACAACCAACCAACCAACCTATATATATATACATATAACGTTTGAATAACCTGGACAGAGTCAACGGCGTTTAGTGAGTCTCAGTTTTTCTCTCATGCTTTATTTAGACCAAGTAGTTACTATGCAGTAGGTATACTCTTATATACTATTATGTGGGGTTATGAGGGGAGGGGGATCTAGTTTCTGGAACTTTCTTTTCATTTTTTTCTTCTGGGAAGGTTATTATGTCTCAATCTTTTAATAGACAAAGATAACAGTGTTTTAAGATGTTGTAAGATGGTACTTTTTTCTTGATTCCCAGATTATTTTTAGTGAGTTTTGGTTTAATATTTTTGAGGTCGCATATGAATCTAGAAAGTATTGTGCTTCTTTATATATATATATATATATATATATATATATATATGTGTGTGTGTGTGTGTGTGTGTGTGTGTGTGAGAGAGAGAGAGAGAGAGAGAGAGTACATATGTACGTACGTAAAGAAAAAACGGAAAGAAAGACATATATATATATATATTTATTTATTTCAACACTATACAACAGTAACCACGAATTTATAAAACACACCTTATCTAGCTAAAATGATTTTAAAAGATTTCATCTCACTCAAACAACGATAATTAAACAGATATCTCTATTTGCCTTTCAACTAAATACACTGTCTCTATCTGTCAACAGTATTTCTCCTTTTCTTTACGCTATTTCTTTTTCCCTCTTTTCCCGCTTCCTCTTACTTCTTTTTTTTTTTTTTTTTTGCTCTTTTGTCTTCTTTCTTTCCTTCTCTGCCAATACAAACCGACTTTTCATCGACGCTGTGTTTTTCTATAACCTTTGAAAAAGTTAATAATTCATGACGTAATCTATTTTTCAAATATTTTTCTATATCATTAATACCATTTTAAATTCAAAATTCCCACCCTGAAGATGGCTAAAAATTTGTTTCTCCAGATATACCTGCCACCTTGAATTTTTACAATTTCATATCTTGTAACATTTCTATTACAAGTTGAGATGTGTTTGTGAACATAGACTAATATTATCAAAATTTTCTCATCAGTTTATACGCATTTTTTTTTCCGTTTCTCCTTTTACAACATATCTGTTTGATTCATGCATGTATGTATAATTATAAAGAGTTACAAAGCTTCGTATTTAGATTAGTTTTTATTAATCATCATAATCATCATCATCTTGTCATGCCACCAGCACGGATATCCCTGTCCCCCTCTCGCTACTGCTCCCTATTGTTCACCGCTTCTTTCAGTCCCTCAAGTCTACATCTTATATCCTCACAGAGCTGCTGTATGTAGGTTCGAGCCGGTCTCCCTGTTTTTGCTTTGCCATGTGAGGGAGTCCATAGGAGAACATCATTTATGAGCTCGTCCACGCTTCTCCAGCAGTATCTTGCATGTCTGGTTGGTCTAACTTTGATAGTTTTAGTGATGGGAGGTAGGTGGCCGTACATTTGCTGCTTTGTTGGGTGTTGCCTCCAGGACTTGTTCAAAATTGCTCGCAGCATTCTTGTGTAGTTGCTGTCAAGCTTTTTCTCCATCCGTTTAGTCAGCGTCCATGTAGTGCATCCATATAGCAGTATCGATACAACCGCTGCTTGGAAGAAACTGTGTTTCATTTTATCAGTCAGGTCTGACTACCATATGACCGATAACCTATCGATAGCTGTCCATGCTTTTGCTTGTTGCGTGTCGATGTCTTTTTCGGTTGATGAGACACTGCTTCCTATGTAGGTAAACTTGTCAACTAGTTTCAGAGAGCTACCGCCTAGTGTGGAGATGTCGCCTGTTTGATTTAGGCACATGTATTCCGTTTTGTGTGCATTTATATGGAGGCTATTGCCTCCGGCGGCTCGTTCAAGACTATGCAGTAGTGTTTCGGCTTGGGCAGCTGCATTTACCAGAATCGCTATGCCATCGGCGTAGTCGGCGTCGGTTATTGTTTTTGCGGGGTACTTTCCGCTTCTTTTCTTTCTCAGCTCGAAACCATTTTCTTTGATTTTATCGATCGATGTTCTAAGCACATAGTCTAGTCAGATGATAAAGATGTATGGAGCAAGTGTGTCTCCTTGCAGTACTCCGGCTATGATGTCGAAGTAATCTGTGTCTCCATCCGGAGAATGTACTTTCACTTTGATGTTTCTTTAGAGAATCATTATAGCTGTGACAGTCTCTTTTGGTATGCCGTATGCTTGTAGAATTTGTTCCATCTTCCCTCTGTGAATGAAATCAAAGGCCTTGGTAAAGTCGACAAATAGTATGGTCGCCTGTATGTTTTTTGCCCATACGCCTTCAAGGATTCTCTGGATTGTCAATATTTGTGAGGTCGTGGAGCTATTTCTTCGGAAACCATTTTGGTTCTTCCAAAGAAAGTTGTGAATTTTGGGTTCTATGCGGTTTCGTTGTAGGGCATTGTATATTTTGGCTGCTATGGATGTAAGTGTTATACCTCCATAATTCTTGGCTAATCCGAAGTCACCCTTTTTAGTGAAAGGGAGGATGCATGCCTTCTTCCATCTGTCAGTCGGATTTTGATTATAAACTGCATTACAGTGTCGGAGCAGTATGTCGTCAAATTGTCTGGTATTCCATAGCTCTGGAGGAATTTCATCTAGCCCAGCGTATTTTCTATTTTTAATTTTTCTAAGTACTAAGTCAAGTTCTTCTAAAGTAAACGGTCCTGGTTTAATGTCTAATTGCTTACTAATAATTCTCTCGGTTGGTTTATACGTAACTTTCGGCGGGTTTCCCAGTAGATTCACGAAATGCTGTTTCCACAGTTTTATTCTTTCTTGTTGGTTTGTGGCTTTCAGTTTAGCTTTGGCTGTGTTCTTTCTTCTGCTCCCTTCGTTATCGTTTGCCAGGCTATCCTAGATTGTCAATCTTCCACTGAGTCTCTAATCTTATCTATCTGATTTTGTGTGTATTCTATCTGTTCTTTTAGGTATATGTTTGCTCATTTATTTTGTGCCTTTTTTAGTTTCAGGGTATTTGTGTTCGTTGGGTTCTTCCTATTGTATTTGGAAGCAGTTTTCTCGTTTGTAAGTTTTTCTCTAACCGCTAAATTTTCCCATGGGACTCTAGATTTAGTTCTAAATTTTGTTTCTATGTATTTTGCAGCCGCATCTAGGTGTGCGTTGATGAAATTCTCATATTCGTCATTTGGAATATTTCTGTATTTCCTATAGTGCATCGAATTTGTTTCTTAATGCAAGCAAATATTTATCCTGGTTGTTAAGGAGAGCCCAGTCATATTGTAAAGTGGTCATTGTTCGTGTGGCGTTCTTTCGTACGAAAGAACGCCACACAAACAACGACCACCATACACTTTTATTAATAATTTTTGTTAATTATTGATAAATCTCACTTAATTTCGATTGTTTCGATTGGATTTATAATTCAGAATTTTTCAAAATTAAATTTTTACTGCCCAAAACAAACGTATCTAAAAAAAAATTTTTTTTAAATGATAATCATTTTTTCAAATTAAAATTTTCAAACTTATTCTCAACTGCCCACATAGGTGTTATTTTGAAAATATTCAAATAATTTCTTTATTCTTATGTATGTTATGATATCTTTTTATCTACAGTAAACGCATAAACGTTTTTGAAAAGATAAAACAAAAATTAATTTTTAAAATATACTAAAATAAAAGCAAAACTTTTCGAACACGTTACGTCACAAACATTTTGAAACAAAACGCTCCAAACGATTATAAAACGTAGAGAATTTTCTCATTTTGGGGGGGCCTCATTTTTTTTATTTTCAGCATCACATTAAAATTTCACCCAGAAGATGGTTTAAAAAACAAGATGCTTACCGATGGCAAATTTTTCATATATAAATACATCCTCCTTTTTGAATATATTGTTTTTTTATATTTTTGTATTTGGAAACCATCGGATTTATTTCCATTTCTCTCTATATATAGATAGATAGATAGAATACGCTGACCATATTATTTATCGATGGATTAGACCCCTCAAAAATGGGGATCCCTTGGCATGACACTAAACTGCATGTGATGGTGAGGTTTTAGTTCAAGAGATCTAGGGAGAGTGAAATACCCCCTTCATAATAACCGAAATGGTAATACCAGTTAGGATCTCATCTATTGGTTAAGTTTATCTATTTGAAAATTATTTGTATTCGATTGGAATATTTGATGTCGTTTAACTGTAAATCATTTGTATTAAGAATACTTATTTGGAGTTATAATTGTTTACAAAGGATTAATATTATTGATGATTTGAAACAATCAAGCAATGATTATTATTGAATAAGTTAGTTGCTCTTTGAAAAGTGCTTCGCATCATCTTCAGATAACAGTATAACTGGTACCAATCTGGATTTTGTTGAAATCGAATTACTAAGCAAATAATGTGTCCACGACATTACCACTTCTCGTGTGCAACTCAAGTGCTTACGTAATTTCAATGGACATTAATTACGGTTACTACGAGCGCATCATTAAGGTTGGCTGGTTGGTTGGTTGGTTGGTTGGTTGGATTTTATGTTAAATCAACCCTTGCAGGTTATTTAATGCCTAATCCTTTTTATATAATTTGCAAATAAATTGTCTGTAGGTAACTTTTTAAACAGGTCAGGTACATTTGTTGTCACACAGCTGTATGGTTTCAAGTATTGTCTTTTAAGCACTAACAAACTCAATTGCCGAATTGGCTGGGGCTGTAGAATACACCGACTGTGCCTCTGCAGAAGGGTAACCCCAAACATTGAGAGTCCTAGTTATGACACTAAACAATATGATAGTCAGGTTCCAGTGATGCATGAGCTTTGGGGAATGCGAAGCACCCTTTTATTGCCATTGCTCCCAGGTCCACTCTGGCTCGGAATGGTAGCACCTGATAAGGGTCCTATCTTTGGGTCAAATAGAATGAACTGTATACTTATGCTAAACTGAATTGTTTGAAATAGAACTGTTTGACAAAACTGAATAGCTTGAAATAGAAATGTTTTTGATAATTGAATTGCACTTACATTTAAACTGCGTATTTATGATAAACTGAATTGTTTGAAATGGAACTGTTTTTGACATTTGAACTCTACTTACACTAAACTGAATTGTCTAATATAGAACATTTTGACATTTAACTGTGTGTAGAGAAAATCTATACCTATACTAAACTGAATTAGCTAAATTATAACTGTTTGAATAAACTGAATAGCTTGAAATAGAAATCTTTTTGACAATTAAACTGTGTACGCATGCTAAACTGATTTGCTTGAAATAAAACTGATTATTTGCATGAAAATGGATTTGGCATTAAATAGCCTACCAAGGTTGATATGCCATAAAACCCAACCAACCAACCAACCTAACAATTCAATTCAATATCAGTCATTTGTTTGCACACATTTAAGTGGTTATACAGTTCTATTTGAACCATAGATGGGACGTTAACAGGTACTACCACTCCGGATCAGACTGGACATAGGGTAATGGCAATTAAGGGTTACTCCACATTCCCCAAAGCTCCAGGTCTGCAGCCTCACTATCAGATGTAGTTTAATGTCATAACAGGATATTCGTTGTCGGGACGTCTTACCCCTCTGTATTAGCCACTGGTCTGCTCCACAAAGAAAAAACAAATTCCAAAATTCACCTGTATTGTCGTTTTCATTTACTCTTTGTAATGTGGTTGACGTTGCATACGATACTTCGTGATATGGACGGCGGACAAAGACTTGCACACAACTCAGTTTTCTCCTCGTTCAATTCCAAACTCTCTAGCGAACTTGTAACGTTCTTGGGGTCCCGCTATCCACAAAGATACTTTAAAAAAATAAAGGAAAGGTCGATATGAGAAAATAGAAAAGGCAGACTGGGCAGTGCGCATCATTAACGGCTGAAGGTAAACGCTTTTAGAAATTTCCAAATTACACTTTAACTGCAAAGATTAATGTTCATTATTCTTTTTGTCTACATACTATATTCGGTGGTGTTGTGATGGTTGTACCCCTTAGTCACCGAAACTGTGTTATCACTCCAGGTTGACGGCTTATGATGAGAGGGTGCTATCACACGTTGTATGATAAAAAATAGGAATAGTTACAATAAATCATATGGTTGTGTACAAATTATTAGTTTTAGATAGGAATACTTGAAACTCTACATTATGTGCAGAATATTTGTATTTAAAAAAAGACAATTTATCACTCAGTGTTTTCGGACTTTTGGTTTCATCTTTATTGTTATATTCACAACGTTTCGACCGATATGTCCTCCGGTCTTCTTTACGTGTTTCTTGTCGAACTCGGGAGCCTACAGAAAACTGCGAATCACGTCCTTTATTTAATCAACGCTTGCCCAGATTCCGTTAACCATAACCGGGTACAAGTGTTAAATATTTTGGTATTGTTACTTGCCTGCAGTCAAGATTGAACCTGCAACCTCCAGCTGATTCTCACTTAGGGAACCATCGCCTGTAACCGTTACGGTATGTATCCTGCTGGACAGGTCAGAGTGAATTTTTGAACTCATAAACTTAATGTTCTTTCAACACTATGATTACTCCTATTATGTATGATTTTTTACCTGAGATCATATTACAAAATTTTTTCTAACATTTTTTGATTATTGGTTCCCATGTTGTATCCATCTCTATACTTGGTCAATTCACCAGGTCTCTGTAGCCCGACCTATGTGCTGATTCTTTTAGGTGTCTAATTCTCCAATGTTCTTCTCTATCAATTATTTTAACTTCATCCCATAAGGACAGATGGTTTCCCTTTTCCTACCATATATGATCCGTCATACCCGACTTTTCAATTTCCCCTCGTACTACTGCTTTTCGATGTTCTTCTAACATTACTTTTAGTGGGTGGTATTTCTCTCCTTTATTTACTTAATCACAACTGTAAGAGATGGAGTACAAACAGTTGTTGGTCATGTTGAATTCTGTTGGTGGCTTGACACGGAAGAGATACCTCCGGAGAGTTAAGCCACATGCAAATACTGTCCTGGTGTCATATGGGCTACAAATGTATTGGGTCCTTTCCGGAAGGCCTTTGACATAGGGCAGACATACTGTGGCGAGTTTTCCGGTTTCGTTTCTGTCGTCTTATCCCCGTTTCTTGGAACTAATGTTATGCGCTCTCTGGGTAGTTTTTGCGGTGGAGGTTGTGTCTTAAACTTATCATTTCTTCTTGCATCAGCGTCGCTATTAATCACTTTTGCTCAAAGTTGTAGGCAACAGATGATTCATTTCTTCGAATAATATGAATGATGGGAGTTGAAATTGAGGTACCGTCCGGTGAAGGTTAGTTTAAGGTATACAGATGACCTGAATCCTTGCTCTGTGCGTGCTACTAATACATGAAGGAAAGGTAATTTATTATCTTAATCTTTCTCCATGGTGAGCTGTATACATGGTCGGGTTGAGTTCACGTATCAAGTAATGTTTGAACATCTTCCTTATGAGGCCTGAGAATTAATGTGTCATTCACGTATCTATGCCACACACACGGCTTTAGCGATGTAGATCCTAATATCATTTCTTCGAGGTATTCCATGTATATGTTGGCCAATACTGGTGACAATGGCGAGTGTACTTAATAAAAAAAATCCTAAGTAACAACACAAAAAAGAGAATAAAAATGTGCAATAAACATAATTATCTTATTTCTTGGCATAGAATAACGCTTTATGAGTTCATATGCCTTTAAAATCAAGCTTTCACCTTCACACATATGCATTATTGTACCTAGATATGTGCACATAGGGGCGGAAGAGCTTATAGTATTATTTAAGAATGGAGTAAGTTTAAACTTGCATGAGTTATTTTGTCATTCAGTGACACACAGCAAATTCCATGGCCTAGTCCCACATCTTATGAGGTCGGAGAATTAAGCCTACGTAACAATTGGATCTTTTTGCTAATAGAGTGATATATTTTGGGAACAAATTGTCGAATCAGATCAAAAACAGCAATAGCATAAAAGATAGGAATTGCGTAAATTGGATGATCTCAGAAAAAATAAGAAAAAGAATATAAGAGGGTATTTTTGGAAACAATCAGGTGAATTAATTGACAGAATTTGATCTGTATGCAAATGTTGTATTCATCGTTGTATTCAAAGCAGAGTTTTTTTTTTAAATGCTTGATATGAGAAGATAGAAAAAGTGGAAACGTAACAAACTAATAAATAAATTTCAAATCCCTGCCTCACTCTGTTTGAACAGAAATGGTATTTTTTTTACATCTGGTGACCTTCATTGGCTATAAATGACGTCTGGGGTTAACCCCGAATAGTCTATATTCTAACGTGAAGTCAAGTCAATATCTATGCATTAGAATTTCGTCTCGATGATATTCTGTCAGACTACAATCTTTACGGACACACACACATACACACACAAACGCACACACACACACATGCACATACACACTGACATCTGCATACAAGTATAAATGAACAACATGATATATATGAAATGATTGATAGGTGACTTAACTGATATATAGGGACAGAGCGAGAAAATATAGAGTGAGATAGATATTAATTAAGAAAGATTTCAGCAGAGATAAATTTACAGACTTTTCCAAATAGATTTCTCAGCAATTGCCTATTCGCAGCTGTTGCTAATAGAACTTTCTTTTCATTGATTTCTTGTCATTAAACCAACAAATCAATTTTAAGTTGCTTTTTTTTTTTGTTAATTTTTTGTTAATTTTTAGTTTTTTGCTTTGTTTTATTTTGTTTACTCTCCTCGTTATATTCGCCTTTCTCTCTATTTTCCATCTTCTACCATAATGGATTCGCTTTTTGTTAAAACTGAATGGCGCTGCTATCAACTCCATCTTGGTTTAGAAAGAAATCATTTTATTGAATCTGATCTGCCGATATATGTCGCGGTCATGAGTGCCAATCGCCGGAGAAATAAACCATTAGTGCCAGTCACTCAAAGAAATGGGCGCAAAAAAAGCAATATGCTCCATTCTCTGTTTTCTTCTTTCCAGTTGTTTAGCGTTCAGGTTTAATGAATTTGTCAGAAAGTATTTATTTTCAATGAGTTGCCCGATCATATTCAGCTTTTTTGTACTTGTAAAATCAGATGATTCTTCACTTTATCAAAGAAGGCTACTCTTCTCTACAGTCACTCACACATCTGAAAAGTAAATATTTTTGACTTAAAAAAACGTAGGTGTCCAGAAATATTAATTTTGTTGTCTTACACAACTTCACAGTTGTGGAACGTATAATAGATGTTTGCTGAGTATATTCAAGCACATTGTCACATTAGTAAAAGTATCTAATGGGGATGAAACTCACAAAGATCTTTCTGATTAACTCGTCCACTTACAGCAGCCCCTGTAATATATTTTTAGAAAGAGACAGACAGACAGAGATTGACAAATAGAGACAGAGACTGACAGACAGCGACAGAGAGACAGAAAAACAGAGTATATGAGAGAGTATGAATTTGTATGTTTGTGTGTTTTATAAAAGACACAACCCTAAGAATAAAAGTGTCAATTTGCATATCGTATATTCTATTAGTTGCGTAGCAACACTTATTGAAATTATTTACGGAGTCGTTAACTAGGTGCTCAGTGATTGGATGAAAAACAGTCAATCACAGGCTGCCTTTTTTTAGATTTTCTCCAAACCTCTATGCGGGCGATTCCTTCGAACGCCCTTCCTCTTTTGCTTGTGTGGTTCCTCAGAATCAAGACGTACCCACCCGTTCTCTCAGTCTTCTAGACGCCAATACACGCTTGTGAGGATTTTTCCAGCAACTGGAGCACATGAAACAAGGCTCTATTTTCTTCAACCCAAACAAAAGGACACAGGAAATATAAACTGTTAAAAGGACGCCTTTTATGGAAAAGTTTCCCGCAAACCAACTGTGTGCAAGGACAATATTTTCTTTCCTCTCTTTCTATATAAATATAAGTTTTTTAAAAACATTTTAAACTGTGTTGTGCTTCTTTCTTCTTGCCGAAGTCGCAATATTTTTACCATATAAAGTTGGGAAAATCCCAATACACTGTACTGAGAAATAACTCTATTTAGTTATCAAAATATTTTGTCATGCGTTTGTCTCATTCAAGCAACCATTCTTTTGTTTCGCATCAGCAATGTCGTTCTTTAAAGGCCCATTTATTTTAACAATTTTTCTTTGAGGATTTTTGAAAGGATGAGAATTTCAAAACAATCCTCATGCTTTAGACAATTGAATGCTAACATTAAAAAGGAAAAATTGTTTTAAACATTAGTGAACAACCATTTAAAAAATGCAAATCTTCATTTCAGTTAAATAATATTTCAAATTTAAAAATATGAATGTATTTAGCATTTCTTTAGAACTTGTGTCTGTAAGAATATTTTGAAATGTTAAATATTTTGTATGCATAACGTCGATATATATATATATGTATATATAATCGGAGGAGAACATCCAAGGGTTATAACTATCTAATTTGAGTGCTCCATGCCAACGGCTATCGACTTACAATTATTTTGAGATTAAGAATACACCAAAACTCAATGTGCAGAGCAAAAAACATCATCTGAATAAGGAAGAAAAAATTCACTTATTTGGTGTTATTATAGATTTATTTCTGGTCATAATGACCATCATCAGATGTTAAGTGAAAAAAGTATTTGGGTGTTCTTATACTTATATTGCTTCCGGCAAATATATATATATATATATATATACGAGGATCATTAAATAAGTTTCCAGACTTTTTTCGTGTGGGCACTTTAATTGATAGTGCACACATGAAACTCTAGTCCCCTTTGAAGTAATCTCCTCCGGCTACAATGCACTTGTTGTACAATTCCAACAACTTCTGGAAGGCCCCATGGAAGTCCTCTTGTGTGAGCGTGTCAATGACCTTTGTCACAGCCTCTTTCATCTCCTCAATTGTCTCAAAAGGACAGCCACTAAGCTTAGGGAATAAGCAAAAGTCACAGGGAGCAAGGTCTGGACTATAGGAAGGCTGAGAAACTGTCTTGATTCCAATCTTAGTCAAATAGTCTGTGACAAGGATGGAGTTGTGGACTCCCTTAAAACCTCAACATAGTATTCCTTGTTGACTGTCTGTCCAGTGGTAACACAGTGCATGTAGATCATGCTAGTGCAGTCAAAAAAAGGATCATCCAAAGTTTGTAGGTGGATTTGCTCTGTCTGGCCTTCTTGGGTTTGGGAGATCCAGCATGCTTCCTCTGGGAACTCTGTCTCTTGGTCTCTGGGTCATAGCAGTAGATCCAGCTTTCATCGCATGGCATTTTTTCCAAGTTTAAAACAGAATTTTATAGCATATCGTTCTTCCTCACGTCCAGATTGCATTTTTGAAATTGACCAGCTGTGACAATTGCTGCTGTAGGTGTTCATTTGAACCTGAAATCATAAAAATAGGTAAGTCATCTCATAAGATGAATAACAATAGCATACTGAATTTTCAAGAGTCAACGACAATTTTAAATGCCTGTACAAAAAAGTCTGGAAACTTATTGAATGCACAGTGAATAAATTCTGTCCAATTGACTAACAAAATTCAAATCCATTCTTATCTTTTATTTACCTTCATATATATATATATATATATATATATATATATATATATATATATATATATGAAAGTAAATAAAAGATAAGAATGGATTTGAATTTTGTCAGTCAATTGGACAGAATGAAAGTAAATAAAGGATAAGAATGGATTTGAATCTTGTTATACAATTGGACAGAATGAAAGTGAATAAATTCTGTCCAATTGACTAACAAAACTCAAATCCATTCTTATCTTTTATTTACTTTCATATATATATATATATATATATACATATATTATATAATATAATTTATTCACTTTCATTCTGTCCAATTGTATAACAAGATTCAAATCCATTCTTATCCTTTATTTACTTTCATTCTGTCCAGTTGACTAACAGATATATATATATATATTCTTTCTCCCATGAACATCTGAAACACTAAACAGCCCTATCTAAGCATTTTTGGAGTTTGAAAAATAAAGGTTTAACCCCTGAGATTCAATGGTCCATATTGAAAAGGTCAAATACTCCAAAATGTTTTGATAGTAGATGTAATCTATGCCTTGTGGAAAAAATACAAATATTGATATACCCAGATCCTGAAGAATTGTTAAATAAGAGATGTGAATTAATAGCTAGGTGTAGACATTGGACTAAATTTCAACTGTAGAAAAATTATAATGGATAATGCTTTAAAAAACATAGGATTAAATTGAGATTCAAGGTAAATGAATAAAAATGAAATAAAATAAATAAAATGTGAAGAACCATATCATATATAAATACTATTCAATAAAAGGGTAACTGATTTAATATGTTCGAAAATAAGATTGAAATTAAAAAAATTGTAATTCTAATTTTAAATCTTGAATTTAATTTAAGTATTACTGTATCTTTACGTAATAAAGTTATGTTATCTAAATTAATATTAAATCTGGAGTTTTAAATCGAAAATTATTTAGAATTTCAAAAAATAAAAAAATTAATTTACCATAATTCCATCCGGCAATAAAATAAAAAAACCGGAAGTGGGCTAAATGAGGAAAAAAACTCGTCATCCCTCTTCTATTCCCTTCCACTCTGTGTCTATTCTGAATTATTTTATCCATAAGATCTGAAGAAGTCCTGTTAATTTGTTTTCGTGTTTTTTATTTATATCAAAAACATATAACAGGATGGAAATAAATTTATTATCCTCATGTGACCGGTTTTGTTTTTTTCTTAAAGAAATATATATATACATATATATATATATATATATATATACCAACCCCTCTGAACGAACCTAATGTGACACAAGGCCTATTTTTCAGCAGATTTTTAACTGGTTTAACAGTTTTTCTTTATCTAGTCTGGTTGCTATACCAACTTTAAAGAGCCCAGTCATCTGTACTATTTGACCATTGCTGGAGGCAGAATAGTTGGATTCATAAGGGTATGAGTGTTATGTTTTGACCTTTGACCCGGCCCAAAAAATGCTATTCCAGGGTGATGCACCGGAAGGAAGTGATACATTCCAATGGCCAGTAATCGAAAGAGATCGCTTGGGCGGATTAAGGCTTATAATATGGGACAAGGTGAAGGTCCCACTGTGCCAATACGGACTGATGCACCGGAAGAGAGTGACCTCTGAACTGCATGACAGTTATTTCTGCTTGATGACGATTAAACATTCGATTTCAAAGATCCCGTGGGCGATCGTGTAGGCGTTGAATTATTATTTAACTCAGTTGAATTCGAGTCCAAGAAGCAGTTGCCAGTAGAATTCCAGACAGCTAGAGACCAGATGTGGTAGGGAAAGCCACACCCGACCGAGGGGGCCCTCGGAAACCCCGATGGAGTTTGGGGTCCAGAGAAGATGCTGATAAGATGCAATAAAGAAAGCCAGCATCCAGCAGTGGGCCCCAGGCCTCCGGTTGGGCAGCCATAGAGAACAAGAAAGACACAACGTGACGGTCATAACAGTGGGGTCAAGATATTACAGTTTATGTTCGGTCTCCAGCTCCCTCTCACATGCAACCCTTGAACAACCCTTTCGAACCCTTGCAATAAAGTGAGAGGTAAATATATTTGTAAAGAAGTCTTCTTGCGTCTTTGTCCTTGCGTCTGTTTAATTATTGTGTCGTTGTGATGTTGCATGAACATGGATATGAGAATATAACATTAGCGCTATGTGAAATCTCAACAGCCTTGTCCAGTATTTGAACTCGGGTCACTGTGTCTGTTTCCTACGACGGTAACCAGTACTCTATGAACTCTTCCTTCATGCACACACACACACACACACACACACACACACACACACATATATATATATATATATGTGTATATATAGATGGAAAATATGATGAAATAACCAAGCAAACAATACATTGCTTTGAAATGTTCTTATATATATATATATATATATATATATGCACGCATTCACGGGCACACACATACACAAGCATACAGAATTATGTAATCTTTAAAAACATTCAGAGATTTAGAATATTTCATTGAAACACGTTTTCAATATACATATAAATATATGTTCCTGTGTGTATGTATAAATATACGCGCACATGCATACACGTATGCAATTAGCATCTCTTTGTTAGTTGTTTCTTAAGAAATATTTAGAGATTTAAAATATTTTATATACAAGCTTTCAATAAATGAGTGTGTGGGCGTGTGCACCTGTATGTATAAATACACACATATACGCACGCATGCATGCACACACAAGTATATAGACGAACGCACGTACACACAGATATATATATATATATATATATATACATGTGTGTGTGTGTGTGCGTTCGTCTATATATATATATATATATAGCGAAATACTTAAATAAATCATTCGTAGCAGGCAGATACTAATGAAAGACAATAGAAAAAAAGGGAATATCTAATTATAAATGCTACTTGAGCTCTTTCATACGGTGATTTTTCAAGTGATACAGCCGGAGGACGTTTAAAATTCAAAGGTGTAAACAACTGAGTAAAAGGGGTGGGGTGATATGAAAAATATTGGCTTGACAAAGAGGGAGAAAATAAAAGAAAAAAATATATATAGTCAGTATAACATACAAATAGTTTCACGTTTTAACGATCATCAAGCAATAATATATAATTAAAAAAAAATCTCTACCCTACAATGATATTAGAGAGTAAAGCACAAAAAGCGTCTATCATGAAATAGAACCAGACATATATCCAAAACAATGTCTTTAAAACAATAGGCTTACTTTTGTCAATTTCAAAAAATCCAGTTGTGCTAAAAAGTTAAAATTTCTTGAATTCTTTTTTTTTTTCCCCACTATTTTGTTTTCACAAAAGTTATAGTGGAATTATAACATACGTAACTGAAACCTATTTTCATTTCTGCAGACATTCACTTTCATTTCGCTTATTTTCATGCGTGTCGGTATTTAATTCTACTTTTAAATTCTTTCTTATCATTAAAGTAATGTAATAAAAGAAGTGGTAAAAATTTGTTTCTATGATGGCATTTGGATACTAATTCCAATCTTTTATATAAGTTTTCATTCTTCTGAAAATAGGATGAAATAACCAGGTAAACAATACATTGCTTTGAAATGTTCTTTTCGTTTTCTAAGCATTGTTTTATCTAGTAAAAAAGACATAGATTGATTACAGTACCTGCTGTTTATATGTTGTCACTATTAAAATACAGAACACCGCTTCATTTCAATTTGTCGGAATCCTAAGTTTTCAGCAAAATGTTGACCATAAATCGGTTTCAGATAAGTTCATTTTCGATATTTTGGGATGTTTTTCTTTTTGGTTTTTAAGTTTTATATGTATTTTGAAAGGGTCATGTCTTAGGCAGATATACCACATTTCCCTTTGACCTGCTACTTGGTTAAGCTAATACATTTGTGTGTTTGTTATAGTTTGTTATTTTCAAGCGTATCTTAGTGCCGGCAAGATTTGGCAAAAACCAAATGCGTCACTTGCACTCTGTATATTGTACGTTATATGTCATGAAGGAAATAACTTTTTTAAACGCCGAAAATACACCGAAACACATAAAGAGTTCGTGACGGAAACAGAAAAAAGATTTTTCTTAAAACTTTGAAACCACGAACACTTGAACAAACAGGAAGTTAGTGGCTTCTGATAGCATAGATATCAAGTCTACAATGCTTGATGACTGTTATTTCCTCAGACCAAATGTTTCCCATGTCGTGGGTATCCCTTTATAAACTATTATGTAGGGCATGATGGGAAGGGTGATCTGATTTGTGGGGTATTCTGGGAAGGATGGTCTTGTTTATACTATATAGTTTTTTACGTGGCTATATTATATCAATTTGAGGATTTGTTAATTCATTTACTATTTGGCCAATTGGGTAAAATATTCGATAATGCCTCGGAAGAACGAGGTTCAATCCCAGATCTAGTCATACCAAATACTCGAAAAAAAAGGTACTTGATATCTCCTTGCTTATAAGGTACGTATCAAAGGTAAGGTGGAGCAATCCAAGAAAAGGAGTAGCGCTCTTCTCTAAACCTCGGTGTAGTAGAGATTGAAAAGGGAGCCTTCGGGCCCTCTCGACTACACTTGCTAACTTTGCTTTGTGATTAATTCATTTTCTCGTTTTTTTAATAATATTAATTATTATGTTACTCCTTTTCAAGTTTTTCACACCAGCGTTAGCCGATGGTTTCCCACTGGAGTTTGAGTGCCAGCAAGTCTCATCAAGTCTCTTGGACTCTTCCAAGTATTTGGCTGATATCAATAATGCAGTTGTTTGGTTAGTCTCCAATCGTCCTTGTACCAATCCTTTGGTAACTGTACCAAGAGCACATATTACAATTGGTATCACCGCCACTTTCATGTTCCACAGTTTTTCCATTCCTGAGCAAGACCGATGTACTTATACTTCTTTTCGTTTTCTTTCAATTTTACTCAGTGGTCAGACGGGACAGCAAAGTCCACAATTCTGCAGGTTATCTATTCTTTTTCTTTTTTTTCTTTTCTTTTTTTTTTGTTGATTATTAAAAGGTCTGGTCGTCTGACCGAGATTAGGTGATCCGTTTGTATCTCAAAATCCCAGAGGAGATTGTGTGTCTTATTCTCCTGGACAGATTCTGGGTTGTGTATATACCATTTATTCGTATGGTCAAATTTAAATTTCTTTCACTGTTCCCAATGGATCACATTTCCCACCCAGCCGTATATCGTCTTATACTCTTTCTGTGCTAATTTGCTGCATTCGCTTATTATGTGATTGATTATTTCGTTTCTATCAGCACATAACCTACATCTGCTGTTTTGTTGCGTCTTATCTATTCTTGCTTTTATATTGTTGGTTCTTATTTTCTTTTATATTGTTGGTTCTTATTCCTTTTTATTTTATTTCATAATTTATTCAATCTTACGAATCATTAGTTTTGTAGGAATTAGCTTTTATACCTTATACATACATATATATATATATATATATATATCTTATGTGCTATTCTTCTTTTTGTTCTTTCTTTCTTTTCTTCCTTCTGACTCGAAATCTTTCTCGTTAAACAACGTACATAAATTCTATACAATATTCCTAAGTCAAATGACGTAATTTAAACATCAAACGTTGATTCGCCAGTTAAACGGCCAACTTTTTCCTACTATACATATTTTCCCCTAGGTTTTTGTATTTCACTTTTCTAAACATCCATCGTTAACTTAAAATTATTAATATCACCCCACATGGTCCTGATGATGGGTCAGTAAAACCGAAACGCTATTGTGTCGACCCGTTAATAAATCATTCCTTTCACTTGGATCGTTGTTATCAGTTTTTCTACATATTGTCGGATTACAATCCTTTATTTAGTTTTCATATATATATATATATATATATATATATATATATATATATATAAGGGCAGTGAGTTGAAATTATTTCACTTTTCACACTGTTACTCGAGTTTCATACAACAAAATGCACAATCTTCAGACGGGAATATTCCTGTCTAAAGATTCTGCCTTAGCTATATGAAACTCGAGTTACAATTAAAAAAATGAAATAATCACACCGTACTGCATGCACTTGAACATTCTCATATTTCATTATTTATATCTTTTATTTATTATACATTGAATCGACATCTTGGCGTGTGTATCATATGCATTGTGGTTGGATAACTGGAGAGAATTATGTTCGACACCTATTGACAGATATTGAAAAGCACAAAGAATTATGCCTGCCAAAGATTTTTCAATATAAATTCCATTTTATTAAAATTATGTACAGGATTTCGAGAATTTTACAATGAGTTAAAAAAGTACTTTTTATATTCAACAAATAAACTTCATATTTTTTACTTAAATTGAGCTGTTCGAAACGCATATACATATCGTATGAATTTACCCACCCCTACACCTAAAGAAGGATGTGACACAAGGTGAATTTTAATAATTGTGCTGGTTTGAATTCAGAGTTTTAGACCGGTTGCTGTACCAAGACAAAAGAACCCAATCTACCCTACTATTTGCTCATACCTGGGTTGGTAGAAATCAGGTATATTCATGCCTTTCTCAAAGGCATGAGCGTGAAAGCGAAACGCAAAGAGCCTCCTGCAGAAATTGAATTTGGTTTGTTGTGTTCAATTCCTAAGACGATTACCGTTACGCCATGCGCCTCGACACGTGTATATATACATATATTCCTGCATATATACTTATACATGTGCATGTATGCAGATTCATATGCATATATACATGTACATATGAATATATTAATTGAAAACACGGATACTTACATATACATATACGTATATACATATACACATGCATATATACATATACAGATACATATATACAAATAGATATGCACATATACATATACATATGCACATACATATATATGTGCATATATACATATGCAAAAGCATATATAATATGCATATATACATATGCATTCACATGTATACTTTCATATACGCACATGCCCATATTTCTTTGAATATACGTCAGTCCTGGACTTTAACTAAGTTAAAACTTAAGGTAAAAGGATTTTTTTTTAATTTCTATTTTCCTTTTTTTTTTCTACTTTTATTTTTATTTTATTTATTTATTTTATTACTACTTTTATTTATTTTTTTTTTTCTTTTTTATTTTTTTTTTTTTTTTTCCCACGTACACATGGGAAGCAGCATCGTGTACGTGAAGGTGTTCGAATTCGCAATGCGTAATATTTCCTGAACGTTTGAGTCTTGCGGCTTAACGCTCAGGATTGTCAGTTCGATCGGTGAACTACTGCTGCTCATCTATAAGAGTGGCTTCTATAGATGAGAATAAAAACAGCCATCGAAAGATAATCCATGACTCATACTCAAACCGCATTCACAAACCGCATCGCTCTTCGCGCGGGTAAAAAAGGGGCGCATCCTGCTGAGGTTGGAGCCCTGGCCTCAGTGTTCGAAAAATCAGCTACAGAGCTCAAACTACTAAAATGCAAACAAACAATTCAGATAGCGACATTTAACGTTAGAACCCTAAATAGAATAGGTCAACTACCAGAGCTAACTGCATCAGCCGTAGAACATAAGATAGACATAATCTGTATACAAGAACATCGATACACTCACACCGAAGATATCAAATATCACAAAACTGGCAATGGATGGATACTGGTGACTGTATCGGCATGGAAAAACTCTGTTAATGCATCGGTAGGAGGGGTGGGAATGCTTATAGGACCAAGAGCACTAAAAACACTTAATAGCATTGAGAGAATACAACCTAGGATGATGACCGCAACGTTTAATGGCAACCCCAAAGCAACGATCATCTCCTGCTACAGCCCTACCAATGTTAGCGAAGAAACCGAACTAGTCACCTTCGACGAGGAGCTATCCTCCCTAGTACGTAGCATTCCGAAACACAACCTGCTAGTCATTGGCGGAGATATGAATGCACAAATCGGGAAAAACAGAAACAACAAATACAGCCTACACAACACGTCAAACAGGAATGGACAACATCTAATTGATTTCATGATAGAAAATAGATTAACATGCCTCAATACAAACTTTCAAAAAAGGGAGGGAAAATTATGGACCCACACATACGCGAACAAGAGTAAAGCACGGATAGACTACCTCTTTATAAACAGAAAATGGAAAAATAGTGCGATGAATTGCGAGGCATACTCCACTTTCGAGGGTGTGTCCTCCGATCATCGAATAGTCACGGCCAAAATACGTCTAAGCCTACGAAAAAACGCCACACGAACAGTGACAACTAGGCGCTATGACTGGGCCCTACTTAACAACAGAGACATTAGAGACAAATATGCATTAGAATTAAGAAACAGATTCGAAACACTACAAGAGAAGACAGAAAAAGTTACCCCAAATGACGAATATGAAAACTTTGTTGAAGCACACCTAGAGGCGGCATCAAAATGTATCCCAACAAAACCTAGAACTAAATATAGAGTCCCTTGGGAAACGCTAGAGGTTAGAGAAAAACGTGCACTCGTGAAAACTGCCTCCAAAAGCTATCGGAAGAACCCAACAAACACAAATGCCCGAAAACTAGAAAAAGCACGATATCAATTAGCAGGAATATATCTAAAAGAACAGGCAGAATACATACAAAATCAGATAGATAAGATTAGAGACTCGGCGGAAGATAGACAATCCAGGATAGCCTGGCAAACAATAAACGAAGTAAGTAGAAGGAAGAGCACAGCCAAAGCAAAATTGAAAGCTGCAAGCCAACAAGAAAGAGTAAAACTGTGGGAGCAGCATTTCAAAAATCTACTAGGAAGCCCACCGAAAATAACGGATGAACCGATCACCAGAATTATCAGTAAGCAATTAGACATTAAACTAGGGCCTTTCACCAAAGAAGAACTCGACTCGGTTCTTAAAAAATTAAAAATAGGAAAGCTGCAGGGCTAGACGAGATCCCCCCAGAAGTGTGGAAGACTAGACAATTCGACGATATACTGCTCCGGCAATGCAACGCTGTCTATAGTCAAAATAGGATAGAAAGATGGATGAAGGGATGCATCCTTCCTTTCCCTAAGAAAGGCGACCTCAGATTAGCCAAGAACTACCGAGGGATAACGCTTACATCCATAGCAGCCAAAATCTACAATGCCCAACTACGAAACCGCATAGAACCCAAAATAGACAACATCCATAGGAAAAACCAAAATGGCTTCCGGAGAAATAGAACCACAACCTCACAAATATTGACCATCCGTAGAATCCTTGAAGGCGTTCGGGCAAAAAACCTTCAGGCGACATTACTATTTGTCGACTTTACCAAGGCCTTCGATTCCATCCACAGAGGGAAAATGGAACTAATCCTACTAGCATACGGCCTACCTAAAGAAACCGTAGCAGCAATAATGATCCTCTACAAAAACACAAAAGTGAAAGTACGTTCACCAGATGGAGACACGGAATACTTCGACATTGTTGCAGGAGTACTACAAGGAGACACGCTAGCCCCATACCTCTTTATCATCTGTCTAGACTACGTGCTTAGAGCTTCGATCGACAAAATCAGAGAAAAGGACTTCGAGCTGACTAAGAAAAGAAGCAAAAGGTACCCCGCAAAAACAATCACAGACGCCGACTACGCTAATGACTTAGCGTTACTGGCGAATACGCCTAATCAAACAGAGACACTACTGCATAGTTTGGAACGAGCTGCAGCAGGCATTGGCCTCCATGTCAATGCGCACAAAACTGAATATATGTGTTACAACCAAACGGGCAACATTACCACTCTAGACGGAGCCTCTCTGAGGTTAGTGGACAAATTCACCTACCTAGGAAGTAGCGTCTCATCAACAGAAAACGACATCGACACACGGCTGACGAAAGCATGGACGGCTATAGATAGGCTCTCAATATTATGGAAATCAGACCTGACCGGTGAAATGAAGCGCAGTTTCTTCCAGACAGCGGTTGTATCGATACTGCTATATGGATGCACTACATGGACGCTAACCAAACGGCTGGAGAAGAAACTTGACGGCAACTACACAAGAATGTTGAGAGCAATATTGAACAAGTCCTGGCGACAACACCCCACGAGACGCCAACTGTACGGCCACCTGCCTCCCATCACGAAAACTATACAGGTCAGACGAGCCAGACACGCCGGACACTGCTGGAGAAGCAAAGACGAGCTCGTAAGTGACGTACTACTATGGACCCCCACATATGGCCAAGCAAAAGCAGGACTACCAGCCCGAACTTACATACAGCAGCTATGTGAGGACACAGGATGTAACCCAGAAGACCTGCCGGAGGCGATGAACGATAGGGAAAAGTGGCGAGAGATGGTCAAGGATATCCATGCTGGCGGCACGACATGATGATGATGATGATATATATATATGCAAATGTACATACATATACATATAGACATATAAGCATACATATATATGCACATTTACATATATATGCATATACACATATATATGCACATATGCAAATATATGCACATGTACATATATATCCATATATACATATACGCATGCATATATACATATATATACATATGCAAATATATATATGCATATATACATATGCACAAGCATATATAATATGCATATATGTATATACACATACATATATGCATATAAAAATGCATATATACATATACATACGCATGTATACTTTTATAGAGGCACATGTCCATATATATACATATACACATATATATATATACATATAAATGCACATGTACATATATATTCATATAGACATATACACATGCATATATACGCACTTTTACATATATATGCTTATACACATATGTATGCACATGTACATATATATACATATATACATATATGCTTGCATATATACATATACATATGCATATATATATATACAAATAAATTCACACAGAGACACAAATACGCCAACACAGTGTGCTGAGTTCAACACACTTCCCAGAGGGTAAAATGTAAAACAAAGTTTTAAAAAACATAAATCATTAGGATCCTACAGGTGCATAGAATTTATTGATTAAACATTCGGGCAACATCCTTACTGATTCATGAACGAATCCGAGACAGACACGCCGTGGGAAAAGACAGTGCTAGTAGCTCGAGATCTTGATAGAGTTGAGATACAGATGTCGACGAAAAGATGTAATAATAGTTTCTTTCGGCTGAAGGTTAACCTAGTACAAGATAGATTTTAAAAGGATAAAATTGGTCTTCTCGACAAAAAAATTACGAGTGGGTAGAAGTTGGGAAAAATGCACGCGATCGATTCCTACTTGTTTCGACTAGTTGAAAAACTTTAAAGAGGCAGGTTCCAAGAACCTTGTCAGTACTATTGTATGGTTACCCTGTCGGTTAGGACTGTAGAATACTCCAACTGCTTCACTACAGAGGGGTAAGACCCAACTAATGAGTGTCCTGATTTGACACAAAACAATTTGACGGTGAGGTTCCAGTAATGCTGGAGCTCTGGGGAATGTGGAGTACCTTTTCGTTGACATCACTCCCAGGTTCACTCTGGCCCAGAGAGGTAGCATCTGATAGTGTCCAATCTATGGGTCAAATAGAACTAAAATGTGTACTTATGCAAAACTAAATTGTTGAAATAGAACTGTTTTGACATTTAAACTGTGTTTAAACAAATGAACTTTACTAACACTAAACTGAATAGTTTGAAATAGAACTGCTTTTGACATTGAAACTGTGTACTTATTCTAAAGTAAATTCTTTGAAATAGAACTGTATATATGTACAAAAATGGATTTGGCATTAAATAACCTAGGTTGATGTGCCATAAAATCCAAATAAAATCAAACAACTGCACGGTCATTACTTAGACTTTAATAAAATGCTTACAAAGAAAAACCCTAGATGGTAACTACATAAGTGCGCTTCGTGCTCTTTTGAATGCAACGCCCAACAGAATAACAGTTATATGGCCACATGCCTCCAATCTTCCAAGCCAACCAAATAAGATGAATAAAACATACTGGTCTCTACTTGAAAACTAAGTTTAAACTCATAAGCTATGTTGCTCTATCAATTCCTAAATATGAACACGTGAGTGTTGGCCACATTGAAAAAAATTACGTTCATAATTTCTGTGTGGACACTGACTGCCGTCTTAAATACTTGCTAAGAGCGTGGCCATAAAGGACGATGGTGAGAGAGAATCAAAGGAATCCGTGTAGTCAGCATGCTTTGATGATTAGAATGATGATGACAACAACACGCAGTTAAATGACCTGCATGAATGACTCACTTGGTCAGCATGCTAGGATAACAAACCAATGCTAACGAGTTCCATTCTTATTGAATGCTCCATATTCATGCTTCAAGTTAAACTAAACAGATCTTAGTAAATGACTAATTTTTTTTTTGTGTAAAAGTTATCGTCGTAGGAAATCGAATCAGCGACCAGAATTCAAATCCTGGAAAAGGTGTTTGTGTTTCCCTTCGGGCCATTGTCCTTGGAAAAACCATGAATCGATGTGTTCTTCCATTGCACTGCTATGGATAGATAGTGGGGAAAACTGGGTTCTTTAGCCTTGATAACGCAACTAGTCTAGAAGAAATTAATCCGAATTCAAACCAGCTGTAAGTCAAGTTGGAGACCGTAATCGAGGGTGACCCGAAGGCTCTCTTTTCAATCGTTACAACACCAAGGTGTAGGGAAGGGCGCTACTCCTTTCTCTGGATTACTTCACTTTACCCTAGATGCGTACTTTATAATGTTTTAAGTTTGAAGCAAAGAGACATCAAGTACCATTTTTTAGTCTTTGGTATGACTCGACCTGGGATTGAACCCCGGTTTCCTAGACCACTGGCTAACACTCTACCCACTAGGCTAAGGTGTAGCATCCTGTTGAGTAAATACATACAACCGTAGGATTTATTAGGTGTACTGATGAATTTGTGTATTGGGTGACTATCACATTTACAATGACCGAGTGAGCTGTTTCTTCATGTCTTGTGCAGGGTTTTTAATAAAATAATAATAGCTATGTCAGCAACCTGTATAATCCAAATTTGTGTCGTTGATACTTCTACCTTTTTTCAAAGCTAAAGTATCATTGAAACATCGTGGATGATATTAAGGAGAACGTGAAAAAGGCAGAAAATCCTCTATATCGATCGATATGGTATCGATCGATATAGAGGATTTTCTGCCTTGAAAATTGGAGGGGGCACTTTTTTCTCGCTGTGTCAGACTTTCCAAAAATGTAATAACAGTTAAAATTTACTGTGATCTATAATAACAAACTGTGCATACACATCCAACCGGCAAAAACTTCTGTCCTACAATATATCAATGCCTACAGATATACTGTTAAACATGCGTACGCTAACCGATCTATGAAAAGGAAAAGAACTCAAAGCAGTTTGCTCCGCTTTAAAAAAAATGACCTTGTGTCACATCCTTCCTGTACTGGAGGGGGTTGGGTTAGTAAATGCTTCTGTTTACAATGAGAAAGGACAGCAGAGGAAGAAAGATAAACAAAAGTTATGTTGTTCTTGCTTCTGTCTGAAGTTAATCCTTTGAATTTACTGTTGTTGTTGCTATTGTTGTTGGTTCCACGCATATTCAAACACAGAAATGCACGCACATGCATATAAGTTTGGTTTCTTTGTTTAATCGCTTATCAACTTTCATGGGTTATTTAATGCTAAAGCCATCTTTATTGGTTGGTTGGTTTGAGGTTTATGGCATTTCAACCTTTCGCCAAATCTATTTCTATGAAAATAGTCAGTTCTATTTCAAACAATTCAGTATGAGTACACAGTTTAATCGTCAAAAACATTTCAATTTCAAGCTATTCAGTTTATTCAAACAGTTCTAATTCAGCCAATTCAGTTTAGTACAAGTGTAGATTTTGTTTACACACAGTTAAATGTCTAAACAGTTCTTTATTAAACAATTCAGTTTACCGTAATTACGCTGTTTAATTGTCTAAAACATTTTTATTTCAAGCTGTTCAGTTTAGCCAAACAGTTCTAATTTAAACGATTTAGTTTAGCATAAGTATGCAGTTTAGTTCGATTCAACCCATAGATAGGGTCCTCTCAGGTGCTACCACTCCGGGCAAGAGTGGACCTGGAGAAATGGCAATGATGGGGTCCTCCGCATTCCCCAAAGCCCCAGCATCACTTGAACCTCACCATCAGGAATTTTTATGCAGCAAGTAATAGTGTACAGTTTTCTAAATATATTTTAAAAGTATCAACAAGTTATGTAGTACCAAAACAAGGAAACAATTTCTTTAATCATCGCAACATGCAGTTGTTAAGACATCAAGCAGTGAAATGGATCGCAGAAAAGGTTCATGCCTTTCTTAAAAGTATTCGTGTGTGCAAAAAAGTTAATTCAGTAATGCGAGATTTGTTTTATTTCTGGCTGTTAACAGTTATTTCACATTTTTAGCTATGTGAGTGTAAGTTAAAAGAACAGGAAACAGAAATTAGATTTAAGAAAAATGGATATTGAAAATGAAGGTAAACAACGAGAATTAAAAAAAAAAAACCAGCTGAAAAGTGTTTAAAAAGAGAATAAAAATAAACTACCATGATCAAGTAGACATAACATGAAAAATTCAGTATTTAAAAAATCTAGGACTGATTTAAAAAATACCACTGAAACCACCGGAAGTTTAAAGAAAAGATAGAATTGAAATGAGAATGAAATAGAAAAAGTAGAGAGAGAGAGAGAGAAAGAGAGAGAGAGAGAGAGAGAGAGAGAAAGAGAGATGGAGATAACGAAAAAGAAGAAAAGAATTGTAGAAATCAAACGAAGAAGAAAATAAGAATTCATGTGAAAGAATAGAAAAGGACAAAAACAAAATAGCAAAAACATAAAAATAAAAAGATATCCACAAATTAAAGGAATAAAAACTGGGTGAATGGTTATATAATTGTTACCGTCGTTGAAAATGGACTTAGAGACTTGAGTTCAAATCCTGTAAGAGGCTGTTTTGCATTTCACATAGCGCTTATACCCTTCGGAAAGTTATGGATCCAACTATTCTCCTTTTCCATATGGGTAAATAGTCGGGCTCTCTATGTTATGGCAGCCAGTCTAGCAGAAAGAAAACTCAGAATTCAATTCTCTTAAACTTAACTTTAAAAATTGACCTCAGGCCGCATCTTGCTCTGAATGATGAAAGTAGTGACAAAATAAAAAAAAAGGGAGTCGGTAAATTTTAACGTCACGTCAACACGTCTGGGTTATTCTATGCCAAAAGGTTAGAGAATCGCATTCATTTCAGGTTTATATTTACATCCTTTGTATGGTCGTTCCATAAGCATTTTTCACATTTATGTGATATTAAGTATTCCTATCTAATACAAATAATTTGCTGCTGTATGGTTTCAAGTAATCCTATTCAATACTATTCATTGATTCACAATATGATTTTGAGTAATTATTTATATTTGATAAAAATCATTTGTTTGCACAGTTATATGATAGCATGAATCATCCAATACTAGATATTTTCAAACGCATCTATTTGACTCATAGATAAAACCCTCACAGGCTCTACCACGCAAACAGGTACTAACTGGGAGTAACCATGCTTGAACCCAGGGTCATCATCTAAAGAAGCAAAACTGCTTTTTTGCAGCAGTTCTTGTATATAATATATATATATATATATATATATATATATATATATATATATATATATATATATATATATATATATATTATGTAAACAAATAGTGTGTGTGTAACATTTTTAAATAAGCCAGAGGTCATTTGTTTGCACACAGTTAAATGGTTTCAAGTATTAATATCTAACACTAATAATTTTGTTTAATATTAATCATTCATTAAATGGTTAAACAGTCCTATTTTGCCCATATGTGGGATCCTAGCAGGTACTATCGCTTCGGAGCAGAGTTGACATGGGAGTAATGCCAATTAAGGAGTACTCCACATCCCCACCACAAACTCCAAGACTGGAGCCTCACCATCAGATGAAGTTTAATCTCACATGCTGGACAATCATTGGGGTTGCGGTTACCGCTCTGCAGAGATGCAGTCAGCGTATTCTATAGCACCAGCCGACTAGGCTGAGATAGAAAAATAATAAAAGAATGAAGAAAAACACGCCTTCAAAAGTAGACAAGGAAAAACATCAAATAAATAAATAACGATAAAAAATATGGTTAACGGAGACGAAAATATTCTTAAAAGGGAAAATTAGAAGATTTATCTAACCCCCGCCCCCCAAAAAAAACAAAGCCGAAATGAAATCAAAAGACGGAAGGATTCCTTAAAAGAAAGAGAATATAAGGAAAATAAAGTGATGGATATGGTACAGACTCTAAAGCTATAAAGAAAGGAAAGACCAGAGATTTAAAAAAAGGCAAGAATAAATCTATCAGATTTGTTTTATTCGTTGAACCGAGGAAGAAAAACTCAAGGGAGGTAATTTACTCTGCATCGTGTAAATAATAATAAGAGAAGTGACTTAAAACGCATGAGTCAACCGTTTTAATAAAGGAAAAAAGTTAAAATATTTTTTTAATTTGTTTTGGTTTCTTTGTTTTTAATGGTATATAAAGCTTCGTGGGTTATTCAAAGCAAAAGCCATCGTTCTCGAAGAACAACAGAAATGCTTTTCAACCCATAGCTGGGAGGATAAAGGCAGTTCATGCCTTTCCCAAGGATATTTTTCCGAAAGTGAACACAATTGAGTGACTGGAGTTCGAACTCGCTCACTACAGTTCCGCAGTCCAGCACTTCAACCATTACACTACAAGGACTCTCAACCGGAATGTAAATACCTTTTAGGGTATCATCTCTGAGTCAAATAGATCTGTTTGATGAATTTTGTATTAGTAAGGAATATGTGAAACTATATAACGAGGAGTTATTCGTATTTAAGATAGTTACTTGAAACTATTATTGTTTACGAAGGATTAATATTCGTTACTTGGAAGTATATTACTGATCAACGAAATGACTATTATTAAATAGAAACTGTTACTTGAAAGGACTGTATACAAAAATCTCTTAAGAGATAACTACACAAAAAAATATAAATATGAACTTACCATGAATACGATTCCCTATCCTCTAGCTATAAAGTAACACTTGACAGGTTTACATACCGTTAAAATCAATCGATCAATCAATAAAATAGAAATTCTTGTGTGTGTGTGTGTGTGTGTGTGTGTTATTATTCTTTGTTTTGTCATAAGAGAGTAAATTTTGATTTACATCAATTCAATTGAGGACAGGTTTTAAATGATTTATATACCAACCCACTTCCCCAAAAGAAAAGACTTCAAAAGATATTTTTCATTGTTTTTCTTACACGTTACTCTGATAAAACTTCAATTTGTAAATTACTTCAGGAATCTATGACTAATAAATATTTTCTTTTTGATAGCGAACCAGACGCCAGTATTTGATCGTTTTATGATAACAGGACTGATGTTTATCGGTGGATATTAAAAAGAAGATGAAGTTCGAAACCTGGTTCCCTCCTCTCTTCTTTTGAAGTTGAAGAACGTCCAAGTGAGAGAATCATTCGTAAAAGCTAACAAGACTTAATAATTTCAAAGCAGTATTTTTCGAATTTATTACTGAAATATATTTTCAAACATCGCAGAGTCTGTCTTAAACAATAAAATAAGAACAACATTGCAAAAAGCGAAACAGATAGAAGAACAAATAATTCATCGGCTGAAATATTGGGATAAAAACAACAATGATGAAGATATTTTGGGGCTGTAGAATACACTGACTGCACCTCTGCAGAGGGGTAAGACCCCCCACACACACACACACCAATGAGTGTCCTGGATATGATACTAAACAATCTGATTACTATGTCTGTTCGTCTGGCTGAGTTTAGGTGGTCTGTTTGTATCTCAAAATCCCAGTGAATTTTCTGAGTCTCAATCTCCAGGACGGATTCTGGTTTGTTTGGTTTGGTTTGGTTAATTGGGTTTTGTGGCATATCAAGCTTTGAAGGTTATTTAACGCTAAATCCACTTTATGCAAATAATCAGTTCCATTTCGAACAATTCAGCTTAGCATGAGTACACAGTTTAATTCTCAAAAACATTTCTATTTCAAACTATTCAAGCAGTTATATGTAACAATTCAGTTTTGTGTAAATACAGATTCAATGTAAAAAAACAGTTCTATTTGAAATAATTCAGTTTAGCATAAGCACGCAGTTTAGATATAAGAACGGTTCAATTGTCAAATCATTTCTATTTCAAGCTAATAAGTTTAATCAAATAATTCAGTTGAGCATAAATATGCCGTTAGTTCTATTTAAACAATAGATAGGACCCTATCAGGTGCTACCACGCCGGGCCAGAGTGGACCTGCGAGCAATGGCAATGAAGGAGTGCTCCGTATTCTCCGAAAGCCCCAGAATTACTGGAACCTTACCATTAGATTGTTTAGTGTCATTTCCAGGACACTCATTTGGGGGGGGTCTTACCCCTCTGCATAGGTGCAGTCAGTGTATTCTACAGCCCCAGCTGACTGGGTAAGATTCTGGTTTGTGCATTTGGCAGTATGGTCAAATTCCAATTCCTTACACAAATCCCTGCGGATCACCTTCCCCACCCAATCGAGCCTAGTCTTGTACTTGTTTCGCTAGTACGTTGCATTCACTTTTTATGTAATTAATGGTTTCGTCTCTATTACCACATATTTTTCACTTGTTAATTTGTGGTATATCAATTTTCGTTTAACTATAATTGGTCCTTATGGCGTTGTTTTATGCTGCTATTAGAAGACATTTAGTTTCTCTCTTGAGGTTTCCCTTTCTTGGCCATGCCCAGGTCTCTTCGTTTGAGATTTCGTTAGTTTAAATTTTTGAATACTTCCCAGTATTCATTCATTTAACACTTATTTTAATGTTGATAATAAAAAAAAGAATTTGAATCTATATCAAGCTCAGTGGTGAACAAATTCGTTCTTTATGTAAATTCATTTTAAATGAATAGAGTACTTGGTAATATTTCCCATATTTTAGAAATATTAAGGATAGATTTTCGAAAACAGACTTTTATTTTTAAATAAACAGATTTTATTCCACTTCAAATAGAAGTTTCTGTTAAACAAACAGAAAATATATTTCAATTGTCTTAGATTGAAGGAGTCATTATAAATTTTGAGCTGTGACAACCCAAATTGTTTTTGATAACTCTTGTAAAAAAATGTTTCCTTGCTTTTATAATCTCTTCTATCAATTCTGAACAAGAATTTCAATGGACAGAAAGGAAAACATTTTTCATTTAGCAATTTAATTCTTAGCATTTTTGAAACCATATAACTCTCTCTCTCTCTCTCTCTCTCTCTCTCTCTCTCTCTTATCTATCTATCTATCTATCTTATCTCAGTCAGCTAGAGCTGTAGAATACACCGACTGCATCTCTGCAGAGGGGTAAAACTCACCCTCAACGAGTGTCTTGGCTATGACATTAAACCAACTTATGGTGAGGCTCCAGCCTTGGAACATTGAGGAATGTGGAATACCACCTTCATTGCCATTTTTCTCAGGTCCACTTGGTCCCGAAGTGGTAGCACCTTATACAGTCCTTCCTATCTATGGATCGAATGAAACAAACTATGAGTGAAAACAAATGACTGATGTGAAATTGTGACTTTTATTTAGCAATACTTGGAACCATTTAACTGTTTGCAAAAAAGAGCTCAGGCTCGTTTAAGAATGTTATCTACAAAATGTGTTTACAAATCATATATAAGAATAAACAGTATTTGGCATTAAATAACCTACAACGGTTGATATGCCATGAAACTAAACCTAACCAAACCAAACCACATTATTTGTATAAAGAATAGTTATCATTGTTTACAAAAGATTATTATCAAAGGTATACTTGCAACAAAAAAAATGAGACTGACTTCGGCATTGAATAACCCAAGAAAGGTTGACATGCTATAAAAAGAACCCATCACGTGACCCAAACCAAATAATAGTCGTTTGATTTTTAAATTTTCCACTAGAAATATTCAAATATTGTCTTTTATATTGAGAAGGAAATAAATGTTTGTTAAAAAAAGTTATTAAAAGTCTACTTATATATTAGCGTGATAATGTATGTATCTATAAATAAAAAAAATACAGGAAGTAAGTGACACGATTTCATACGATTTACATCGTGGGTGGGTTGTGTTTTATGGCATATCAAACCTTAGGGGTATTTAATGCCAAACCCTGTTTATACATATATACATGATTTATAAACGAATAGCATGTAGGTAACAAGTTTTAAACGATCTCATGCTCATTTGTTTTCGCACAGATAAATGGTTTCAAATATTGCTTATTTAATAGAAATAATTCTATTTAATATTGAACATTTGTTTGTCCACAATTAAATGGTTTCAGGTATCGCTATTTGTTGTTTGCACACTTTTCAATGGTTTCAAGTATTGCTATTTAATACAAATAATTCTATTTAATATTAAACGTTTGTTTGCCCACAGTTGAATGGTTTCAAGTTTTGCTATCTAACACTAATTATTCTATTTGCACAGTGATTGTATCAAGAATTACGAATATTGATAATCCAATGTAAAAATAATTATTTGTTTCAAGCATATTAAATGATTAGACAATTCTGTTTCATCCATAGCAGGGATCCTAACACTTATTACTACTTCGGGTCAGATTGGACCTGGGAGTAATGGCAATGAAGAGTTATTCTACATTTGTTTATTTGTTTTTGTTGTTTAATGGCATATAAAACTTCGTGGGTAATTTAATACCAAATATACCCTTCTAGAAGAACATTAGTGGGAGGATAAGGGGTACCTACCTTCCCCAAGAGAATTTGTCCGAAAGTGAACGGATTAACGCTTAGTTCGATTCTGCAGTCCCTTGCTTTAACTATTTTACCATGAGGACAACCCCCAGTTATTCTACATTAGCCAAAGCTCCAGGATTGGTGCCCCACCATCAGACCTATTTGGGGCCCCTCTGCAAATATGCTGTCAATCTGCTCTACAGCCTCAGCCAAATATATACATATATATTTGTGTGTGTGTGTGTGTGTGTGTGTGTGTGTGTGTGTGTGTGTGTGTGTGTGTGTGTGTGTGTGTTTTACTTTTTTGAAGACTAAATCATATTTATATGTAATTGACTAATATGATTTGGTGCATTTAAAATTAATACCATACAACGCCACCCATGGTTGAAGAAGAATTAAGATCATAGACAACGGTTTAAAGGAGTGGAAACGATGTTGTCCTCTTTGGATAAACATATTTTGCCAGTTATTAAATATATCATTCAAAAAACATCATATCAGTTATAAAACAAATTGATATACGTGATAAAACATTTTTTAAAAGTGTTCCTTTTGATTAAGACGCGGATAGATAAAAATATAATTAACAGAGATTCAAATGAAATGAAGTACTTTGAAAAGTAAATTAATCTTTCGATCTAGATATTAAAAAATTGCTTAATGAAACGAAAAAAAAATCTTATTTAGAAGCAACTTCTCTTCAAGAAAAGGTAATATTATTTTATCAACTACTACATTTTTAAAAAGCCATTCCTATCAAAACGAAAATGTATTTGATGATGTGAGAAACGTAATAAAGAAAAATCAGTGACGAAATAGGCGCGAGCATTATGCTTGACTGTTTGATTGATTGATTTTAACGACATGTCAATCTGTCTAGGGTTATTCTATGCCTAGAGGTTTGTGAATAGTGGTTATTGTACTTTCATATTTATATCTTTTATGTACTTGTTTCTTAAGATTTTTATTTTATTTTATTTTTGCACACGTTCCGATCGAATACGAATAATTTTTAAACAGATCTTTTTGACTAATAGATGGGACCCTAACGAGTACTACAACTCCATGTCAAAGTGAACCTGAGATTAATGGCAATGGTAGAGTTCTTTAGTAATTTACAAAGCTCTTTGCTTCGATGTGGCACAAGGCCGGTAATGGTAGAGTTCTTTACACTCCCCTAGATATCTAGAACAGGATGTTCACCTTTAGATGCAGTCTAGTATCATACCCAGGAAACCAGTTTGGGAGTTGATCTTAAATGCTGGGGGATGAAGTCAGCGAATTCTAAATCCGAACGACAGGCTTCATTTTACTTGAATATAAAATATTTTTCTGTATTATGGTACAAAAAATCCCGCAAACAGAATCGATCGCTTGATTTCTTTGTTTAAAGGCATATTAATTTTCGCGATTTTTATCATTAAGGGTTTTCGGACTATTGTCATCATCTTTATTGTTATTTCCACAACGTTTCGGTCGATATGTCCTCCGGCCTTCTTCAGATGTTTGACAAACTCTGGAACCTTCATGGAACTTCGAACTACGTCCTTTATTGAATCCACGGGAGTTGTCAGTTCTGATTCCGTTAGCCATAACCGGGTACAAGTGTTTAAGTATTCCAGTATTATTACTCGCCTGCAGTCAGGATTGAACCTGCAACTATGTGTCCTGCTGGACACATGGCGTAACAGTTATAGGCGTTGGTTCCCTAAGCTTCTAAGAAGACAGTCATTTTGAGGTTGCAGGTTCAATTCTGACTGCAGGCGAGTAACAATACAGGAATACTTAACACTTGTACCCGGTTATGGATAACGGAATCAGAACGAGTGACCCCCGTGGATTCAATAAAGGACGTAGTTCAAAGTTCCGTGAAGGTTACCGAGTTCGACAAACACCTGAAGAAGGCCGGAGGACATATCGGTCGAAACATTGTGGAAATAATAATAAAGATGAAGACAATAGTCCAAAAACCCTTAATGATAAAAATCACCAATCTTCGTCTCAGAAATTTAGACAACTAACTTTCGCGAGATATTTAATCCCAAAGACACTCTGGTATTAGAACTGCATTGATACTATTTAACCAATAGCTGAAGGGATGAAGAAGTTTATACCTTTCCTAGAGGCGTTAGTCCAAAAGTAACAGGAATTCGAACTTACTTACTTGAGGGATGCAATCTAGTACTTTAACCCCGACGCATCGAACCAGCATTGTATCTTATATAACATTAGATAAATTCAAACCAAAATTTAACTTTGAATTGTCTCTAGCTAAAAATCTAAAGTAAAAATTTAACAAAAAATCTTTCAGATTTCAAATAAACAACCGTAACATATGCTTACCAATTTGGCGCGCTTAGTGTAATGGTTAATAAGTTAGGAAACCCGTGTTCAAATTCTGTACGAGACTGTTTACAGTTCTCTTCATGCTCATACATTTAGGAAAGGTATGAATCTATCACTTCTCTCTTTAGCAATGAGTAAATTTTAGAGCAGACAAGGTCCTTTCGTCTTGGTTAAGCTACCGCTCAAGGAGATGGAAAACTCTTACTTCAAAATAACGCCATGGGATTTCGAACTCGCATACTACGATTCCGCAGTCCTGCGATTTAACCATTAGACCACGAGGACACTCCCTGAAAAGCAAATTCGTAGCTTTCGCAAGTATATTGAAGCGTTTCAATTGCTAGGTATGCTCACTATTTCTTATGCCGATCCCACCAAAAACAGAAAAAAATACAGCAATTTTCTCTAATAAAGTAATTTAAGTTTTCATATCATAAGATTGGTATTAAAATCCAAAACAATGTCACGGTAGGCTCTTAAAAATTGAAAACATTATAGCTCTATTAGTGCGCATAAAATCTATGACCGAATTTTACGTACAGAATGTGTCAGTGGCATCATATTTGAAATGTCATAGTATTCAAATAAATTCTTTTTGAGGTATTCCAAAAAATGAATCACTCTATCATAAAGTTAGCATCAAAGTATTTGGGGGTGAAATCTTTTTCATTCCCTATAATTCATAGAATGATTCATTAATCAAAGTATTTTCCTCATAAAAATCCAATAAAAATCATGACACAACCAATCAGATAATTTGCGAATTCTAACTTATAAGAACGATTCAAATTTTGATTCAATATAATCTTCAGGGAATTTTTCGATATATTAGTGGAGTCCCTGACTCGAAATGAAGATTGCAGGGAGTGAAACAAGTGTTCGTATTCAGGTGAAAATTCTTGGGATTATTCCACATGTCGAGCCCCGAATTGGGAATACCGAGGGTCCAAGCATCTCTGTGACAGCCATACATGGGTCTAGATTAGTAGGTACCATTCCCACATTAAAATAACTTTCTGTCACAAAATGGTGAGAAGTTAGATAAATTCTATGCCACATGTAGAACTTTTCATTTTTGGTAGTTGATCTTATGTTGGATTTGCCGGACGAAAATGGGGTTTTCCATCGGTTGTATTCATTGCTTAGAAAACTGTCTTTACTATTTTAATGTCATTCAAATAAGCAAGTTTCTCAGAGTAGCATCATTTTATATTACTTTGTCTGGCTTCCATTAGTTCGTAATAATTTTCATGGGTCCCATCAACAGAGAAAAACATTCATAGGATGCATTTACCCTTTTTCTGCCTTGTGCAGGATGTGACACATGGTCAACTTTTAGGCAGGCTAAAGCTGATTTGAATTCAATTTTCCTTCTCCTAGACTGATCGCTTACCAAAAGCTAAACAACCCAGACTGCTATACTATTTATTCATAGCAAGCGTTGACGAAAGCTTTTCCGGGTCAACGGATACTACCTCTTACATTTAAGGGAAGACAAACCTTTGACAAAAAGCCAGACGGTTGACAATCTATGATGTGAATGTACACGCCTTCATGTACTTCCGGCTTGTCACTGTGAGCACTGAGATACTGATCTCGTCTTGGACCATCTTTGCCTGCTCCACATCTTTTCAGTAGAAGGACACGCAAGCAACTGGCAAACCTTTGTGCATCCTAAAAAAATATTTGTCTGTTTCCTCTGCGAAGCATGTAACCAACAAAGAAAAATACCAATACTGGCCGGACGTCGCTCAAGATAAAAAGGTCACTCAAACGTATAACCTCAACCGAGCAAAATAGAATATAAAATCAACACTAGACAAAGTAAATTCAAACAGACCCGATAAGAGAAACGTTATAATATCTAAGGAAGCCCCAAAAATAAAATGTTAAAAAGGCAGTACTGACAGAAGTCAGATTCGCTGAAAATGGCAGCATCAGAGAGGAGACAGGCTACACCTTCTGGAGAGAGAGAGGACTTCAACAGCCAGAAATTAATCTGGTGTAGCTTCCTGCCAAGTATATCTGAGAATCCCACACCAGTCACAGATTTATCATAATGACGTTTCCAAGAGTCGGCAATAGATATTGCGCTCTGATCTCTACTTATTGGCCGACTATAACCAATACCCCATAAAAAAAATAAGCAGTTTCTACGACCAGTTCAATCTTATACATCGAGCTATTCATATTGTTGGTAAAATTGTCCTTCTTGGAAACTTCACCGCTCGAGTTGGCCAATCACATTATACCTGGCTTTAGGTCCTTATTATGTTTGGAACAGAGAAGGCTTATACTAATGGAAATCTACAGCTATCAATCTACACAGAACACCAACTTGTCATTACTAACACACTTCATTGCCCAGTCGGCTGGAGTACGATCCTCCCCCCACCCCACCCAACGAGTGTCCTGGATAGGACACTGAACAATCTGATGGTGAGGTTCCAGTAATGCTGGGGTTTTGGGGAAATGCAGAGTACCCCTTCATTGCCATCGCTCCCAGGTCCTCTCTGGTCCAGAGTGGTAGCACATCATAGGGTCCCATATATGGGTTAAATAGAACTAAACTGTGTACTTATGCTAAACTGAATTGATTGAAATGGAACTGTTTTGATATTTAAACTGTGTACATGTATTAAATTGAATTGCTTGAAACAGAACTGTTTTTGACATTTAAACGGCTTAGTTTTCCTAAACTGAATTGTTTGAAATAGACCTGTTTTTGACATTGAAACTATATTTACTAAATTGAATTGTTTGAAATAGAACTGTTTGAGTAAACTGGGTTGTTTGAAATAGAAATGTTTTAACAATTAAACTGTTTACTTATGCTAAACTGAATTGTTTGAAATAGAACTGTTGACATTTGACAGACGGACTGCAAGCCGAGCACGGCTAGTACTTCCTTTGTATGACTTCCTTTTTTTGATAATACAATTACGTCAACCTATCACCCGATGTTTGAGTTGTTCTTCTACCGGTCTTATCGGAAGACCACGACCATAACCTACTACAAAAAACACATATTCCAAGCACAAGTAAATCCACAAGAACTCCTGGATGCATTCTAAATCCAAACACTAGCCCTTTATCGACTATATCATCGTGCTATAGCATGATCTGCTTGACTTTCTGAATACAAGAGCGATGAGGAGCCAACTGTAATATTGACTATGTTGTGATAAATTTCACTACTAAACTACATGTGAGGCGGTGTATGAGGAAAGACAAAATACTAATCAGAAATGTTTTGTTTGGTTTGGTTTCTTTCTTTAATGGTATATGTGTATTATTTAATGCCAAAGCTGTCCTTGTAGAAGAACATCAGTGATACTATTTAAATTATTGCTACGAGAGTAATAGGGTTAATACCTTTCTCATGAATATTTGTCCGAAAGAGAACGTTATAGCTTGACTAGAGTTTAAACTCGCTTATTTCGAGGCTGCAGTCCAGCACATTCGCCATTACTTCACGAAGAATTCCCTGCCAATCAGGAAGCTCGCAATCAACGCAATAAATATCGGTAGTGTCAAGGATGACCAACTGGCCTCGCTAAACGACAGGGTTGCTGAAATTTCAACAGGTACTGTAAAAAATGCGATAAGCCTTCAAATCAGTTGTGTACAATGTATCCAAAGAGAAACTTGGCACGGTAGTAAGGAAACACAAAAACTGGTTCGACAGAAATATTTTGCAATTCTCACTGGCTATTATCATTATTCGATCTTCGCTGGGTTTCCTTTCCTATTATAGTCTTGTGCCGTACTTAGTTAAGCTTTATAAATACCATTGATTATTTGTAATTGCCCAGAAACTTATAATATCGAGATATACTATTCAAATAAGCTAAAATAAGTTTGCTGATTTAGGGAGAGTTTTAACGATTTAAAAAAATGCTGTAAATCTCAGATTAGACGGGAGAGATAAAAGAAAGTCGGTGAGCTGATATATAGACACAGCAAATTAACTGCCGACCAAGTATTAGCTCGAAGCTGAAGTTCTAACGACGTATCAGTTGGTACAATAAGAAACATACAACATACATTTAATTTGGATAAATGCATATCAGGTAAAACAACAAAAGAATTACTTAGTAAAAATCACTGAACATGAAAAAAGCACGATACACAATGAAATCAGTCGACGCGAGTAGCTTGTTAATCTTTACCTTATGAAAAGAACCTATTATACAAGCATTTACTGAGCTTTGCACCGTCTGGCACAAAGCCAGACAAGTAATAAATGAACGGGATGTCTGTGAGGCAAGTCAAGGAAATGGTGTATTTTCAATAAAGAAAATACACTATATTGTTTTATTACAGGTTTTTATTCAATATTTCCATTCATAATATTGGTTGTCGAAATGAAGAATAACGAAACTTTCGTTGGCTTTGTTGTTTGTTTACCACTTTCGCAAGGAGGAGCAAGTCAGTCGTCGATCAATAAAGGTGAGTCAAAAGTTCTGCAATATTTTGGTAAATGTTATTTTTTTTGCTCGTATATCACCCGATCGAATCAATATCCGCTGTGTCTCGGTAGTATTGTGGTAGTTAATGCGCTGACATGTTGTACATTGTGCAAGAAATTTCGCTCGGAATTCAAGAACTTTGATGATCTTGCAAGTTCAGGTTGACCTACAATCGTGGATTCTGATGCCGTGTTTGAAGCCACAGAGACAAATCCGATGAGTAGCACAGGGAGCGTATCAGGCGAGTTCGATATCTTACAGTCTAGTATAGTTTGTCACTTTTACGACCTTGTCATTTTGAGCAGCCGAATTGTGCTCCACGTTACTAAATCATTGCAAAACTTAAATTGGTTGGTTGGTTGGTTGGTTGGTTGGTTGGTGTATTTTGTGGCATAGCTTATTGTTGTTTTTTTAATGCCAAATCCTGTTTATACATATATATTGAATATAAGTGATTTGTAAACGATTAGTTTTTTGGAAACAATTTTAAACGATGCAGAGATCATATGTTTGTACACAGTTAAGTGGTTTCAAGTACTCCAATGTATTGCTTGCTCATAGTTAAATGGTTTCAAGTATCGCTATCTAACATCAATAGCTCCTTCTGTACACAGTTTAATGGTTTCAAGCACTGCTATCAAATACTAATAACTTGATTTAATATTACTCTTTTGTTTTCTCACAGCTAAAGGGAATCAAGTATAGTAAACGTTTAAGCAGTTCTATTTAGCCTATAGATTATATCTGAATAGATACTACCACTTATGATCAGAATGTACCTAGGAGTAATGGCAATGAAGAGTTACTCCTAATTCTCCAAAGCTCCAGGACAAGAGCCTCAACGTGAGATTGTTTACTGTCCAATCTAGGACACTCGTTGATGGTGTCTTACCCCTCTGCATAGATATAGTCGGTTTATTCTTTTATTTCAGCTGACTGGGCAGTATATACCCGTAATTCCATTCGGCGCCTGTTGTTACAGCAGTCCGTGAGCGTTAGCTAAGAGATTGACATAATCTTTTATTTGGGATGAAATATACTATTTTTTAATGATTCAAACGATCGTACACAGAGCGGATATCTAGCTGAGATTAATTGCGTTTAAGTGGCTGTAAAGTGTCAGTTTAAAACTTGGCTTTTACTGAAGGGGTTAAATCAGGGACTAAAGTCTTAGAAGTCTGAAGTTAGATTTTAACTTTAATTCAGTAAGCTCGGTGAAGCCGAAAGCTGAAGACATAATTTCAACATGTTGTCTGAAAACGCGATAGAGTGCAATAACGATTTTGTGAAAAGATGCTTAAATGAATAAAGAATGTGCAAACATAAAAAAAGCGTTATCCTTTTATTCATACCAGCAAAGACGATAGACCAGCCAGCAAAGAACATGAAAGAGGGCAAGTTGAAGATGGAGTTGAAAGAGATAGTGAGATGGAAAGACTATTAGCAGAAGAGACAAAATTGTTGTCCAATATGATGATATTGACGCTTCTATTTGAGAAGTGAGGGCTTCTAATTACCAATTCATTGTAAATAGCTGTTCATTATGATATTGAAGATTCTGACTTATATTTCATTGTTTCGAGGTTACCCAGTAACCTGGGGCTGTAGAATACATCCGACTGCGTATCTGCAGAGGGGTAAGAGGAGGTGCCCTTGGTGTAATTGTTATCGTCGCAGGAATTGGACACGGTGACTCGAGTTCAAATCTTGGACGAGACTGATTGCATTTCACATAGCACTAATACCCTTGGGAAAGGTATGAATCCAATTATTCTCCCTCCAGCTATGGGTAAATAGTAGGACAGACTAGGTTCTTCAGCCTTGGTGAGGCAACTAGTCTAGGAGAAGGAAAACTCTGAATTCAAACCTGTCAAACTCCGCTTAAAAATTGACCTTGTGTCATATCCTGCCCGACCGGAGGGGTTGGTAAATAGGATCTGCAGAGGGGTAAGAGACCCCCAAAGAGTATCCTGGATATGACACTGAACAATTTGATGGTGACGTTCCAGTATTGCTGGAACTTTGAAGAAGGCGGAGTAAGCTTTCATTGCTATCGCTCCTGGGTCTACTCTGGCCCGAAGTGGTAGCACCCGATTGGGTCCTATTGATGGGTTAAATAGAACAAAACTGCTTCCTTATACTAAACTAGATTGCTTGAAATAGAACTGTTTTGGTATTCAAAATGCGTAATGCTAAACTGAATTACTTGAAATAGAACTGTAAAGATATCTAAATTGCGTACTTATGAAAAACTGAATTGACTGAAATAGAACTGTTTTTGACATTGAAACTGCACTTACGCAAGATTGAGTTGTTTCAAATAGAACTATTTTGGCAGTTAACTGTGTGTAAACAAAAACTATAATTGTACTAAACTGAATTGTTTGAATTAGAACTGTTTGAGTAAACTGAATAGCTTGAACAAGAATTGTTTTTGACAATTAAACTGTGTATTTATGCTGAACTGAATTATTTGTAATAGAACTGATTATTTGTATAAAAATGGATTCGGCGTTAAATAACCTACAAAGGTTGATATGCCATAAAACTCAAACAACCAAACAGCCATTGTTTCTAGGGTTGTTCTAATCCTCACCGAGAAAGAAGAGCCATAGCTGAATATTATTTCTTGTGATAACACACTATCACTTCTTATAGAACTAGAAAAACTTCTATCTTAATTCTTGTGCAGATGAGGCCCACTCAAATGTGAAAGGTGGATGATAAATCTAAAAATAGACAAAACAGGTGTCCGAGCAGTATCTGTAAAAGAAAAGTATAGCACCTACGGAAATCTATTTGCTGAGGGCCGCAAGTGTGAAGAAATGGGCCGCGGAATTCAAGTCAAACAGGGACAGCACAAAAGATGACTCTAAGTCAGTTCATCCAAAAATTTCAACCACTGATGAACACGTAGATACCATTCACCATATGTTTTTGGATGACCGACATCTTACTATGCGGCAGATAGCCCTGTCCATTGGCATTAGTTCTGTTTTGATTCCCACTGTTTGGAAATCAGCTGTGTGCAAAATGTATCCCTAGAATGCTGAGGACAGAGCACAAGGTGAAAATGGTTGATATTTCCTGAACAATCTAGACTAGCTTTCTGGCTTACCCAAAGAATTTCCACAGCAGATAAAACCTGGGTACATCACTTCGAGCTGAATAAAAGATTCAAAGCAAGCAGTGGAAACACAATATCTCTTTAACTCAGAAGTTCAAGCAGTCAATTTCTGTTAGTAGGGTAATGGATTCTGTTGTTTTTTTTTTGTTTTTTTTGTTTTTGTTTTTTTGTTTTGTTTTTACTTCTAAAATCGTAATCATGATAGACTACCTTGAAAAAGGAAAAAAAAAACTATTAATGGACGGATCACAATTAAGACAATTGAATGAATCAATGAAATTGAAACGCAGAAAGAAGCTGAGGTCAGGTATGCATTTGCTCCAAGATAACGTTCATATTGCTTAAGTTGCTCTTGCGACACTCAACTGTGGCTTTACTCACTAAACTTAGCTCCATCTGACTTCTTGTTTCTTAAGTTCAGATCCCAACTCCGTGGTCGCCAATTTGGAAATAACAATGAGATCATTTATGCTGTGGAAGAGCTTTTGAAGGACTAAGATTCCACCATCTTCTTGGAAAAGTTTTCATTGCTTGAGTATCGTTGGACAAAGTGCATTGATGACTAAGGGGACTGTATTGAATAACAGCGAATACTGTCTCGTTTCTCCGACTCTTTCAGGGTTTGGCTTAGAACTTTTTGAATGACCCTCGTAAATATGTTGTGCCATCGAGAAATGCGAAAATTAAAAACGATGATCAGAATGAGTGAAAATTCCAAAGAATTTTATTCAGTCATAAATTGGATTGGTATTTGCTTTATTTTCTAACAAGGAATATTTCAAAATCATAGCACTAATACAAATCACGCTTATGTGATGTTTTTGCGGGTTGAAATTACATGTATACAAATATAGCTAGAATTTAAGTTATAAAGATTATATGATAAGGCGACTCAGACATCTGGTAAAAGACGAAATTTGCATTTTAAATTTATAATCGTGTGAAAGGTTTATTCGATAAATCGGTTTATATGACAAGTCGACATATCAACTGACATAATTCATTCTGGGTAATAAATATGAGATTTATTTATACTTCAATTCGACTTGTATTGGTAATCTATTTACATAATGAATCGGCTCATATTTTAAATTTATTTATACAATAAATCGGCTTATAAACTAAATCATCTGGCTCACCAAAGCAACTTAGATGTATTCTAGATTTATAAAGCAGAAAGGCGCTCAGTGTGTTAACTATGGTCATTATAGAAAATGGAAAAGGTGACCCGAGTTTGAAACCAAGACGAGGATATTTAAATTTCACATAACGCTAATGCACTTTAAAAGATATGTATCCAATTATTTGAAACCATAACGAGGTTATTTAAATTTCACATAACAAAGGCGACCCGAGTTTGAAACCTAGACGAGGCTATTTAAATTTCACATAACAAAGGCGACCCGAGTTTGAAACCTAGACGAGGCTATTTAAATTTCATATAACGCTAATGCACTTTAAAAGATATGTATCCAATTATTCTCCCTCCAGCTAAGGGTAAATACTATATGGCATACTGAGCCCTTTAATCTTGATATGGCAATCAATCTATGAGAAGAAAAATTCTGAATTCAAAACAGTCATATTCCACTTTAAAATAACCCTGGTGTCGCATCCTTCTCGGCTTAAAAGGTAAATTAACTTATATGACAAAACGACCGATACATTGTGTTGATTAATACAACAAATTGTCTTATAAACAAAGCAGAATAATATACTAAGTATATATATATATATATATATATATATATATATATATATATATATATATATATTATTTGGTCCAGTTAAACCGGAGTTGGGAGTAATTCCATCAGGACAAGAAAACTATTAAAAAGTGAACATTTAAATTTTCCTGGTAAAGAGCTCAATGTAACAGACATTACAGAGTAATAATTTCATTAAGAAAAAACAACAAAACGGTCACATTAGGATTATAAATTTATTTCCATCCTGTTATGCGTTTTTGAAAAACTCAAAAACACGGGAAAAAATTAACAGGACTTCTTCAAAAGAAAAAATGCACATTTTGCTTTTTCCAGAGCCGGAAAAATTATTAGATAAGAGAGGTGAATTAATAGCAAAGTGTAGACATTAGGCTAAATTTAAACTATAAATAATTAACTTAAATAATTAAAAAAAGAACATAGAATTAAACTGAGAATTAATATAAATGAATAAATAAAATAAAATGTTAGATAGAAAATGTGAAAAAAACCTATCATATATACGTACTAATCAAAAAAAGTGTATCTGATGAATAGGTTCTAAATAATTTTGATTTTTTTAAAAATCTTAAATTTATTTAAATCTTGATTTTGATTTAATATAATTAAATCATTACGTAAAGTTATTGAATAAAGTTAAAAATCTAATTTAGTATTAAATCTGTAGTTTAAGTCAAAAAGTAATTAGAATTAAAAAATAAAAATAAAAATAATTTCTTTTTAAATAAATTTACTCTAATTCTAACCGACAATAAAATAAAAAACGGAAGTTGGCTAAATGAGAAGATAACTCTTCACCCCTCTTCTATCCCCTCCCACCTTCTTTTCTGTGTCTATTCTGATTTATTTTATCCATAGGATCTGAAGAAGTCCTGTTAATTTTTTTCGTGTTTTCGAATTTTTAAAAAACGCGTAACAGGATGGAAATAAATTTATAATCCTAATGTGACCGGTTAGTTGTTTTTTCTAAATGAAATATATATATATATATATATATATATATATATATATATATATATATATATATATATATATATATATATATATGCGCAAATTTAATTTTAAGCTAAATCAGTCCTTATACCAGGTAGACCTATAAGCCATAATTTACTTAAGCAGTCAATTTTTACCGAATTTTTCTTTCATATTTTGCCTCCTCTTTTATTTTCCATTTTTTCTCACCATTTCTTTCTCGCTTCATCATTGTTCCATTTATTTCTTCTTTTCATCCCTGCAAATATTTATCTTGTACTTGTCTGTTTTTTACTATTTTGATTTTTGTTACTTTTTGTTTATTCATTAGAGATAATTTTTAATAGCAACTGATTGAAGCTGGAAGAATATTTATCAGGACTGCTTGGAATAAACTGATCCAGCCAGGAAAATAAAATAAATAGATGATCGAAGAAAAAAGAAGAAAAAAAAAGAAAATTTTCGGTTTTCATTTGATTTGCTTTGATTTGTCCATTAAAGAAAGACAATGGGGCATTAAAAAGAAAAGAAAAGGGAAAAGACTATATGAAAAGGGGAAGAAACGAAGAGTTCTGGATTAGGAAAAGTCTGTAAACGACATGTGGCCGAGCGCTTCATTATCAACCTTGCACGGCAGTCGTCTGCAATTAAGCAAATGGCAATGAATGTAAGGCTTTTAGTGTTATTAAAACTGATCAACGTGCCAGGATATTGATCTCCCTCGCTCACACACATACACACAAACTCTCCCTCTTTCTCTCTCTCTCTCTCTCTCTCTTCCCCCTTTATTTCTCTATCTCTTTCTCCTAAAAGGACACAGATATTTTTTGTATTACTGTTAAAACAAAGATAAAATATTCGAGAATGTGGAATAAAATTGCGTGCATCATGAACATCACGCTTTAAAGCAAATCGGAAGTTAGCCTAAAGTTACCAGTTTTCAAAAAAGTAGAGCCTAAAATTATGCTCATTCTGACACACCATACTTTCATTGGAGTGGTACGTAATCAGTTTTCTAAAATAATTAGGTGTAAAAATAATTCTGTTTATCCAGGAGATATCTGTTTTTATATATTTTTTACCGTTTCTATGAGATGCAGATATTTTGTTTTACTTAAAATCAGGCGATGACAAAAGCAGAAAACGTAATTGAATCTAATCAATCCTTTTGTTTGAAATCCACATCTACACGATATATTTCATCTCGTTGGCAAGAGGAGACCAAGAAAAATATGTGTACATACATACGAACATACGAATATATGACTTAGCTTGAAGAAAATCTTTGTTCTATTTAGTTTTAACTAACGTTAACATAAAGAAAGATTTATGCAGTTTATGAAGACGGAACTTATACTGCTCAAATGTGTCACAAGTTGTTTACGAAGTTTCTTGCTCCACAGTCTGGTAAACCAGATGAGATTGATAGAGATTAAATCAAATCATTTCTTTAATATATTAGTGATTGATTTTACCGACATGTTAACTGATCTAAAATTATTTTATGTTTATATTTTTGTGTAGTTGTTTCGTTTGGCTAGTTTTCGCTCACATTTATATATCAAGAATTCCTATCTAATACAAATAAATTGAACACACTTATACGGTTTCAAGTATTCCAATTCAATACTAAGGATTCTATGGTTTCATGTAATTATTTCCATAAAATAATGTCCATTTATTTCCATAAAGTAATATGGCTTTCAGTCAGTAATAATTATCATTGAAAAATAATTACAGCTTAGAGTAACTATACAAATAATATACATTTGTTTGAATTTTTTAGATGAGGCTTGATGAGAGATATTTTGGGTATGATTTTTCGGGCTGTTGTCCTGATCTTTATTGTTGTAAGTTGAAATACAACGTTTTGGTCGCTTTATCCTTCGACCTTCCTAAGGAGTCCCTTGTTAATAAACTTAAAAAACGATTTCCCCGGTTAAACCATTTCTATGCCCAGATAAACAAGGGACACCTGAGGAGGATACAGCAGCTGAAAAACTGTTTCAACTTAAACAATAAAGATGAGGACAACTGTCCAAAAAATCACACAAAATAATATAGTTATATAGCAACATGTTTTTCTATCGAATACGTATAATTTTCAAAGAAATCTATTTGAAATTTAGATGGGACCCTTAAATGAACACCCACACCGATTCATAGTGGACCTGGGAGTAATGGAAATCAAGAGGTACTCCACACTCCTCAGATCTTTAGAACTGGAGCAACACCACGAGACGCTTTTTAATGCTATATTCAGGATACTCCTTCAGTGGATAAAGCCAGCATATTCTATACCCAGTTGTCACAGCGAAGATATGAAAAAGGTTATGGGACTAAAAGATATTCATATCCATAAAAATACATAGCATTTCTTTTTCAGCCATTAAAGTTTGTTTTTTTTTTCTTTTGGTTATTATGCCCTTATGCCAACTTTCTATCAAACTGTGTTCCGTTATAAAAGAACAGATCCAGGTTTTATGAGATTAATTCTTACAGACATTTTTTGATATCTTGAACTATTACATAGCCATATACACGAATATGGCCATGTGCGAAATGGGTGAAATGGACATCGAATGTTCATGACCACATATAGAAAACTTAGAACATAGGAATCTCGAAATTCGAAAACATGTAACGACTTCTTTGTTCAGATACGGAACCTTTTTATTACTTTTGAGTTAAAGTTTTCGACATAAGGAGAGAGACACAATCTTTTTAAGCTGGCTTCTTCATCTGGCCCCTATCTCGTGCGGCACTCATGGCGCGCAAATTCGTCTCGCCTCAGCGAGCCCCAAAAGTCAAACCTCCTCGTTCGGCGTCTAGCTTCACCTCTCCTACTTTCTTCGAAATCCCCAAAATCCTCCGCGCGCTTCAAGTGCGTGAAGTCACTCGCACCCCGTAACCCGTTTCATCATCTCAGGCTATTGTGACATCTCTGAGTGACATGTCCGCTCTGTGCGTGCGCACGTGTTACCACCTGCATCAAGGTTGCACATAACTAACCCATGTGCTGAGCCGAAAGGTTCTCAGCCCAACTGTTACGTGGGCTAGAAAATAGGAGAGATATATTTTTTATGCACATTACAAGGTGTGTTTCATTCGCCCGTATAATTCCAAGACGAAGAATAAAATTGGAAAAAGAGGCGCCAAATGAACCTTTTCTAATCACGCATAATTTGCTCGGTGGCTCACGAGGCTAAAGGAGGAAGAGAAAAAAAAAGACGACGACAGGAAATGGAATTGCAAGTCAACCCCTTTCCACTTTTTACCCATCTCAGCTAGCCTTGAACTCTTGGAGTGAACTTTGGGTGACCTTATCAATCACGTGTTCGGCTCTTAGAGTCAAGGAAGGACCCTTTTGGGTTTTGACTGGAAAAGTGACTATAGTAGTAGCGGTTTTGACTTCGAGGCGTTCACATTCATCCCAGGGCTCTGTTTCACTACACCCGAAATGTGACTAAGAAAAAGGACAGCAGAAAACTAACTCCTTGTGGCAAGCTTCTTCGAGAAAAAGGAAAGAAAAAAAAGAGAACGAAAGAGAAAAAGAACGAAAGAAAAAAAAAGAGATTATTAACCAGTCCTAAACCCTCAGTGAGTTTCGTATTTCTTTTGCCTCTATGTGTCTATCGTGCAAATCTGTTTGAGTTAAGATTCGTCTCGGACTTCATGTATACATAGTAGCGATAGTTTTCCATCCCCTTTTGTTCGTAAAGCCTTTTTTTATATATATATATTCTTATTCTTCCCTAAATAAGTTGTTATTGTTATAATAAAATTTTGTTGTTAAATCTTCAAATTGTGTTGTGATGGTTTTATGAGTGCTTGTCGCTTATTCTGCTGTGATTTACCGTGAGTCTTATATTGGAGAAATTCTCTTCCCATAGTTCACCCTTTTTTTATCGAACCTTGGAACATTCTCGCAATTTCATATATATATTTTTTATTATTCTCGTTACGTGCCTGTTTTCGCAGTCCCAGTGAAAGTCGGTTCGTAACACCAACTAAACCTAAAGGCATGAACCGAAATCCCTGTTTAGAATCACTGAACACCCAACGATTATTGCCAAAAGAAAAATAAATTATGGTCTGAAAAGTTTGTGTAGCTTGGTCAGCGAAGATTTTTATGTCGGTGAAGGTTATTAGTCTGATGAAAGAGCAAAAGACAGAAGATCACAACTTTAGGTCCTTTTATTCTTTTATTCTTTCCGTTTAGTTCCTGCAGCCGTGGAAACAGGGGGAAAAGAATAATACCAGTTCAGTAAGTTTCTTCGTGGATTGGTTTGGCTTCTTTCTTTAATGGCATATGAACATATTTAATACTAAAGTTATCATTGTAGAAGAACAGCAGTGATTCTATTCAACCCATAGTTGGGAGGGGAAAAGGGGTTTATATATCTCTCAAGATTATTAGTCTGAAAGTAAACGAAACAGTCCGAGTAAAGTTCGAACTCGCTTACTTCGAGGTCGCAGTCAAGCACTATTACGCCGCGGGGAGTGCCGCGTTCTTCGTGGAATAGTCTCTTCTCGTATCTTTGTTTCTGTAGGGATGGGAAGAGACCAACTTTCTCGGTGAACAGAAGCAAAAAGAGAGGTCTAAGCACGAAAAAAAGAGGCCTAAACACCAAATCCGATATATATATATATATATATATATATATATATATATATATATATATATAACAGTCAGTATATTCTAAGCCTTGCTACTTTTGTAGATGAATGTTTCCGATTAGCTTTTAGGTCATTAATAAGTTATGCTGCGTAATTCCCTTTCAGGGCAATGTGGATTTATTAGCTGTGCCCATCTTCGAGTAATATGCAACGGGCTGAACTGGCTTGCAATTTGGTGAAAGTTTAAATGTATAAACTTCACTACTTTTATATATAACTCTGGAACTACCTTTCCATGTTCACTCAAATTTTTGAGAATTAACTCAACTTTAAAAAAAATAAAACAGTAAAACAAATTCTTTGACGAAATTTTGTTAGTATTGATTTCTGTATTCTTGGAGACAATTTGTGTGATAACCTCTTTTTTAAATGGCAGCTATATTCAATTTTATTTTCCATATATTCGATTTTTTTTATATATCTAATAGCATGGATACTTATCTGCGAATACTGGTTTCATGCCGTCTTCACACGGCAATCATCAGATAGAAAAAGAAAGATTTTGGAGAAATCGAAAAAAAAGAAAAGATATTGTCAAAAGAATTTTTACGTTTGAATTGCGAATAAATCTTTTGTGTGTGTGTGTGTGTGTGTTTGTTGGTGTGTGTGTCATATTTGCGTACTTTTGGTCGTATATGTGGTTGTTAGTGTTTGTGCGTGATAAATGATACATGCGCCTAGTGGTAGATTTGAGGCTGTCTCATGAATATATGTGTAGCGATGTGTAGTAAAAAGTGGCGGAAGTCGAGAGATAGTTGGGGATTTAGCAAAATGATTTTTTTTCATTGTGTATTGTGATGATTTTAACTAAGAGACAAAGTTATCATCATAATCGCATTATGAAGAAAATAATTAACTGTTCTAATATATATATATATATATACACTCAGGTTTACAGAACATCCCATCCCTGCTTCTGTCATGGGGGGACATTTTCCAGCCCCTGTCACCACTTGATAACTTGGTCTTGATGTGTTAGATCAAGCGTATCTTGTTGCCACTAGTGCTGTGAAAGAGAGATTGAACTCTGTCGACTTGCGTACGGGTAGCGTTTGCTTACAACGCTACATTTGCCAAATACGCTTTCATGTTAATGAACATACCTGTAAATTAGATTTCCTTGCCAAGAAAATGATATTTTCTATTCTAATAAATAATTCAAGGAAGGCAATTGGTTGCTGGAGTATTGAGAAGTTACATTTTCTCTAACTTCTGACAATTCCAGAAATTTCCTTCGAAATCTACCGAGGACAGAGAACTTTTTCTGCAGCAAATGGTAATTGTCATTTTAGATATTCATAATGCACCTCTGGTACGTCTTCCCTCTGAATCATTTCTTTTGGCATTGAAAATGAAAATACTTCATCATTCGTTTCATTTTCTATTTTTGAACAACGAAAACTGTACACTTGTATTTTTTCTTTCATCAATCTGTGTTTACCTTTTTATTTTTTAAAAATCTTGTAATATTTAACACAATCAGAAACAATTGCCGTCATAATCACATTTGTAGGCAACTTGGAAAAATTGTCTTTTATCAACGTAATAATCACGATAACCATAATGGTGGTGTATCCGCTAAAAAGTTTTTCTCGGTTTCCGTTCATTCTCTCTCTCTCTCTCTCTCTCTCTCTCCCTCTCTCTCTCTCTCTCTGTATATATATATGTGTGTGTGTGTGTGTGTGCTTCTTTCTTTCTTTCTACTTATCCAACTATATATTTATTTACTATTCTTATATTTATCTTTTCCAATCTACCAGTCATTCTGTATATCTGACCGTCTTTCCATCTATCTTTGCCTCTCTCGGTCACTCTGTCTCTCTCTGTCTTTTTTTCACTCTCTCTCTCTCTCTCTCTCTCTCTCTCTCTGTGTATCTATACATGTGTGTGTGTGTGTGTTTATGTGTTTCTTTCTTTATTTATTTATTTCTTTCTTCCTTTATTTCTTTCTTTCAACTTATCCAACAAAATATCTAATAACTCTTCTTATACTCTTCTTTGCCAGTCTATCAGTCATTCTGTATATCTGGCCATCTTTCTATCTATCTATCTATTGCTCTCTCTCTCTCTCTCTCTCTCTCTCTCTCTCTCTCTCTCTCTCTGTTTCTGTCTGTCTCTCTCACTCTCTCTCTCTCTCTCTATATATATATATACTAAAGATATGCAAAGAAGATGAGTTGGGAAAAATTCTGTTTGAGAATATATAAGAAGATTCTTATAAATCTCCAGGGGTCCTCAGTGTATGATAATTGATATATAAATTTCTTACTGGGCAACTTTCCATATTATTGAAAAAACTCAACACACCGTCGTTCGGCTATAATGAATTTATTTCAGCTGGAAATTCTATAAAAGAGACAATCTTCTTCAAAGAGCCATCACACAATCTGAAGAAGCTGGTTTCTTTTACTGAGTTACCGGCTAGAAAAAATATATATATATACTCCTGAATTGAGTACTCCCGGTTATCATCATCATCATCATCATGTCGCGCCGCCTGCGCGGATATCCCTGACCGTCTCTCGCCATTTCTCCCTATCATTCATCGCCTCCGGCAGGTCTTCAGGGTTACATCCCGTGTCCTCACATAGCTGCTGTATGTAAGTTCGTGCTGGTCGTCCCACTCTTGCACATCCATGTGTGGGGGTCCACAGGAGTACATCGCTTATGAGCTCGTCCTTGCTTCTCCAGCAGTGTCCTGCGTGTCTGGTTCGTCGAACTTGTATAGTTTTTGTGATGGGGGGCAAGTGTCCATATAGTTGGAGTCTCGTGGGGTGTTGTCGCCAGGACTTGTTTAATGCTGCTCTCAACATTCTTGTATAATTTCCGTCCAGCCTCCTCTCCAGCCGCTTCGTAAGCGTCCATGTGGTGCATCCATATAGCAGTATCGACACAACCGCTGCCTGGAAGTAACTGCGTTTCATTTTATCAGTTAGGTCCGACTTCCATATGATCGAGAGCCTATCGATAGCTGTCCATGCCTTCGTCAGTCGTGTGTCGATGTCTTTCTCGGTTGATGAGACGCTGCTTCCTAGGTAGGTGAATTTGTCGACTAGTTTCAGAGAGGCTCCGTCTAGTGTGGCAATGTTGCCCGCCCGTTTGGTTGTAACACATATATTCAGTTTTGTTTGCATTGACATGGAGGCCAATGCCAGCTGCGGCTCGTTCCAGACTATACAGTAGTGTCTCTGCTTGATTAGGCGTATTCGCTAGTAACGCCAAGTCATCAGCGTAGTCGGCGTCCGTGATTGTTTTTGCGGGGTACCTTTTGCTTCTTCTCTTAGTCAGCTGGAAGCCATTTTCTCTGATTTTGTCGATCGAAGTCCTAAGCACATAGTCTAGACAGTTGATAAAGAGGTACGGGGCTAGTGTGTCTCCTTGTAGTACTCCTGCAACAATGTCGAAGTATTCCGTGTCTCCATCTGGTGAACGTACTTTCACTTTGGTGTTTCTGTAGAGAATCATTATCGCTGCTACGGTTTCTTTTGGTAGGCCGTATGCTAGTAGGATTTGCTCCATCTTCCCTCTGTGTATGGAATCGAATGCCTTGGTAAAGTCGACAAATAGTAATGTCGCCTGTAAGTTTTTTGCCCGAACGCCTTCCAGGATTCTACGGATGGTCAGTATTTGTGAGGTTGTGGATCTATTTCTCCGGAAGCCATTTTGGTTTTTCCTAAGGATGTTGTCTATTTTGGGTTCTATGCGGTTTCGTAGTAGGGCATTGTAGATTTTGGCTGCTATGGATGTAAGTGTTATCCCTCGGTAGTTCTTGGCTAGTCCGAGGTCGCCTTTTTTAGGGAATGGAAGGATGCATCCCTTCGTCCATCGTTCTATCCTATTTTGACTATAGATTGCGTTGCATTGCCGGAGCAGTATATCGTCGAATTGTCTCGTCTTCCACACTTCTGGGGGGATCTCGTCGAGCCCCGCCGCTTTCCTATTTTTAATTCTTCTGAGAACCGAGTCGAGTTCTTCTTTGGTGAAAGGACCTAGTTTTACGTCTAATTGCTTACTAATAATTCTGGTGATGGGTTCATCCGTTATTTCCGGTGGGTTTCCTAGTAGATTTTTGAAATGCTGTTCCCACAGTTTTACTTTTTCTTGTTGGCTTGCAGCTTTCAATTTTGCTTTGGCTGTGCTCTTCCTTCCACTTACTTCGTTTATTGTTTGCCAGGCTATCCTGGATTGTCTATCTTCCACCGAGTCTCTAATCTTATCTATCTGATTTTGTACGTATTCTGCCTGTTCTTTTAGGTATATTCCTGTTAATTGATGTTGTGCCTTTTCTAGTTTTCGTGCATTTGTGTTTGTTGGGTTCTTTCGATAGCTTTTGGAGGCAGTCTTCACAAGTGCACGTTTTTCTCTAGCCGCTAGCGTTTCCCAAGGGACTCTATATTTAGTTCTAGGTTTTGTTGGAATACACTTTTCTGCCGCCTCAAGGTGTGCTTCTACAAAATTTTCATATTCGTCATCTGGGGTGCCTATTTCTGCCTTCTCTTGTAGTGCTTCGAATCTGTTTCTTAATTCTAATGCATACTTATCTCTAATATCTCTGTTGTTGAGTAGGGCCCAGTCATAGTGCTTGGTCGTCGCTTTACGTGTGGCGTTTTTTCTTAGGCTTAGTCGTACTTTGGCCGTAACTATTCGATGATCGGAGGACACCCCCTCGAAAGAGGAGTATGCCTCGCAATTCATCGCACTGTTTTTCCATTAGTAAGACAGGCGTAAAGTCGGCCGGATTTCAGTCCTAGTTTGAAGTGCCTCGCCACACTGAAGACTTGTGATACAACGAAGCAGTCTGTCTGTCGATAACTATATATATATATATGTATATATGGTGTCAGTGAGTTTCTTTCTTTTTATCGCTCTCTATATCTGTTTATCCATCTGTCTTCTTGTCTGTATGTTCGTCTCATATATATTCTTATATATATCTTTCTCTGTCAGTTGTTCTGTATGTCTATTTGTCTCTTTATCTTTCTCACTGTCTGTATCTCTTTATGTTTATCTATCTTTCTCTCTCTCTCTCTCTCTCTGTCTCTCTCTCTCTCTGTCTTTCTGTATATATATATATATATATATATATATATATATACGTTTCCCATCGTGTTTTTTGCTTTTCTTTTCTTATATATATTAATTTATGTCAGTCTATCTGTTTATTTCTCCATTTTGTCTCTCTCTCTCTCTCTCTCTCTATATATATATATATATATATATATATATGAGTGTGTGTGTGTGTGTGTGTGTGTGTGTGTGTGTGTGTGTGTGTGTGTGTGTGTGTGTGTGTGTGTGTGTGTGTGCTTCTTTATTTCTACCTTTCTTCTGCCCTGTTGGCTTAAAATCGTTTAACAATATGCAGACAAATGTTAAATTCAATTATTGGTTTTGCATAGTAATACTTAAAACTATTTAACTTGGTGCAAACGACTAAAAAATGTTGAAAAGAATGAGTTGTGTTAGAATACAATACTTGAAACCATTTAGTGACCTGAGAATGACATTAAACTTAATCTAATGTTAAGGCTCCAGTCTTGGAGTTCAAGGATTATGAAGTACCCCTTTATTAATATAAGCCCACTCTGACCCGGAGTGGTAGTACCTGTTAGGGTCTAAAACTGTGAATCCAATAGAGCGGTTCAACATTTTACTAGGGATTATTATCAATACCAAATAGAATTATTTGTGTTGAATAGCAATACCTAAAACCATTTGCGTTCGAACTAATGAGCTTTGGCTCGTTTTAAAATGATGTTGCCAACAAATTATTCGTTCATATATATATATATATATATATATATATATATATATATATATATATATATATATATTATTATTATTATTATTATATAAAAGTGTTGGTTGTCACTAAATCACTTTGTAGATATGTGTCGAACCAAGTGCAATATAATATGGAGAGTGCTCAATATCAGGGTCGCAGTCTATATTGCATGAATTATATATATATATATATATATATATATATATATATATATATATATATATATATATATATATTGATTATTATTATTATATATATATATATATAAACAGGATTTGACTTTAAATAACCTACAAGAGTTGATAAGCCATTAGACAAAACCAACAAACAAAACAACTAACCTCCACACTCCCCCCTCTCTCTCTCTCTCTCTCTCCCTCTCTCTCTCTCTCTCTCTTGTGTATGAGTATATATTCCTATACCCGTCCTACACACAGAGACACATACGCGTGCGTTAGATCAACGAAAGAACAGTAAATATTTTTGATTGAATAGGTCCGCAAATTAATTCAAATTTCGTCTTTGATTTTTATTTTTTCATATGCTTGTGCTCTGTACGTATTTCAGACTTTACGTCATCTTCAGGATATTTCGAATGATTAAGTTAATTTTCGATTGTTGTTTTTACCTTTAAAAAATATCACATCATTTAAGTCCTATGGGACATTCACAGACATAAATCCTGGAACTGAAAGAAAAAATCCTACGATTGTTTAATCTTTACTATAAAATCTAATTTAACCAGTTAAAATCTTCTAAAGAAGAAGTAAAGCCTGAAACACGTGTAGAACACAAGTATAGGATATAATAAAAGCCTAAATACCAAGTTTGAAATCATTTGAGGGTCTATTCATATATATATATATATATATATATATATATATATATATATATATCCGTCAGCCGTATATAAGCTTCTGTACTATATATCTATCTCTGTATCAGTTCCTTTTTCTTTGATAAAATTCCTCTAAGTAGAAAAGAAATCAGTCTTGTATTCTTTATCGGAATGCACTCAATAGAACATTACAAAACAGGACGTCCTACTCCGAGGCCCGTTGGCAATCTATCAAATATCAAATGTATTTACGTTTAAGATGTTGGAAATTGAAGACCGTTCGTTTCCTTCTCCTTCAAAAGGAAGCGTTTCGGCTTTATCCTCCCCGCTAACATAAACTCAGACTTTCTCTTTAAAAACATTCTCTAAGGCTCGTAAATAATTGCAGACACTGGAATGCGGTTCGACGTCAAATTACCAATGATTATTAGCGTCCACTGAACCTAATAAGAGAATCGAAAATATTTGCATGACGTTAACCGAATAAATAGAAGAACAGAGAAAGACAGAGGTTTTCTATTTGTGAATGAATTAAGTTATCTTTATCCATTATCAAAGGCAAACTTATATATACTAGCAGGACCTGTGGAAATTCCACAGAACGATAAAATCAAGAGAAGCTATTTTGCCAAGAAAAAATTATTTGTAATTTTATTACATATAAATCCTATTGTTGCCTTTACAATGAACAATTAAAAAAATATGCAACAACAATCTATGTAATACTTAATACATAATTAATTGTTATTGTCGTAGCAAATAGACATTGTAACATGAGTTCAAGTCTTGGATGAGGCTGATTGCTTTTCACATAGCACTAATACCCTTGGGAAAAGAATTAAACTAATTATTCTCCATCCGCTTATGGGTAAATAGTAAAATAGACTGGGTTCTTTAATCTTGGCAAAGCAACCAGTCAAAGAGAAGGAAAAACTCTGAAATCAAACCTACCTGTGTGGAGGGGTTGGGAAATATACATATACTACCTAATACACAGTAATGGTGTTAGAAAAGAGAGGGGATGACCAAGAAATGAATGAAAGAAAACAATAATGAATGAAAAAATGTCCGTCTTCACAACAAAAAAAACTGTTATTTTCAATACCCTGAAAAGATGATAAATGAAAGCTTTATTTTTCATTAAAGAAATGAAAAAAAAATTCCGATAAAAGGATATTTTTTCTTTTTCCGATTGAATAATCTCTAAATTTAGAGTCTAAAAACAATAGTCTGCTTAACAAAGTGTTTTTCTTATTTTCATGAATATGTTAGTTCATTATTAAATATTTGTAACCGTATTTCTTGTGATTCAGTCGTCATGCCCAATCACTCGGTCGTGGGCAAAAGAGGAAGAATATCCCACTTAGTGACGGGGAGGGTATGTGAATGAGTGTAACGTGTGAATGAACGAACGGACAAGCAGAATTATAATAAAGATGCAATGTGAAATGAAAAGTTTATATATAGTGTGAAATAAATTGAACTGCTAATAAAGGTTTGTTCAACACAAAAGAGTTAATTGGATTAACTAGATAAATTAACTTTCAATATATTGTTTTCCCTTTTAATACAATTTTATCCATAATATTTGATTTCCTTGTATTACTAAAATCATTTGTGCTTAACACGCACTTGTTTCACATTTTTATGCTTAAAAGTTACGATAGGACGATGTGATTAAATATAATTCATATCTATAATCCAAACAAACTAATGTCTAATGAATATGTTTTGTGAATTTTGTTTCTGCTAATGCTGTTATATAGCCAGATATCCGGATATGTGAAACGTACATATAATGTTCATAAAATATATACATAGAACATAGAAATCTCGAAACACGAAAAACACTAACGACTTCTTAGTTCAGGTACGAAACTTTTTATTACCTTTGAGTTTAAAGGTTCTTCGACATAAGGAGAGAGATACACATTCTTTCTATTCTGGCTTTTTCATCTGCCCCCCCCCCATCACGTGCGATACCTGCCCAAGGCCTCCGCGAGCAAGCGAAAGTCAACCGTCTCCTTCTCAACTCAACTAACTGACTTTTTCAAAATCCCCAAAATCCTCCGCGTACGCGCTTCCGGTGCATGACGCCATTCACGTCCACTGGTCAACCTTTACATCGGATTTTTATTTTGATAGCTATGAACGACACATCCTCCCCGCGCGCGTGTTAACACCTGCACTCAAGTTTGCACCTCACTAGCCCATGTGCTGAGCCGAAAGGTTCTCAGCCTAACTAAACTTAAAGGCATATAACGAAATCCCTCGGCCAATATATTACAATGCGTGCTTATTTTGTCACACACTTGTTGAATTTTTATGTGAATATATCCAGGTATATGCTCTAGTTACTGTGTAATAAGTAAGTAGTAAAGTTGGCGGCCTTAGTCGAGGGTGATCCGAAGGCTCCCTTTTCAATAGCAACCAAACCGATGTGTAGGGGGGTGCTACTCTATTTCATGGATTGCTACCCTCTACCATTGATCCTTACCTTTTAATGCTGTTTTAAGTAAGGTGGCATCAAGTAAATTTTTTTTTTGAGTCTTTGGTATGACTCGACCTGGGAATGAGTTCCGATCTCCCGGACCATGGACGAACACTTACTCATTAGGCCAAAACTGTATAAATTTTTATCTCTAGTCTTACGAGCCGGATAAAATATTGAACAAATGTTTTTTTTTTAGAATTCCTGTGACTGCTGTGTGACGTTGGTACCCATGTATATATAATCTCATAAAGCCTATGCATTCTTCTGGTTTGTGATCCATGCGGGCGTTAGTTTTTTACCTGGATTGTTCCACTTTACCCTTGGTCCTTACCTTATAATGCTGAGTGTTAAGCAAAGCAGCATCAGGTACCATTTTTTGAGTCTTTGGTATGACTAGACCTGGAATGGAACCCCGGTCTCCCGGGCCACTGGCGAGCATATAGTACCTTAAATCATCTTTCTAATTCCTCTATGTCCGACCGTCCACAACAAACTATATAAATTGAATTATTAGTATTGCATAGCAAATGTTGGAAACATCTGTGTACAAACAAATAAGCTTTGGCATGTTTCCAAATGTTTCCTACAAATGTTTACAAATTATATATATATATGTAAAAAAAATTCTTCTTTTATTGTTAATCCAAAGAGGGAAAAAAGTAAATATCTCAAAATGAATAAGTCCTCTAAGGGATTTGTATTTTTTAAAGAAATTCTTTTAAAGATATTTATTTCGTTCTTAAATACGAGTATGTTTCCAGTTGTTGCTTTCACCAGAGAACATATGTGGGACAAGGCCATATGAATGGGGCACCCAATGGGACTCGAAATCACTCGTGTAGGTTCGTTTGTTGAATTTTTCCAGGTTTTCTATTGGTTCATATAAAGGTCACTGTTGTGGGTGAGATTTCTCTTCCTCCTCCTCCCTTTCACTTTCTCAGAGTGCATCTACAAGTCTGTCTCTCTGGTGAGGATTGAACTCAGAATAGTGGGAAATCAGTCCGTTGAGTTACTCCTATATATATGCGTGGATATATGTTAACAAAACAAAAGTAATACGTAAGCATTTAAAATTCCTTCGTAGTTTGCTCATAGCTGTACAGTAGAATCTTCGGTTGGCGTATAAGTCAGCTGGGTTTCGATCCCAGCTTTGAACATCTCACGTGTCTACCCTCACTGAAGGGTTGTGATACAACGAAACAGACTGTCTGCAGATGACTATACATAAAGAGGATTTAGCATTAAATAACCCACAAGGGTTGATATGCCATAAAATATAACCAATCAGTTATAACATTCTTCATTTCTTTTCTTCGAACATCTCTCTCTCTCTCTCTCTCTCTCTCTCTCTCTCTCATAAACACACACCACTCCACTTTGTCCTTTTCTTCTTATCTCTTTTTTCTTTTTTTTGCTTTCTTTCTTCCTATTTCCTTTTCTCTAAATATCACATCTCCCCAAATCTATACTTTTTTCTCCATTTTTTCTTCGTATCTCTCTCCGCGTCTCCCTCTATACTTCCTCCCTCTTTCATCCTTCTCTCTCCCCCCCTCTCTCTCTCTTACTCTCTCTATTCTTCTTTTATC